>OZ020166.1:3704644-3821747 GCA_963971145.1 Sussaba pulchella
GCTGGTAGTTTAAATTGAGTTCTGAGCTCCGTTTTAGTCAGGATCGGTAGCTTTCGAGGTAACTCATTAAAAACCAAGGAGTTCCCGTCGCTCAAAATTTTTTATTAATTGTTGTTAATTATTTATAACAAAAAAAATCATTCACACCTGGGATGCTGGTAGTTTAAATTAAGTTCTACGATTCGTTTTGGTCAGAATCGGTAGCTTTCGAGGTAACTCATTCAAAACCAAAAAGTTCCCGTCGCTCAGAATTTTTTATTAATTGTTGTTAATTATTTATAACAAAAAAAAATCATTCAACCCTGGGATGCTGGTAGTTTAAATAAAGTTCTACGATTCGTTTTGGTCAGGATCGGTAGCTTTCGAGGTAACTCATTAAAAACCAAGGAGTTCCCGTCGCTCAGAATTTTTCGTTAATTGTTGCTAATTATTTATGACAAAAAGAATAATTCACACCTGGGATGCTGGCAGTTCAAATTGAGTTCTGGGCTCCGTTTTGGTTAGGTTCGGTAGCTTTCGAGGTAACTTATTAATAGCTAAGGAGTTCCCTAATTAACAACAATGAATAAAAAATTCTTAGCGACGGGAACTCCTTGGTTTTGAATAAGTTGCCTCAAAAGCTACCAATACTGACCAAAATGAATCCTAGAACTTAATTTAAACTACCAGCATCCCAGGTGTAAATGATTTTTTTTGTTGTAAACAATTAACAACAATTGATAAAAAATTCTGAGCGACGGGAACTCCTTGGTTTTGAATGAGTTACCTCGAAAGCTACCGATCCTGACCAAAACGAATCGTAGAACTTTATTTAAACTACCAGCATCCCAGGGTTGAATGAGTTTTTTTGTTATAAATAATTAACAACAATTAATAAAAAATTCTTAGCGACGGGAACTCCTTGGTTTTCAATGAGTTACCTCGAAAGCTACCGATCCTGACTAAAACGGAGCTCAGAACTCAATTTAAACTACCAGCATCCCAGGTGTGAATGTTTTTTTTTGTTATAAACAATTAACAACAATTAATAAAAAAATCTGAGCGACGGGAACTCCTTGGTTTTCAATGAGTTACCTCGAAAGCTACCGATCCTGACTAAAACAGAGCTCAGAACTCAATTTAAACTACCAGCATCCCAGGTGTGAATGTTTTTTTTTGTTATAAATAATTAACAACAATTAATAAAAAATTCTGAGCGACGGGAACTCCTTGGTTTTTAATGAGTTACCTCGAAAGCTACCGATCCTGTTTGAAACGGAGCTCAGAACTCAATTTAAACTACCAGCATCCCAGGTGTGAATGTTTTTTTTGTTATAAACAATTAACAACAATTAATAAAAAATTTTTAGCGACGGGAACTCCTTGGTTTTCAATGAGTTACCTCGAAAGCTACCAATACTGACCAGAATGAATCCTAGAACTTAATTTAAACTACCAGCATCCCAGGTGTAAATGATTTTTTTTGTTGTAAACAATTAACAACAATTGATAAAAAATTCTGAGCGACGGGAACTCCTTGGTTTTTAATGAGTTACCTCGAAAGCTACCCATCCTGTTTAAAACGGATCTCAGAACTCAATTTAAACTACCAGCATCCCAGGTGTAAATGATTTTTTTTGTTGTAAACAATTAACAACAATTAATAAAAAATTCTAAGCGACGGGAACTCCTTGGTTTTGAATGAGTTACCTCGAAAGCTACCGATCCTGACCAAAACGAATCGTAGAACTTTATTTAAACTACCAGCATCCCAGGTGTAAATGATTTTTTTTGTTGTAAACAATTAACAACAATTAATGAAAAATTCTAAGCGACGGGAACTCCTTGGTTTTGAATAAGTTGCCTCAAAAGCTACCAATACTGACCAAAATGAATCCTAGAACTTAATTTAAACTACCAGCATCCCAGGTGTAAATGATTTTTTTTGTTGTAAACAATTAACAACAATTGATAAAAAATTCTGAGCGACGGGAACTCCTTGGTTTTTAATGAGTTACCTCGAAAGCTACCCATCCTGTTTAAAACGGAGCTCAAAACTCAATTTAAACTACCAGCATCCCAGGTGTAAATGATTTTTTTTGTTGTAAACAATTAACAACAATTAATAAAAAATTCTAAGCGACGGGAACTCCTTGGTTTTGAATGAGTTACCTCGAAAGCTACCGATCCTGACCAAAACGAATCGTAGAACTTTATTTAAACTACCAGCATCCCAGGTGTGAATGTTTTTTTTTGTTATAAACAATTAACAACAATTAATAAAAAATTCTGAGCGACGGGAACTCCTTGGTTTTCAATGAGTTACCTCGAAAGCTACCAATACTGACCAAAATGAATCCTAGAACTTAATTTAAACTACCAGCATCCCAGGTGTAAATGATTTTTTTTGTTGTAAACAATTAACAACAATTAATAAAAAATTCTGAGCGACGGGAACTCCTTGGTTTTTAATGAGTTACCTCGAAAGCTACCCATCCTGTTTAAAACGGAGCTCAGAACTCAATTTAAACTACCAGCATCCCAGGTGTAAATGATTTTTTTTGTTGTAAACAATTAACAACAATTAATAAAAAATTCTAAGCGACGGGAACTCCTTGGTTTTGAATGAGTTACCTCGAAAGCTACCGATCCTGACCAAAACGAATCGTAGAACTTTATTTAAACTACCAGCATCCCAGGGTTGAATGATTTTTTTGTTATAAATAATTAACAACAATTAATAAAAAATTCTTAGCGACGGGAACTCTTTGGTTTTGAATGAGTTACCTCGAAAGCTACCGATACTGACCAAAACGAATCGTAGAAATTTATTTAAACTACCAGCATCCCAGGGTTGAATGATTTTTTTTGTTATAAATAACTAACAACAATTAATAAAAAATTCTGAGCGACGGGAACTCCTTGGTTTTCAATGAGTTACCTCGAAAGCTACCGATCCTGACTAAAACGGAGCTCAGAACTCAATTTAATCTACCAGCATCCCAGGTGTGAATGTTTTTTTTGTTATAAATAATTAACAACAATTAATAAAAAATTCTGAGCGACGGGAACTCCTTGGTTTTTAATGAGTTACCTCGAAAGCTACCGATCCTGTTTAAAACGGAGCTCAGAACTCAATTTAAACTACCAGCATCCCAGGTGTGAATGTTTTTTTTTGTTATAAACAATTAACAACAATTAATAAAAAATTCTTAGCGACGGGAACTCCTTGGTTTTCAATGAGTTGCCTCGAAAGCTACCGATACTGACCAAAACGGAGCTCAGAACTTAATTTAAACTACCAGCATCCCAGGTGTAAATGATTTTTTTTGTTGTAAACAATTAACAACAATTAATGAAAAATTCTAAGCGACGGGAACTTCTTGGTTTTGAATGAGTTACCTCGAAAGCTACCGATACTGACCAAAACGAATCGTAGAAATTTATTTAAACTACCAGCATCCCAGGTGTAAATGATTTTTTTTGTTGTAAACAATTAACAACAATTAATGAAAAATTCTAAGCGACGGGAACTCCTTGGTTTTGAATAAGTTGCCTCAAAAGCTACCAATACTGACCAAAATGAATCCTAGAACTTAATTTAAACTACCAGCATCCCAGGTGTAAATGATTTTTTTTGTTGTAAACAATTAACAACAATTGATAAAAAATTCTGAGCGACGGGAACTCCTTGGTTTTTAATGAGTTACCTCGAAAGCTACCCATCCTGTTTAAAACGGAGCTCAAAACTCAATTTAAACTACCAGCATCCCAGGTGTAAATGATTTTTTTTGTTGTAAACAATTAACAACAATTAATAAAAAATTCTAAGTGACGGGAACTCCTTGGTTTTGAATGAGTTACCTCGAAAGCTACCGATCCTGACCAAAACGAATCGTAGAACTTTATTTAAACTACCAGCATCCCAGGGTTGAATGATTTTTTTTGTTATAAATAATTAACAACAATTAATAAAAAATTCTGAGCGACGGGAACTCCTTGGTTTTTAATGAGTTATCTCGAAAGCTACCAATACTGACCAAAATGAATCCTAGAACTTAATTTAAACTACCAGCATCCCAGGTGTAAATGATTTTTTTTGTTGTAAACAATTAACAACAATTGATAAAAAATTCTGAGCGACGGGAACTCCTTGGTTTTTAATGAGTTACCTCGAAAGCTACCCATCCTGTTTAAAACGGAGCTCAGAACTCAATTTAAACTACCAGCATCCCAGGTGTAAATGATTTTTTTTGTTATAAATAATTAACAACAATTAATAAAAAATTCTGAGCGACGGGAACTCCTTGGTTTTGAATGAGTTACCTCGAAAGCTACCGATCCTGACCAAAACGAATTGTAGAACTTTATTTACACTACCAGCATCCCAGGGTTGAATGATTTTTTTTGTTATAAATAATTAACAACAATTAATAAAAAATTCTTAGCGACGGGAACTCCTTGGTTTTGAATGAGTTACCTCGAAAGCTACCGATACTGACCAAAACGAATCCTAGAACTTAATTCAAACTACCAGCATCCCAGGTGTGAATGATTTTTTTTGTTATAAATAATTAACAACAATTAATAAAAAATTCTGAGCGATGGGAACTCCTTGGTTTTTTATGAGTTATCTCGAAAGCTACCGATCCTGACTAAAACGGAGCCCAGAACTCAATTTAAACTACCAGCATCCCAGGTGGGAATGTTTTTTTTTGTTATAAACAATTAACAACAATTAATAAGAAATTCTTAGCGACGGGAACTCCTTGGTTTTGAATGAGTTGCCTCGAAAGCTACCGATACTGACCAAAACGAATCCTAGAACTTAATTTAAACTACCAGCATCCCAGGTGTAAATGATTTTTTTTGTTGTAAACAATTAACAACAATTAATAAAAAATTCTTAGCGACGGGAACTCCTTGGTTTTGAATGAGTTACCTCGAAAGCTACCGATCCTGACTAAAACGGAGCTCAGAACTCAATTTAAACTACCAGCATCCCAGCTGTGAATGATTTTTTTTGTTATAAATAATTAACAACAATTAATCAAAAATTCTGAGCGACGGGAACTCCTTGGTTTTTAATGAGTTACCTCGGAAGCTACCGATCCTGACTAAAACGAAGCCCAGAACTCAATTTAAACTACCAGCATCCCAGGTGTGAATGTTTTTTTTTGTTATAAATAATCAACAACAATTAACAAAAAATTCTAAGGGACGGGAACTCCTTGGTTTTGAATCAGTTACCTCGAAAGCTACCGATCCTGACCAAAACGAATCTTAGAACTTAATTCAAACTATCAGCATCCCAGGTGTGAATGATTCTTTTGTTATAAATAATTAGCAACAATTAATGAAAAATTCTGAGCGACGGAAACTCTTTGGTTTTTAATGAGTTACCTCGAAAGCTACTTATCCTGACTAAAACGGAGCCTAGAACTCAATTTAAACTACCGGCATCCCAGGTGTGAATGATTTTTCTTGTTATAAATGATTTTACCGTGAAGTCAGCATCCCATTTTCCAAATTTGATTTTGAGTTCAAATCGACGGAACTATTGTTAAAACCTCTTCTATCATGTAGAACTATCCAGTTCTTATCATTCCCATGCCCGAAAAGTTAAATTCCGATGGGATGCTGGGAAGTCAAGTGTGAAGTTGGCATCCCATTTTCCAAATTTCGATTTTGACATTAAATCGACGGAACTATTGTTAATACTTCTTCTATCATGTAGAACTATCCAGTTCTTATCATTTCGATGCCCGAAAAGTCAAATTCCGGTGGGATGCTGGGAAGTCAAGTGTGAAGTTGGCATCCCATTTTTCAAATTTCGTTTTTGACTTTAAATCGACGGAACTATTGTTAAAACCTGTCAGGAACTATAGAACTATGCGGGATGCAAGTAATTCCGAAGGTTTTTTGTGGGATGCTAAACATTGGTATGCTAACTTCACAGACATAGTGATAATGGACACTGTATTATACTATGTGGCAACGTCGGCCCCTCTTCCGTCTAATAAACTCCCTTTCGCCAATAATAACAATAATATTAATCTTGTCATGAGATACGTGTCCTGCTGCAATGACACCTTCCTCTTGCTTCTTTTCATCTCCCTTCGTATTGAACTTGTGTTACACATAGCCCTCGTTTTATCTTGTTTGAAATATTCGTCCATCTTTGTGACTCAACGATCGCTCGTGTTTGCCTCTGATGTCACAGGTTCTTATTTTTCTGATCGAATTTTTATTTATCTTCTTTTAATTTAAGTTAATTTATTTTTTTACGCAGATTATTGTTTTAGCACATAATCTTCATATAACACTGTTGATATCGTGTACTGAATGAGCGCGGGGTTGAGTTTAAAAATAATATGCGGAAATATTTTTTGCTGCTTGTTATTAATTTTGTCGAAGCAGTGTCTTATGTTTCATTGATTAATGCAAAAATTTGTGAATAAATTTACGTAAATTGAAACTTCCGTGATGTATTTAGTCGTGAAGTTGTCTTGTACGGCATACATTCGTTCTTTGCTTCGTCGGAAGATTGCGAGGCTTTAGCGCTGCACATTTTTCATGTAACATTATGCTCTCGCAGAGAGAGCTATTTTTCCGTGAGAATATATATACTATATAATATTTGCGGTTTTATTGTCTGCGTATTTGAAACAGTACCACACTCATGATAAAATAACATCCTCATATCGTGTAAAATCGAGAAATCATAAGACAGCAGTCTTCACTATCTCCACATTTGGTGACTTATTAATTAGAATTTATTCGTAATTATGTGTTATTCAGATACAAATGATATTTTTTCCGAAAAATGACACTTTCCGATTCATTTCAATCAATATTTAATTTTTGTTTATCCCGGTTTGCGTTTGACACAAAAAATTATGTTGCTTCAAGTCTCGCCATTTTGTATATCACAATGAACAAAAGTTCGCGGTTGGTTGCCGACTGTTTTTATTCCTGTGAATTAAAAAAAGGAAATAATAAAAAAATGTAAAAGCCGACGGTGCAATCATTTCCTCTCCGCGAGTTCCTCTTCGCGCAATTTATCTTAAATTCTATTATCTCATAAAAAAAATGACGAGTAACGTAACCAATCCGGCGGAAGTTTAATGCCACGCGTCCGGAGAGCAATATTTATCTGCTATGATTGCGGATAAACCGGTGACACGTGCATTTATTTATATACGAGTCCTCAACGCGAAATTATTCAATGTCTCTGGAACGAATGATAAAGAGCTGGAACAAAGTGTGATTGATATCTTTCAACCTACGTGTATTTGTACCGCGACACCGATACACACACTTAAACTCACTCTCACGCGCTCATAAACCCACAACGGTCCCACGTAAGCGTATCGTACACCTAATTAATGTGCAAATGGAATTGTTCCACTGGTCCCGGAGCCCGTTGACGGCGTAACCGTTCAAAAGTTGAACGATATGCCAACAACGGTCGAAACACAAAGAAGACCTACAGAATCAAGCGAGTCGCGATCTTCCATAACGCAAGCTTCCGTTTTCCGTGTGCAAATGTGAATCGCGAGATCGCAGCAAAACGTTCCAATAAATTGGAAGGCGCCTCTTTCCGTTTTGACATCTGTCATCCTTGTCGTATTGATTTCTGGGCTAAGCGACGTATTTGCTCGTACAAAACTATTATGATGGACACTAGCTGCAGTCGCTTCAGTCGTACGAGAATGTTGCCGCGCCTTTGCCGGTGTGAGAGAACAAGAAAGACAGGGCGATCATATATCGGATGTTTCTTTCTGTTCCCGCGGCGCAAACCGAAGTTGCAGCCGTCCAATGCGACGACTTCCGATTGCTGGAAATAATGATCGGGATGTAGTGGTGTGACGTTTTGCGCGCGCTACACGTGCAAGCTGCTGCTGCTGCTGCTTCAATGAAGATGCGATGAACATCATCTCGAGTTGTAACGGATACGCATGTTATGGAAGAAAATGCGAACGAGGTCCCGCCCGAGTAGCGATTTAATCGTGCAATAATGACGTAATAGTGCTGGTATATCGAGGGGTGATGCGATCGGCCATTGACTTTGTGAGCGAGAGGACGAGGACGCGGCGAGCCATGCACAGTAATTATTATACGCTACACTCCGACATACATATATATATGCATGTACATGTATCGTATATATTTTACGTGTACGTCTGTGCCGGTAACAAATGCAGTGTAGGAAAACCAGTGGAGTATCCGGAGCGTAGATGATCGTGGGGTCTATCGCGAGTACAGTGCAAGCGAACCACCGAGCAAGAAGCGGTAATGCGACGCGTCATAATTACTCGTGCAACTATGCGGAATCGTGCGCGACTCGGGAAGCGTGAAGGGAAACGCAGGTAGCTAACTTTGCGATGAATGTAAGTATGTGTATTAGGGCGGTTCTCATTTCGATCATTTTCGAATTTTTATTGCGACAAGGCCTCAATTGATTCCTAAGAAGTAACAAAAATGTGAAGCCTAATTTGATCTTTCTAGTCCTGTTCCAACCCCGTGCGGACTCGAAGTGAAGTTTTCCGTACAAAATACAGGCCATTTTTCTTTTCTTCGGAAATGATATTGGCGGGGTGATTAATTATTCTTGGGAAAATCCGATACCATATGGAGTCGATGTGTATGAGCCCCATTTTTACGGAAAAATATACATATATGAGTCATCTGATGCCACGTTTACACCGTCCCTCTGACGATCATCTAATTTATTCAAATAATTTTTGATATCTGAGGGTCCCCTCCTAATTGATGGGAGACACCCTACATAGCCTTCTCGAACAACCACAATCAATGCGGTACCCTGAACTCTTCAATATTGTCATTACTTCCAAATTATTTCTCTTGGTAGAATCTCTCATATATATATATAGGAAACTATTACAACTAACGCGTGGCGCTGATGCGATCGACTCGGTTATACGCGGATTTATTCTCTGCAAGTTTAAACAAGTATAAGAATGGACGGTGACGGTTGGAAAACTTTAAACGAAGTGTCGAGCACAGTACAAAGTTTAACGTGTAAGGTCGCCGGCATAATGGGACGGTTGGAAAACTTGCGGTAATACGTAATGATGGAGTTGTAAAAAATACGTAATAGTACATCGTGTATCAAGGGCGGAAAGTAGGAGATTTCGCCGAGTGTGAAGTTGCCACCCGAGCGAAGCGAGGGGAAATCGCATTCGGCCCGTGGTGCACACTATACTTTTTGTCCTACCCTTGTCGAAAACAAGGGGTTTCAGGGGGACGAAGCCCCCTTGACGGGACTAAATGCAACTTTTGATTTTGTATAAACAAGAAGGAAAGCAATCGTGGAATTTTTTACTTTCGCGAAAAATTTATTTAGTTTAATCTTCTGGAATAAAATGGAAAGATTTTTGACACCGGTGACGTAAATTTAAATTACAATTATACACTCGAATCTTTTCCGCCCGCTACTGCCGGCCGGAAAAGTACCTTTCCGCTCGCTGACGGTGTGCGCATGCGCCGTCGGCTCTGCGCTGGAAACGGCCACTTTCCGCCGGTAGCACATGCGCGAAACGGCGCGTTTTCAACGGGGGTCGGACAAAAAAATATATCCATGCTTGTCCTACGCTCACTGAGTTCTCGAAAAAGGAAATTACTGGGCTTACCAATACGTGCTAGGTTTATAGTGTACGTAAATGGCACTATACTCGATCGGTCGGGTGTAGATCGAAGTTCCGAAAGTCCAGTGTTCCGACGGTGCAAAATTCTAAAAATACAATGTTTCGACCGGATACGGTACCGACGCGGTAATGTCCCAAACGAGCAAAGTTGCAAAAAGTGTATGTATATGTAGTTTCCTATTTCGCTCGAGAGAACTGTTGGACAATAGTTTTACTTACTCACGGCGTTGGGCGGCTTATATTATTCCAGACGGTCGAGTGGCGTTTGTAAAAATTTCGACAAGCTTATGGTTGGTTTTAGTAATTGTAATCCGTCGAGACAGAACTTTTACGGGCGCCACTCGGGCGTCGGGAATAGTATAAGCCGCCCGACGGTGAGAAATAGCAAAAGCATTGTCCAAGAGGGTTCTCGAGCAAACAACGCAACTATACCTATAATGTACTTTTCGGAATTCAGTTCGTTCGTGACATTGGCGTTCGTTGCCTTGCGCCGTCGATGTAATGCTTTTCGAAGATTTGCCCGTTCGGACCCGTGGCCCTTCGGTACCGTGCTCGATCGAAACATTGAGGGTGGAAACATTGCACTTTTAGAACTTTGATCGGCGCGCGATCGGTTTTACGTCTGTCGAGAATTCCATCGCGTAACGACGGGTATCGGCAATATTTATACGTCGCTGTGATACTTGCAAGATATTTCAAGTACGACCAAACTAATAAGGTAAACAGTACTGATCGGCTTTGACGAACTAATAATATTTTGACTCGATAGAGAAGTTACGTCAACGTAACTGAGCATGAAGACAAGATGAGACTCGTCGAAAAAAAAATGAACGAAATAATTTTATGCCTAAGAAAAACGTATGAACTCTAAAGTATAAGGGAATTTTGCTGGAATAGATGGCCATCTTGAAATAGTCAATAGTCTCAACGCAGGCCCTGTGTGTTAACGCTGCTGCGATAATGTTGTCAATTACTGTTGGGCACTGGCGCCTCGAGCCGAGGTTTGTTCGGACGAGTTTTCCCGGTTCGAACTCGCGTACTGACTAAAATCTCGGCATATCACCGAGCGGTTCCGAAGCCAAGATTGTCGTTTCGAGCTCATATGCGACTGCCCCAAACCCACACTGACGCTTGCTTTACCATTCACCGTCCCTCTACCAAATAAATATCACGGCCGTCACGCTGGGTGGATTTCACCTAGTGAGTTATCATAAAACGATTGTATGCAAATTATCTATCCGAAGTGGTTTTACAAGAATTACAGAACATGCTTTGAACATTGTAGATGATGTAAAAGTTCATTTATAAGAAATAAAATTGTAACATGCTTAAAGAAATGCGGGTAAAGGTTTGAACGTCGTCAGAGTCGGATGACAATCGTAGGTATGCCCGGGAAAACAAATACCTCGAGGTATGATTCGAGATATGGTTCCGAAGCGATACTATATTGAACCTCAAATGCTTCCGGGAAAACCTGAATCATGAAACTATGCGTCATTAACATTCGCACGAGGATAATCGTTTGTTACGACTAAAACTCAGTAATTTCCTACTAAAGTTGTTTCGAAAGATTTTGAAGATTACCTATACGTATGGCTTCAGTCAGCACTTAGGTGGAAGGTGAAGAACGAAGGAAACGTTATGAATTTAGTAATTATGTTACTTACTCAGACGGTAACATTGCCACACGATGAAGTCTTAATGTGGATGAAGTATTTCCGTCATTAAATCGTCAATTTATCGATAATCGTTGAAAAAATATATCGGTCTGTAAAACTAAAAATTATCAATAGTTGAAAAACTTCATTCGCGTGTTCACTGTAATCCGATTATCCGGTCGCGACTTATTTTCATCTGTTGACATTCGTCTTGATGTTTTCCGGTCAACACTGTCACATTTTGTGCCTAGGTTACGTTAGGTCGATAAAGCAGATAACTATTACACACAACGTTATCGAGTAAGGGAAACAATCGTACGCATATACGCGCCTGAACTCCTCCCTCGAATTCCGGGAACGCTCAGCATCGAAGCGAAATCTACCACGAGCGATCGGATAATCGAGAGACAGATAATCGAGACTTCCGGTATGATAATAGCGATCGCTAGAAATCGAAAAACCCGAAACACGTGTGTCTTTGTTTTCTACATAAATTAATGTCAAAAATTTTGAGTTAAATGTTCAAAGTTGCCGGAGTTCCGGTGGGAATGCCTCATACATAGATATATTTTTTCTCCGTTCCATTTGTTAAACATAATACCAGATATCATATATTAGAATGCTTACGTCTTCCGGCCAAAAGAATAATAACTATTTACGTGGAATCGTTGGGCATTTATAGAACTCGACAATGGTAAAGACACGCGATATTATTCCGAGCCGTAATATAAAATGCCGGGGAGAAATTTCCATATACATGCGATATTATATATCGCGTACGCGTATACGCGTATACACGGCGACAGACGCCGAGGAAAATATAGTAATGGAGATTGGCGAATGCGACAATCGCGAGTAGGAATCGAGTCGATAAATACGTGTGGTGGGAGCTCAACGTGGGCGGGTTTAAACGTACGAGAGGGCTCGCGTTACTGTTACTTTTACTCCCGGCACGCCCGACATATCCTGTATATCTTTCCTCGTTCCAACACATACCTCGAGACGTTGCCAGTTGCACCGAGATGCGGTAGAATAGACGCAAGACCGCGATGCTGGGTTGAGGAACGAATAAAAAACGAGTAAAAAAAAAGTAGAAGAAAAAAAAAACGTAAAATCACCGCAAGGAATCGAGATTCGTGGCGGGACGGAGGAAGGTTCGATGTGCGTCAGCGATGGGCTTTTCCTGTGCTCGACAAGAACTGTAATGTGCGGTCTAGTGGTGTGTACTACGCACTGCCGGTCGGCTAGGAAGCGCCGCACAGCCGGATAAACAATTATCGTAAATATCGTTGCGGATAGATCCATATAAATGGATAATGATAATGACGATTAGAAATGAACGTGTACGGATATCGAAATGGATGAATGAACTTTGATGGAATTTTTAATTATAATTTTTGCTTCGATTCTTTAGAGCATTGACCATCGCAGATTTACATTATTTATTTGTGTAGTAATGGTCGTACACGGATCGGGCAATGCGAAATGAAGTTGTAATATTTGTTATATTATTGCCGTGCATTCCATGATCTGTAGATGAAATGTTATGATTGTGGAATTTTAATTGTCGAGAAAATCGACGATTTTCCGATGATCGATTTACAGTTATTCGTCCTGTTCGTATTTATCTCGATTTCAAATCGCGATCACCGAGATACGGAAACGCTCGAATCCATAAACAAAATCCACGAATGTTAATGACCGACGCAAAACGCTTCGTATTCACCACATCGATGGTCAACAATCGATCCTCATCATACGAAGCCGAAAGTCTCCGGCCAACGTCATAAATTCCTTTTCTTAACGTCATTCACCGGTCTGTGTCAATTATATAACCATCTGCGGGAAAAAGAATCGGTTGTATCCGATATCGATGTCTCTTATCGGTTTCGTGACGTCACCTGGGGTGGTTCTCTCCGTCCCGGAATTCTAATGAGTTCGTATTGTCATTAATAATTTGATAAGTAAAAACATTTATCGGGTATGCTATCGAGGGTACGGCGACCTATCGACAAAAAAGTTATTCAAAATGTAATTAAAATCAATGGTAATAATTACTTCGACGTATATCGGTGCGTCCACGTATGCTCGTCAAACGGAAGAATCCGACATGTGAAGCTAGAGGCATTCTGAGTTCACGTACGACTATCGACTAAACGTCGATGAAGAATCTTGGTATCGGAGTTTTGATATGTCGGAGGAAATGGTACGAGTTCTACGTAGGACTCGCGTAGTACTAATACGAATCCACATCCTTTGCATCGTCAACGCCATTACGGAGAGGCTTGTGGTTGCGAATAGACGGATGGAACGCGGCTGGGCGAGAACTGATGGACGTGTTGGAGAGTCTCATCTCGTGGTTGTGTTGCGTTCTTCCAGTCTTTCGCTTCTTTCTGCTCTTGCTGCTTGTTCTGACGGAGTCTCGAACTCGGGCTGCTGTTGCCGCTGCTGCGTGTAGAAGCATTTGAGGGGGAAGTTGCGGTACAGGTCTAAAGGATTACCGTTAGCAACGAGTGCACGGGCTTTGCTCCGGTACCGACTTACGTTGACTTCCTGGAGGACGTAGTGGCTGCAACGGGTGCTCGCCAATCACCGACGCACACTGTCTCAACTTTTACGCTCGTGTGCATTCACTGTTTCTGCTTCATCTGCGTCGTTTATATGTGTTATGAAATATATACATGTATCGATCATCTCAAGCTACGTTCCTCTAACGATTATTATCGAATTTATTCAAATGATTTAAAAATAACTGGAATATTGTAGAGTCCTTGGTTATTGTAGTTGTTTGAAAAGGTTATATGGGGTATTTTACGTAAATTCTGGGGGGATAGGCGGCCGCGCCCATACACGTGACCATAAAATATTATGGTTAGTTTATAATTATTCGAATAAATTGGATGATAATCGTCATTCTATGGGATACATTCATATTTAAACATTTTTTATTATTTCATTTGGTATTGGGCTTTTCCAAGAATAATTAGTAACCTCGCCAATATAATTACCGAAAAATAGAAAAATTGCATGGGTTTTCAACGAGATTCTTCACTGCGAATCAGCGCGTAATAACAGTTGGACTTGGGAGGTCAAATTCGGGGCAACTTTTTTTTTGAATCGATTGAGATCCCGGTGCAATCTAAATTCGAAAATGACCCGGATAAGAACTACCCCAATGTATATATTTATAAGGCAATCCATAGGATTAGCTCCTATGGATTGTCATTGGAGGGCCAGACCGTAGCCCTCTTGAATTCAGTCTACTATTTTTTGTCATCGTCGTAACAATAGAAATGCACTTGATTGGTTCGTCTATTCTAAATTTTTCTTCATTCCTGAATTTGTCTCAGTTACAAATTTCGAAAAAAAAAACATCCCAGACCGTTTCTGGTGAGGCAAGGTGAGGAATGCAGTCATACACTCAGATTCCGACGTCGCGAACACGAATATTAATGTCTTAAAGTTTTGCGCATATGAGGTTTTTGAAAACCCACCAGTCTAAGGGTTAAAACCGCGATTACTTAAGAATGGATGGGTATATGAAAAAAAAAAAATGAAACGAAAGTTGTAGGAACAAAACCTTGCAATCGACTATGTGACTTTTTTTTTTGTAAAACCAATGGATGAGTCAGAAGACACTATTGACATTTTTACATTCTCCAGAATGACAAAAATAACGAGGGAACTTCGAGTGGTGAGAGGGAGGGGGACTCTGCCAGACTCGGTTGCGTGCGTGTTAAACGTACAGCTCGGAGTCGAATTGCTACATATCTTCACGTTAAGACGATGGACTACAAACGCTCTCTCCTTCCCTCTCGCGCGGTAGCGAGCGCCGATAGCGCTGTCGCCTTCGCACTGGGCGATGTAGTCCATCCTCTTAAGGCTGGCTGGATGCCGGTTTAGTAAAAAAAAAACATTTTCGGTGACGCCGTGTAGCCCAGTCGGGATGTACGTCGACAATAGGGCAGAGTTCGGAAAAATGTTATATATTTTATATGCATAATATAAAAAATACATGTTTTTTGATTAATTTTTTTTTTGCATTTCTTGGATCAAAACGAAAATTTTATGACCCTTAACAGAGTGGACCAACATTCTGTTCAGAAGTTATAGCTCTTTTTCTCATTCAAAACACGTTTAATGTGTTATGAGAGCTATAACTTTGGAATAAAAGTTGGTCCACCCAGTGCAAGGTCTCACTATTTTCATTTTTAGTTAAACGAATTCAGAAAGAAAGAAATTTTAAAAAATTAACAATCTATTTTTTAAGTTATGCACATTTTTATTGATTAACTATTAATTATGAATAGATCGTATAGAACGTACAAAAACAAAAGAAAAACACTCGTCGTTGTTTAACTCATCGATAATCGTTGCTGAAATATATCGGTTTGAAAAACTAAAAATCATTAATAGTTGAAAAACTTCAGTTGTCTGTATTTTAATGGTGATCGATCGAAATCGAAAAACCTAAAATACGTGTCTCTTTATTTTCTACATAAATTGATGTAAAAAATCGTAGGGCAGAAATGTTAAGTCAACTGTTCGAAGGTGACGTGTGACAGACAGACGTGGCTCAAGAGACGTTTTTTTGTGGAGAAGTTTAATTTTCTTCAAAAATCCATCGAGAACATATCGTACGATCAAATCAAGTTTGGAGGAGAGGGGGGGGGGCCAATAATAATGGAAGAAAACGAATTTCCAATGTTAATCAAATGGGAAAGGTTCAATGCCGTTGAACCTTTAAATATTTTTCGACAGCGCTCTCCTTGCGTGCGGGTTTTATTGTTTTTAGATATAAACCAAAGACTTTTACGGTGATGAGTAAAAAAAAATGTTGCCCTAAAATAATACACCTTAATAGTATACACGCAGGACAGTTGCCGCTTGGCGTGTGCAGCGCCGTTCGTGGCATACTTTCGAACCAATGATTTCGACGCAATTGTACAAGCTGTCCGTGAGCAAGCTTTGAGGAAGTTTAGTCTCCTTCTATCTGTGCCTTCTCGGTGTAGCCGCGTGTACGAATGGCCATGTAGCATCTTGTAGGGTTGAAAAAAATGGTCGTATATGGATACCGAATATCCGGTTTATTTTCCACAAGCGGCAAGCGCGATTGTCTGCTTGACAGTTAATTCGACGTAATAATTACGCTCGCTTCATCTTCGTCGTTTATTTTCTCTCAACCATATTTTCTTGCGTCTATCTGGTTGAGTTTGGAAAGGAAAAAGAACATAGAGAAAGAAAAAAAAATTATCTCACATCAACCGACGCGTATTCTTCATATCCGTTTAGTTTTATTCTTCTCACAACCTCTTATCGTCTTCTTCCCACTCTTCTGACATTCCGCGTCTCGCTCCTCTAATTTTTTTTGCCTTTTTCATTCGCGCCCATTAACAAACCAAACGAAGAACCTGGAGGCCTAGCCAGCAACCCATAACCAACAATATTTTTCACCTCTCGAGTTTTAAGCTGCGAGCGAGTAAACAGTCATAAGTTACATTTTCTTCAACGAGCGACGAGGGGGGAGATACGTAGGTACGCTGTGCACACGGATCGCAACCCTTCTCCGTCCACTTTGTCCGTTGCGCATGTATGTGTGCGTGTGTGTCCGTCCGGTACGTTAACTCTGAGAAGTGGTATCAGGTTGCTTCGCCGGTCTCTCGCAGCCAGAGCATCGGAAATTTCCCGGTACCGCTTTACTATATCATCCGTTAGTTTCATCAGCTCTCGACGAGCTAATCAAGTTGCAATAACAATTCTCCGTCCACAGACCTATCCGCGCTAGCGTATCGTACCATGGCTAGCGATGCGAAACTTTTTGTCCGTCAAAAGCTCAAAAAGTACGATGAATTGAAGAGATTTAAATAAAAAAATTTGCGAACACAAGTAAATACTTGATGTTACGGAAGCTGCAAATGGTTAAGAATTTATTTATTTTTCGTTTCGGTTGTGATAAATTTCCGAGACTCGTTGATTCTTGTTTAGCTTGAGCTCTAGCTGGAACGGAAAAATCTCGCTGTTCGGTTCCTTTATTCGTTGCGGAGTATCGCGTTAATTTCTTGGTACAACACCGCACACACGTCATTCGACTGTTGTAAAAAGACTGTATATTTTTTATTGTATATTATACATACAATGCGGTGGATTAATTATCTTGGCCCGGCCAATTGATTCTGGGCAATTGATTATCGTCATCGACGACGGACATTTTTTTTTGTTATGGCTTTGCTATCGATACAAAGCCAAAGAAAATATAAGAGTGGAATAAATAAGACGTTGGTTCATTGCTATGAGAGGGTCGCCAGAGACGGTTGGTTAGCATTCTTCGTTGGCTAGGTACGACGACGTGTGTGTTGGTTTTCGCGGCTCACGTCTATCGTCGCCTGTGTTGGGCCTTATCGCTTCGGGCCTTAAGCTGACGATGCTTGAGAAACGGTTCGAGTGTTCTTGCGTGAAATCAAAGACGGGACCTCGAGGTCTTTCGTCGAACGGACGCCGTCTTCGTCGCTGTGTAAGCGAAAACGTCGTGACGACGTTAAGGGGGTGCGTGTGCCTCGTACAGCATCAGTTTACCCTCGACGCCGAAATCGCCTTCAGTTCTTCAGTGCTTTCATTGCGAGAAGGTTTGGACGGTTGTCGAAGGCTCTCCGCCTTGCGTCGACGTTTTTTATTTACTTTTTGTTTTTCTCTCGAAGAAACTTTCAACGGAATGTTGTGTGCAGGAACAAATCTGGAAACAAAAGTGGAGTTTCAATTGAGAAACCTGTGACAACTTTATTCGTAACGTATCAGCTTAAAAAAAAGATGTTTTCAATTCTACACGTTCAGGTATGATCGTCGATTAATGTACAATTATTTTGAATCATATCGATCGGTCCGCTACAACGATGATGATTAAATCTGTAATTTTTTTCAATTAAAAAATTTTCAACACCTTGTGAAATTCGCTACAAAACGCTTTGCTAACAATTTGTAAATAACCGTTTCGCAATTTTTTTTTTTTGACCGGGTTGCATGCGCTGCTTGATTGATTTTGGTGATGCTATTGGAAGTGATCGAAGATATTTGAATTTATTAATTGTATGCTGTAGACCTTGACGTTACTGTGGCAGCCCATCCCTACCGTCGGTGAAATTGATGAATTATTCATAAGAATCGCGTGAAATTCATTAAAATCGATTAAAACAATCATGACGGCCAACGCGGTTCATCTATCCGTTCTCTTTATATACACCAATGAATAAAATTGGTTCGATGAATAGCAGATCGACGGATTTCGTGGTCGCGAATAGAAGTTTTAAAAAATCCAAGCGGGAAAAAAAAGTTTTTTGACGGTTGTCCTTGATTGGATCCATAGAATTCCGGTCAGGCTGTCGGAGTTCGCAGACGGATTATCTCGTTACGAAAGAGAGAAAACGAATAAAAAAGCGGTGATTCTAGAGTCTCTCAGCTTTTTTCGTTCGTTTCAATTTATCGTCTCCGGTTTTCCATCAGAAAAAGAATTCATTTTCGACGTGATTCCCTGATTAAAAAAACAAGAAGACTAGAAAGTAGAATAATACCGACAAAGGCGTCAACGCCTAGAATTATAATCATTGATAAATTCGGTCAATTTTCAAATTTCTTCAAATTACGATCTGGCAACGACAATGGTTAATTGGGTGTCATGCGTCGATCTTTTGGCCTTCTGCCATTTTTGACGGTGAGAATTAGTTTTCAAATTTCACAGAACTTTGTAAGGTGAATATTTCAATTAATAACTCTACAAGGAATTTCTTCTCTCACTTTAAACCTCCCTCCCCCCCCCCCCCTTTCTTCTCTCCTTTTCGCCAACCGTGTTAATTCACAAACAAACGAAATATATTAACCGTCCCTATTTCGGGTTGAGTTGTGCCTACTGGCTGATGAGTGGTAGAAGCAAAACGTAACGAGTTTGAATACCTATTTATCCCCGAAAGTGACTAATATCGATACGTGAGTCACTAACCAAATCGTTGAAATTACGACCATAAATACGCATGCAAGTTCCACATTATTTGCTCAGGAGCATTTTACTTATTTTTGTATAATAATTGATGTAACACTTGCGCATACATTTTCGTGCCTCATGCGACGGTTTCGTCATGTTTGCTCGACGATTCGCGACACTATCGTTGGCACCACGTCCCACGAACGTGATGCGATACTCGCGAACCCGTTTGCTCCGTGTTCAACGGTACGGACGATTAGAAAAAGTCAGATTGATAAGCCGCCGCAAAGCGTTCACAGACTTTCAGAAGGGAATCACACCGACCATGCTTGCACACGCATATTCACTTTTTTTTACACTCGATTTATTTGTATGTATATTTATTTTTGCGTGATTATTTGAAACATTTAACTATAGTCGTCAGTGGTCTGGCACGTCGCGGTAGTTGTTGGCCCGTGCGGTATTTTAGTCTCATTTTTTTCTGTGTGCTCCACCGGCTGACGAGAGAAAGGAAGAACGATCGATGGATCGTCGAGCAAGCTACCCACGAATCTTTGGTCTCCCCGTAAGCACGTTTGCTTTTTTTCATATCTTTTTTCTCAATCGCGGTCTTTGTCCGTCCTGTCCGGTGGGGTCGATGAGGAAACACGTTTCGAGAGAGTGAAACGCGGTCTGAACCATCATGCGTCCATTTTTTTTTTTAACGATTCGTAGAATGTTATTGGGAGATTTTTTGCCTCTCCGAAGACGAACCTTTGAAGCAGGTGCAAAAAAGGTATCACCTTTGAACTCTATCACATGCGCGTTTTCTGTTAATTATAGACGCTAGATACGTTTTTTTTATACCGATTTCGTTGCCTCCATATTGTTGCTTCTGGATTTGAGAAACAATTAATGGTATGCAGTATGGTATTCATGATGACCAAATACCTCACACTATCGATCGAAATTCTGGTGAATTTTCACAACTCGATTATCAGGTGGTTAACCGTTGTACAAAGAACAAAATTACACTTTGCACGTAAACGAATCGTTGAATCATTCGCGAAATATTGTTATGAAAGTCTGCAGGAATAGACGTTTGGGGCTCACTCGGGTACGTAATAGCGCCGGCATTTTCTGTAGCCACGGATGACAAGAGCTGCAAAACCGAGCTGCAGTCGTCTCACTTCCTCTCCCTCCTTCCCTCTCCTTCTTTCTATCTCTCTCTCTTTCTCTCTCTCTCTCTCTCTCTCTCTCTCTTTCTCCCGCCTCCCTTCCTGTGGCCTCTCTATATACCTTGTCCTTTATTTATCGGTCTGTCTTTTGTCACGTACAAGTATTATTGAATAACTGTCGCGCGTTTACACGCACCTGTCGCACCACTTTTCATCCGCCTACTACAATCGACTACGCCAATGTGAGCGGTTGTATTCTGCGCTCAAACTCTTTTCACCGATGAGTCAGCGCAACAATTTTTCCATACGGTCAAACCATTTGAATTGAAATATAACAAAAAAATGTTCAATTTACTTCAACGTAACGAAATTAGGTTGGCGATAAAGATTCAATTCTCTATAATATCCGAATTTATTGATAAAACATAGTTTCGTGGATTAACCATGAATATTAAGAATCCGTGGAGATGCGTTTTGTTCTACCAAAGTTCCAGCGTTCGATTGAGCCGACTGACCGAGTTGGGAAGCAATAATTTGAAGACAAACTAAATAAAATGGTTCGTCCGACGGAGCCTGTGAGTAGAGTGGAAAAAGCATATACCGCTTGTTGAGAGTCCTGGGGTACGGAGAGCTCGCAGGAGCTCCACGTCGAGATACGGTGACCCAGTGTTACGTGGGAAATTCTTCTTGCTTGAGTCTCGTAGCTCGCCCCTCCGGCCTGAGGTTCAGATCCGTCGCTCGGTCGTCGTGGTCGAGTATAGCGGGGCTCGTTGTGTCGGATCGTGTTGAATCGCGTCGTACGAATAGCGGACGTTTCGTTTGCGGGGCAGCAACCCAACAACGTTCCATGAAGGCGCGTGTGGAATTTCCTTCGCGAAGTTAACTCGGGGCGGGCTCGATTGTTTCGCGCGTTCATGCAACGGCACTTTTCTCACGCTCGATTGATTTAATTGTAATTATATTGTTCGGATGCCTCTTTCGCCGTTCTCTCTTCTCCCTCACTCTTTGGATTACCAGGCCACTGGTATTATTCCGCATGTCCCTTGCTCGTTATTCCGTTTCTTAGTACCCAGAATTGTTACGATTGTAACGCAACCGTTACTGCTTTTCTCTTGTGAAAAAATAGGAAAGATGAAAAAGTGTGAAAAAACATTCGAACCTATCGTATTAAATGAACGAAATCAAAACGTCGTAAAAAACGTTGAAACTTTTATTTGAATCCTAATTCCGAATATCTCGGTATGTATATATAGGGAATATAGGGAATAGTCGAATTCTCCAAACGTATTTTTATCGGCGCAGTCGTTCGGACTTTCGATATTTTTCGCGGCACCTTTTTATTTCGATTGTTGAAATGTTTCCCACGCCCCGGTCATTCGATCAATCGTCCCCCAGCTAATCCAAGTTGAGAATGCGTTTAGCAATAAATCGTTTGGTCGCGTCGAAGTCCTTTGATTGTTATTTTCCATTCGTATCAAACGTTGTTTAACCAATTTCGTTTATATATATGTGTAGCACTTGGAGTGTGTCGATTGTGCAGTTGAACGACGTTAAGTCCGACTCGTGCCCGTGTGGGACAGCGCCGCAGTAGTTTGCAACATGCAATACGCACGCCCCACCGTTGAAACGTACCACCGCAGTTACACTTATAACCGGAGATTGCACGTTACGTCTCGTTACATCTTATACGGTTGCGTTGACTGGTCCAAGTCCGCGTGGTTCGCGCTGGTTCAAGGCCCGTAAACCTGTGGCTCGGCTTAATGCTTTTTGCTATCTAATTAGTTCGTCGAGCTCGCGTTTACTTTCAAATTCCATAATTTACGCCCGCGTTGACCGAATTTTTTCGTTCTTCATTGTATCTGACGCGAATGACATTCGGAAAAATTATCCCGAAGCCATCGGAAAATAGGTTTTTATTCGATTATCATTGCGTTCGGATGAAATTTACCAGCAACGAATAATTCTATGAACTTTTTGTCTTTTGCATAGATTAAATTTAATTTTCTCCGCTTGAACGATGATAATAATTGCCGGCTATTCGAAATTCTCGCTCTTTCTTTCGACGATGCGGTATTTCAATGTTTTTAGCGCACGTCATCATCGTGTCGGTTTTTTTAGGCTCCATGATCTTGTGCGATATCACACGGTTTATGATACTTTCACTGTTTCGTTTTTTTTTTCATTTTTCATCATTATTAATTACAATCTAGCGTTGACGTTATACATTATGGTTATGCGGTGTAACGTAGAGTCGTCGGGTTCAACGATAGCTACACGACAGAAAGTATAGTGACTCCTCTTCGTGTGGCGCAGCTTCACGAATAGTAATGTATTATTTGCGTATGGATGCTGCAGCATCGTTTATTCGTTGCAGACTATTATCCAAATATTTATCCTGCTTTTTCTCTTTTTCCTTACTTTGTGATCATTTCTTTTTCCTTTTTTTCTCTTTGATTCCGAAACTTACTCGCGTCGGTATGCGGGAACGCTTCTCCGATAATTAAAGTTACCGTTAACAGAGTCTTCTTTTTTCTTTTTCCCATGCGACATTTCAGCACGCATGTGCGTTTTTTGGATTATTTTTACCGAATCGCTGTGATGCGTCGGAAAGTCTTTAAAAGAAAGTTAAAAAATTAGTAATTCGTCTTCTCCAGTGGTTCTCAACATGAATGATGATACTCGGCTGTAAGTGCCCTTTTGTGCCTCTTCCATCTTGTATCTGCGTCGAACCTGTCTTCTAGGTCTGCAGTGCCCCGGTTCCCCTTGCCTGTGATTGAACTTGCGCAAGCGGGGAAGTTATGACGCCGAGTTATTTCACGTAATGTCATTGTCAGTCAGGTCAGCTAGCTTTGACCCATTGATTTAACGCAGAGTTCGGACACGGGGCAGGTTGGCCTCTGCGTGAGGCAAAGTTGACGCGGAGGCAGGTTGGAATGAAGCAACTCGCTACCCGTCTTCGTTTCTCGCTGACCGGGCTCAATTTTATCTCGCCCCTGGGAAAACGACCCGAGCGTTGGTGCGCAAACTAGCTGCTGCGTGTTGCGGGCTACCTCGGCCCACGGGAATCCGCAGCTCGCCCGGTTCTCTTACAAAGTACCGGCCGTTACGTTATCGACATAATTAATTAGAGGATAAGGGTCTGGGAGGGTGAGTCGCGCGTTAGCGGCGTTAGGATATCGCGCGGCAAAACGTGTCCGACGTTCGATTTTATTTTACAACGTCGTCGGGCTCGCGAGGAATTTCACGCCTTTACCGGCGCCTAGCTCCGACGAATACCCTGCAAAATCGAAC
Source organism: Sussaba pulchella (assembly GCA_963971145.1). Taxonomy (NCBI): domain Eukaryota; kingdom Metazoa; phylum Arthropoda; class Insecta; order Hymenoptera; family Ichneumonidae; genus Sussaba; species Sussaba pulchella. The sequence continues at coordinate 3,728,370 of OZ020166.1, forward strand.
TTTCCTGCTTCGTTGATATGCGCATCGACGATGTCGAGTTATATCCTTGCCTACGATCGCTTTTCGTTGAATAATCTCGCGACTTTGTTCATAAACCCGCACACTCGGAATTGTTTCGGCTCAATCTATTGTTTCGCATTGCTTTCTGCAATTTGAATCATCTGCATAGAATAATATCTCATTCGATCGTGCATGCTCGATTGTTTCGGAAGTGAAAAATAGCTGCAAATTTCAAGAATTTGATGATTTATTCACTCTTGTTTAACACAGAATGGTTTTTATCATTATTATTAATTATTATTATTATTATTATTAATCTTAAAAACAAAAATCTAAAATAATAATAGTTATTATCAATAATAATAATTATTATTATTAATAATAATAGTTATTATCAATGATAATAATTATTATTATTACAATAGTAACGCTGTTTCTTGTGTGTGTATGACCTATCCACTAACTCGTACTACAAACTTCTATCTGAAAAATAGCCATCGTCGGAAATTAATTTTTGGGGTATTCGTAGAAGGCAATTAGCAATGATTTTTATTTCGGTTTATCCAATTTGTCGTGTCTGATTATACACTATTTTTTTGTTTTCTGCGAATAAATTTTCTTATCCGTGAAAAGTCTAAACTGAAAAGTCTCTAAAGTCTATGCTCGTCCACTTTGTCAGCGGGTCGTTTTCCATCACAAAACGTTATTCTCAAAGTTTCAACAATGGAATTCATGGGAGGGGGAAACCCTTCACGGCTCCGGTCAAGTTTCTTTCTACTCATTGTTCTCCATTCTCTTGGCGACGACTGCGTGGTTCCTCTGCTATCTTATATATCGTCTACCGGACGACAGGCATCCTTTCTTCTTCATCCGGCACGCTTATCTATGTCTCCGTTACTTCTTTGCTTCCTTCCACATTTCGCGGCCATTAATCTCTCGCTTTCAGCTTCTCACGCACATGTTTCTCGTGTCGTTTGCTCTCGACCGCGAAGAAAAGAAAAAAAAAGAGAAGACGATTCGGTCCTTGTAGCTAGATCGTTCGAATATTAATTTGTAACACGATACGCTAATTAATTATTTTGTTTCTGTTCTTCTTGTTTGTTTTTTTTTTTCATTTATTTTCGGTGTACGGCCAATCATCCCTTCGGGACTCTTGAAAAGTCTTCGATCTTCGTCGATCTCAATCTTTTCATCAGTTCGAAGTGTACGCCTCGCTGATCCGGACGTTTTAATCGGTGCACGGGGATGCCACCACGTCGCGGATCACCCATTTTTTAATCACGTAAAAATTCCCGTCGCTTCGACGACCGTTAAGCGTCGTCGTTTCCACGGGAATCGCGGTGTGATGTGCCGTAGTGGTATTTCCTGCACTGAAATATCATCCACCTCGCACATTGATTTACACACGGGCCAGAGGAAATCATCGGTTCGTTCATCTCGCGCTCGTTAATCGAAAAAAAATGATAAACCAAAGACGCACACGCAAACACAACCACACACACGCTCACACTCACACACATGCACCCACTAATATTTGTAAGTTTTTTTTTCTTTGAGATTTAAAATAAAATTGCGCAGCATAATTTTTTTTTGTTCGACTTGGTTATACCGAAGCTGCAGTTTACGCGACGGTAAAGATGTTCAAGATAATTTAAAACGCATATCTATTTAATGTGCGATCCACTCAGCGTGGTTAAATCCCGAAACGGCTATGAATAATCATATACCGACTGGAGATGGAAAAAACATTGCGGGACCAGGCTGTGTTCATTGATTACTACATTTTGTTAAAATCAATAGGTCGTAATTAAGTAGTAGTTTTGTTGGCGTACATGGCTAGTTAGTTCCAGTCGCGCGGATAAATGCGCTTGGATACTAACCGGTAATTAGTATCAAGTAAACTGAACAGTTGAGTATATTACTAAGAATTCTCAAAGTTGTATGGTAATGAAAAGTTATTGTTTAAGTTTTGTACCGCTTAGGATAAACTTATCTGTATACGTATATGTATGGCTCATAGCTGTATATGACCCATTCCAGAGCAAATTGACAATGTCGTGACTTTTGTTACATTATAAGAAAAGAGAAATGTCTTCATGCCTGTTTTACGGCTGCATCAATACACACTCCAGACAATTTTTAAAATTTTTCAGCAATTGCTTCGGTTACAATAATTAGGAGTCGGATTTACCAAACCTGTAACAATTTCTTTTACTTTATTTTTCTAATTTTACATTGAATTTTTTTATGAACGCGAAGTTTGTCAGATTACTTCGTTGGTAGGCATTGCGATCTCGTCGTATCCATCTGGAATTGCCCTATTCTATAATGTATGTATATCCTATGATGTATGTATGTAGCCACATCGTATAATGTATGTATGTCATTATAGGATATGGCTTTGACGTAACTGAAATAAGAGTTTGTGTTGGTCTCACTTTCGATGAAACCGCGGAGGCGTATTAAATCGTATGCATATATACACCACTCTATGTAAATAATGTCAAAAATTTGATCCCCGTCACTTTCATTTGCTTCAATCCAAAATAATCTATCCTACCACTCGCCACCACTATATATGGCGTACCGAAAGATTACGTATTCGCCGCGTTATATACGAGGTTCGTTATCTCGCGAGAGACGAGAAGAAATAAAATACGTCTGTCGGTTCGTTCGGGCGAATAGATGTTGGCTAAATCGGCTTGACACGAGACTCGGATACAGTCTGACGAAGGTAGAAAGCATTTCGCTGTTGGCCCCGATCGATTATGGAAATTGACCCACGTTACGGCAATGTCGTCGGGACCTCTCAGTGGTTGCCGCACAACTAGACTCCTACCGCCACGAGTGTTGCCCCGTAACCGTCTAACGGAATTCCGGAAGCTCGCGAGGAGCTTCTCTACGGCGCTACCGTTATTTACGTACGGGGTACTTGATTTACCGAACGAGCGAATTATCTTTCAGGAAGTCAACACTTTTGACGAAGCATTGCAATAGAACATTTTGAGCGCTGTGAAGAGTGTAAGTATAGATTTACTATTATCATTATTATTATAGATATTCTTTCCTGGTTTATACTCGATTAGATTCTATGGATATTACACGATTGAAAAAATATTTTATTCCAATTTTTTCGTCAAATTCACAATAAATTGAAGTTTTTGTTATTATTATTATTATTATTATTATTATTATTATTATTATTATTATTATTATTATTATTATTATTATTATTATTATTATTATTATTATTATTATTATTATTATTATTATTATTATTATTATTATTATTATTATTATTATTATTATTATTATTATTATTATTATTATTATTATTATTATTATTATTATTATTATTATTATTATTATTATTATTATTATTATTATTATTATTATTATTATTATTATTATTATTATTATTATTATTATTATTATTATTATTATTATTATTATTATTATTATCATTATTATTATTATCAAATACTAATAAGCATATTTATGTAATAATCCGTAGCGATTAAGAAGCGTAATTTTTTTTTAATGCCTTTTTTAGCCTTGCTTGTTTAGCCCCAGATTCTCTCGCTGGCAATAACCGCACGTGAGATATTCCAATAGCCGCGCCTTCCCGTCACATATATACGCATTATTTCTTTGTTGTATTTCGATCCTTTTCCTTTTATTCATCGATACGGAAACGGACAGTAAGCAAGGTGAGAAAAAGGGGGATCCCTGTAAGATGCGTCTCCGCGTGTACACCTAGAAAGGCACGGTGAAGCGGCAAGAAGAGCGGAAGAAAGAGAAAGAAAGAAAAACAAAGTAACGTCAGATTCCCGACGTCGAAGACAGAATCGACAGTCGTACTTACTTGTGAGCTCGTTCGTTCTTTGGCTCGTAAATCCGTATAGGTTTCGATTAACACGTTTCATTTTGTCCCCATTGAAAGAACCCTCTCCTTCTTGCCCTCTTTAATCGCTTCGTTTTTTTCTACAACATTTTTGTTGCACTTTGCTCCGCTTGCTGCTCGTTTTTTCCCGACTTTCCTCCCCCTCTTCCGTCCTTCTCACTTCAATCGGCCGCGAAACCAGTCTCTGATAAGAAGAGCTCGAATTTATTCGTTTCCTAGAGGATAACCGGTCATGGTGCCGTTGCTCAGTTAAAGTCGCGCGATCTATAGGACGGGGCGTTAGTACGCAACGTTCACACACGTGAAGATTGTGAGATGTTGCAGAATCTAATAACAGTAAAATTCATCTGTGTGCGGAGACATTTTCTTTTGTTTTTTGGTCGGAGTTTTTTTGCTGGTCAGACTGCGCCATGGCGACGGATGAATGCAACAAAATCCATATGAACTTTTGCTGCGATTATTAAACTATTATACGAGACGGGTTTGAAAAACTCCGTGGCCGAGCGAGTTTGCAGGAATGTAGGTGGATAGATTGAATGTTGGCCACAATGGAACGGTGGAGTCGCGCCCGGCGATGAGAGATATCGAGAGAAAACGAATTTGCAGCGGGCCGATGGGTTCGATCCAGGATAATAACCGAATGGGCCGTGCTGCAGCGTACAGGAAAGTTTCAGCGTGTTGTGCCGGATTTGCCGCCGAACCGCTATAAAGTTTATGAGGAGCGGATAGCATACCGGTTAGTGCATATATGCTCCGGTGAGCCATTCGGTGCGCGCGTATCTTTCATAATTATAGACGTATGCTAACGAGGGGACCACCGTTGGATCATTTAGCGATCGAAAGAGGCATTGAGAGAATTGAGTGCCACCGAAATCCATTTCGCTCTTGCTTTCGTTTCGAGAGGGAGTGTGTGCGTGCGTGCGTGTGTGCGTGCATGCTTGCGAGAGAAAGAAAGAGATGGAGAGAGAGTTCTCGTTTGATGCCGTGATGCTCCAACCTCTGGTACAAACACGTGTTGAATTAATTTATATTATACACCGAGGTAGACCTTCGATCGTACAATTAGACCGAACAAATTAGTCGAGACACTCATTGAATCATATGAACTACTCGCGTTCTATATTCAATCATGTAATGATATGTTCCAATCATTTATTGTACTTTCTGACCATTGAAAAAAATTCAACCGTGTCTAGTAATATCTCTCAGAATATGATCTTTGCCAAGGCTCATGCTCCATCCAGTAGCGTAGTTTTTTTGTTCTGTACCGGAAAAATGGCATGTCGAACATTACAGCGAGAGCACCTCGATGAAGAAAACTTTGATGTGGATCTAAAATGTTAATCCTAGCGGAAAGATCGTAGGAACCGAAATTGTACACAATTTCATTCCCTACAAGTTCGTTGTGACTCACTAATGTGCTAAACTTCCAAATAAACGAGATAATGATTCAATCTCATCCCTTTTTTTCCCTTGAGTTGAAAAAATATTGATCGTAGATAACAAATTGTTATGACCAAAGTTCAAGAGAATTAAATTTCCTACAACTTTAACCATTTTGAATCGAAAGTAAGAATGGGTGAGTTATTCAACAGAACCGAATTCTCCTTAAATTCGAGAAGGCAGTCAACGCTCCAGGAAAATCAGATAAAAAACTGGAATTTAGACTACGAATAACCCATCACGCCCCAATAATAAAAAAAAAATTGTGGTATATGATTTTCTCCATCTCATTGTCAGGTTTTCTATTTTATTGCATCTACTTTCCGACTGACCTACAAGATGATTTCGGTAGAATGAACTCAATTGATCACAAACACTGTCAATATGAAACGTACGGAAATCAATTTACCTTCGACGATGGCCCATATTTCTAGATATACACACATTCAGTAATCGGTAACCCGATAATTCGTTACACAATACGAAAAATTCGTGACTCGTAAAAGTTAATATAATCCCACACGCTTGACAAATTTAACGTTTTAGAATCGCGAAGGTCAAGTACCTCTTCCAGTATCCAGTATCCCCGTGAAATATTTGTCGTGCGATTATCAAGACGGTGGAATCTCTCAAGTTCGCGGTTTGTATTCCTCGCGTGTTTGCCGCTGCGCGCCTCTCCTATCTACGACTGTCTTTACACTTTATGCAGTAACGCGCGCACGAGCTCTCGGTGACAGGATAGGTACGTATAGTATGCTCACACCGCCGGAACGAGCGAGTGAGATAGAGGGGGGGGGGCGAAGAAAGAGGGAGAGAGAGATAGAGAGAGAGAGAGGGGGCGAGCTATGCTGCACGGTACTCTTTCGATATTGAATGCAGCAAGAGTCGGTTCGCTGCATCCCATATCCTATCCACAGCAACTCTGTGCTAGGCTGCAGAGTAGCAACGTGGAAACTCACCGCGCCGAGATTACGCGAGTCCCCCCCGCTTGTGGAATCGCGTCGAAGGCGCATAGAACCAAGCGCAGCAATCCCAATAGCTCGCGGCAGCAGCAGCTTTTGTGGCTGGCGATCGTCGTCGATTTTACTCGAAGTGGCGCTGCGTCTTGTGCCGGTAATGGTCTGTGGGTGTAAATATATGTACACGGTTGTGCATGTACGTACGTGCGCGTTTCTGTGTGTCCCATGGACCGGCCAGGAGTAACTCGTTGCGATTAATCGATCTCTCTCTCCGCATTGAGCGTGCATTCAGCATGGGATACAAATGACCTTATCGAGCAGGCCTCTCTCGATAGCACGTTTCCTCTCGTGTACGAGAGAAGCTGCACGTCGATGGGTTTACTGCAGTTCTGTGGCTATCCGTATATATATAAGGGTGTGTCATTTCAGGGCGACATTTTTTTTCTTACTCATCACCTGAAATAAGTCTTCAGTTTATGATTAAAAACCACCCTCACGCAAGGAGAACGCTGTGAAAAACTATTTAGCGATAGCTTAACGATATTGCAGCCTTCCTCTTTGATTAAAATTGAAAATGCATTTTTTTCCATTATTATTGGTCCTACCGAGGCTGAACATCGAGGGATGTTCTTTTGGTAGTGAATTTGATTTCCTCCAGAAACCTGTCAGGGAAATACCGTACAATTAAATCAGACTTAGGAGGACCAATGATAATGGAAAAAACGAATTGCGGGAGGGTTTCTTTTCGTAGATACATAAACACATATTTTTAGGTGATAAGTAAGAGAAAAAAATGTCGCCCTGAAATGACATACCCTTATATATATCCTTATCATTTAGCTGATATTTTTATATGTTTCTATACTAACTACAAGAGAAGTTTACGATTTTTTTTCAATTTTTTTAAAAAAGTTTCAAACGTTATGGATTTCTTAAAAATCTTCCATTTTGTCTCAATGTTTGATACTAGGTTAATCGAAGTCCGAATTTAGTTTTTTCGTTTTAATGTTGAGCATTTCTCGAAAATGAAAAAAATAAACACTCTAAATTGTAAGAACAGTTTTTTACTTCAATTTTTGCATTTTTTAACTGAACGATTATTCGAAGACATTGCCTCGTTCAATTTTTCGATTCGGTTGATACACGTGGATTATTTATGCAGAACATACTATCGATCATTGTCGGATTAAAGAATGATATTTATAACAATTAGCTCCCCAACAAATCGTCTCAAATTTCCACGGACTTGCAATCTTTGATCAACGACTTACCTGTGCTATTAATTTTAATTCAACAACGTTCGTTCTTCACTCCACTTGGTTGGACAATAATCTGAAAAATAATTAATTTATGCTAATAGGTAAACGAACATTTTTTTGGATAATATTATTCACCAAGATTCTTGGGATGGAGTTTATTTTATCGTGAACTTGCAGATGAGGGCAGTGTGTATGCAGCTGTGGGGATCGCTATGCCTGTGTATGTGTGTGCGTGTGGGTGGGAGTGAGAGTGAGAGTAAAGGTGAGGGTGAGAGTGAGAGTGAGAGTCAGACAAAGAGAGAAAAAGAGCGCGGTGGCGGGTATTTATTTCGAGATATTATTAGATTGATAAAAAATTTCCTTTAAAAAGAGAAAATGAACAACACTCGAACGCTTATCCTCGTCCTCATCCTGCTGTGCGGCTTCATTCCGCCGGTTGGATACCGAAAAGACGTACGATGAACGTGTGATTACGCGCACGATTCACTATCTCTGTAGTCTTGAATCGGCGATCGTAGATCACGTGATTACCGGTTCGAACGATCGTTAGGCTAATGCGGTGATAACTCGGTGCGCGCCTCCGCTCTATCAGCCGAAGCTCCCTACCAATTACGAGCTCCCCCGCGTCATAATTGCGAACCCCGCGTGTGCTTGGTAGCCCCCCCCCCCTTCCTTCCCGCCCGGTTCCGATACTACTTCGTAGCTTTGAGTGTTGGCCGGCGCGCATATGTTTCCTCTCGAATTAAACGTCGATTCGCACGGAGATAACTCCTCCCCTATCTCTCTGTGATTCCAGAATTATTAGCGTCGATTTGCGATTGTTCGGCAATCAGAATCTTCAGACTGATCGATTGAGCGTTTATTAACAAAGATCGTAATCTGTGAAACGAAAATCGGTGCTGCACAAACATTTTTTTAAATGTCATTTCGCGCGGAATGTTGATGAATCGAGAAGATCAGGGAGATAAAGGTGGACGGACGCATCGACTTCGCGTTTAGGCGCGAGTTTGAAATTACCAATGATTTTAGAATCCGTATGATTGCAATTCAATGGCATCTGCGATTAGATTTGTGTTGATACGAGGAACAATTTTTTTAATCGTATTTTTGGTTGAGATTCGATTTACGTCAATCGGTGATTTTTTATTATTTGATTGCTTTGGTATTTGATATGTGTATGAGCGGCAATTCATCCATCGAGTGGACCTCGTTCTTGTATCTAGTCAACAATTTTCTTGCAAATTTTTCCCGCAGAAAAGACCCGCGAAACTTATTTCCGTCCATAAATTCGGCTTTCAAATTTGAATTAATTTTGTAAAACCGTAATTGAATAATGAACAAATCGAACGATTTATTCAATGAGAATGTTTATTGTAGATCGTTGGCGCCAGTGGGCTCTGGCTCGTTGTTAGATAGAAACGCTGCCCTCACTCTTTAATTCTTCGTCCCCCGTGCGTTTTCCTACTCATTTGCTGGACTCAAGCCAGTAAACTCGTCTGGATCGCGTCGCTTGTTACATTCCAATTATTCTCACTCATGCTTCACCCGCTATGCAAAGCATTACTCGCAACAATTTTAATTAACTATTCGTGTTGGGCTTGCCGTGAAAGTTGAACTCTTTTCGTTCGCACGCAAAACAATTCGTTGACACTTTTATGGGATTCTTCTCAATGTATACCTTGTAATTGTCATCTTCATGAGTGGTTTCGTAAAAGTTGAATCTCTCTCTTTCTCTCCCTCTCTCCCTTTTAAATTTAATTTTCAAAAATATTTTTAAAAACCCCATAAGTTTGGATTAGTATTCTTCGTATCTTTTGGATCCTTTGAGGTTTATTTTCGATAATGCTGTACCGTCGTCAGAACTTTTGGTACGAGACGTGCATCGCTGATGTATTCATACCGAGGAATGCATTTAAATGCAATTTCGACGAGCGACGTCGCGGGGAAAGGGGAAGGACGGATGTTGGATGTAGACGCCGATGAAAATCCCGGAAATCGTCGTTTCTTCGCACGCCCAACGACCATGGCTTTAAGGGGGTTTGGTCTTCTCGGGCTCTCTCGTCTATCACTCTGCCCGAACGAGCGATGATCATCCCGTTACACGCGCTTCGAGGCTCTGCGGCACTCCGAGTACCGGATTCTCACTCGGATGCAACCTTACGAATCGCAGTTTCTTGCCGTAGCAATCGCGATAATTGAGATTGTCCTCGGTTACTCGATTCGATTCACGTAATACTTCTTTCGCTGATCCGGAACAGTTTTCATCTTATCCATTACGTTTTTTCCGTTTATATTCTCTATTTACAATTTTCGAATAATCATTCAGAATTAATTTTTGAATAAAAAATAACATGACACTTTTTATTTCGAAAATTGGTTTATCAATGATAAATTTGTGTAGTTTTTAAACGTTCAAGATCTTCGCAATTACAATAATTTTCCGATTGAATAAAAGTGAAAGCCTTCGCACTTGGCGATAACGGACCGAACTGTACTCGGCTCGAGACAAGAAAACGTGTTTACTTTTACCGATCAACGGTGCGTTTATATCTCACACGTTAATCGAATTGTTTTGCGTTTTTTTATTTTTCATTTTGTTTTGGTTTTTTTTTCTTTTTCCCGATCGTGCATTTAATTGTTGGCAAGCATGACTCGTTCGTGAAACGGTTCAAACGCCACGATTACGGAGTTCAGTTGGTGGTACGTAGTCCGTTTGATAGAAGTGCAGCATGCAAACGGCGCGGATACACTAGTTTTGTTCTCCGCTGCTGCTGCTATTGCTGCTGCTAGTGCTGGTTCGATCTTCAATGGAGGGTGCGTGCTGTCGTGCATCCCACGCTCGGTTGGCTCACGTACTACGCACGTTTCAACGTCTCTATCTCTTCCATCTATCCACGTGACTCCATCTTTTTCACATTTTACGCGCCGCTATGTGGAGCCTGGCTCATAAAAAAAAAAAAAAAAACGCACATACCGAAGAGATCTACTTCGTGTGCGTTGCCTGCCTTTAATCGCGCTTCGCTGACTCGCTTTCGACTTTCGATTGTATCCTATTGCCTTTTCGAACATCGATGCACAACAATCGCAAATTGCTATCGCAGAATTCAGACAAATGCGTCGGATTTGCCCAGAATTCAACTTCGACCGCTATCCATGAGTTGTTTTTTTTTTTTCAAATTATTCTGTTTACATCGATCACCAACTCGCCTGCAGGCAGAGATTTTTCCATTTTTTTAAGAGTGTACCTACGTGTATTGCTTTATTCATTATTGTTCGATGTTTGGATTAATTGTGTTTCTATTTCTTGTGATTTAAAAAAATTATTTTAATTTTCTTTTTTCAAACACAGTACATCATCTTCTCAAAATATCTTTCGTTGTGGTTATCACTGACTTGATCAGTGTAAGTATACATTTTATCAGGTTCCGCTTATTCATCCCCGCCTGGTGAGTAGCTATAACGAACCCTCGATGTCAATTTTTTATGGCATACGGCAGCTGCACAAGACGAGCCCAGCATTAAAACGCACAATAAAGCTGAAAATAAATTGCGAATTGCTTCCAGCATCGAAATTAGGATTTCAAATTCGTATGAAATGTCGCTTCGAATTGTTAATTGTTAAATGAAAAGATTATTCCACCCTTGATACAACAGGCAGTACTCGTGCGTCAAAACACTTTTTGGATTCCAAACGTTGCGCCCGCTCGAACCTTTTCGTCGAATTCCGGCGCACGTCGTACACAAAAAATACTGCAATCATTGCTTTTTATCAATGATGTCAATTTACGTTCGTCTCACCTCGAGCCACCACGGTCAAGGAGCTTCTTTTCGTTTTCTTTTGGCTGTTGTCTCGGGACACCACGAATAGATAAAAACTTGTACATTGCAACCTCGATTATCCAGACGCTTGAGCTCGGTCACGCTTCGATGCGGCGTGTTTCCGGAATTTGGGGGGAAGTTCAAAAGCGTACATGCGAATAATTTGCATTGTTTTCCTGACAACAACACATTGGCAGGCCCCGACCTTCCAGTGATCACAGCCCTGCTCAGAGTCTAACTTGCTTGAGTCTGCAGGGAGGGGACTTTCGCGACCTCTCGATTATTCAGAACACCAGCCGCATCTGCATAATCGAGGTTTCAGTATATTTTACTATCGTGTCTATGGCCAGACATGCCAAAAGAGTTACGAACAGTCACAGATTTTTTTTTTTTTTACGTCTGACCCAAAATGATGAAGTTCCGCATTGCTCCGCTTCTTCTGTGTAGCATTTATCGTTTACACAAAAGAAATCTGGAAAATCTCCGAGTGAAAATAATAGATAGGTACTGGAATTGCGTCGAGGCGGAACCTCCCGCTGCCCGTACCTACTAACAACCTTGTCAATAATTCGCGAATTCACGTCACGTCGAGTCCCAATGTGTAAATGCCGTCGTGCAATCTTCGGCCGTCGTCCCGGCGCCTTTGTTCAGCCACAAGGGCCCCGCAGAGCTTGCTACAGGACTAGCGAAGACATTGGAATCCGTTGACGGTAGCCCAGCCGAACCAATTGCCAATGTAGTGATGAAAAACGTTGTCTCTCTCCTACCGATCTGTACGTATCTCATTGTCTTCATCGCGACTCCGGCCGGTAGACCAGCGGCGGATGCATGCAAAACCGTTGCCGGAACCACGAATGCGCTTTGTCGCGAGATTGAAAGTGTGGAAGTGCGAGATAGTCCGAGACCTGAAACGCATGACGTATCGTATGGAAAAAGAAGAAACGTTAAGCACTACTGCAAGACAGGAGAATTATCGTTATTTTCGGTAACTATGCACAAAGTACACAGCAACTTTCTTTTGGGACCGAAATAGGTTGTGGAGTACACTCCTCCGCGTAATTTTATACTCATATGTTGGGCGCGAAAATCAAGTCTTCGTACAATGAGGCGTAGTTGAAAGACGCTAGAGTTACTTAGACTTTAGAGTGTTTCAATTCTTAAGGGCTTAAAGGGTTAAAGGATTAAGTTTAGTTTTAGTTTTAGTTTTAGTTTTAGTTTTAGTTTTAGTTTTCGTTTTAGTTTTAGTTTTAGTTTTAGTTTTAGTTTTAGTTTTAGTTTTAGTTTTAGTTTTAGTTTTAGTTTTAGTTTTAGTTTTAGTTTTAGTTTTAGTTTTAGTTTTAGTTTTAGTTTTAGTTTTAGTTTTAGTTTTAGTTTTAGTTTTAGTTTTAGTTTTAGTTTTAGTTTTAGTTTTAGTTTTAGTTTTAGTTTTAGTTTTAGTTTTAGTTTTAGTTTTAGTTTTAGTTTTAGTTTTAGTTTTAGTTTTAGTTTTAGTTTTAGTTTTAGTTTTAGTTTTAGTTTTAGTTTTAGTTTTAGTTTTAGTTTTAGTTTTAGTTTTAGTTTTAGTTTTAGTTTTAGTTTTAGTTTTAGTTTTAGTTTTAGTTTTAGTTTTAGTTTTAGTTTTAGTTCTAGTTTTAGTTCTAACATTAAAAAAAAAAACACTAAACTAATCCAATCCCCATCCTTAACCTAATCCTTAAGAACGGAAACATTCTTAAAGCGAAGTTGATCTAGCGACTTTCAATGGCTCCTAATCATACAAAAACTTGATCTACGCGACCAAAAAAGAGACATATTAAATTACTCGGGGAGGCTTCTCTACAACATATTCCAGTCCCAAACGAATCAGAGTTGCTGTTCACTTTGTGCATCATTACCTTATTTTTTCTATTGATAATATGTTTGATTTATCTTTCAGTCGGGCGAAGAGGTTGACGTGACGATGAACGAGGGAAAGACTTTTCCTTTCACTCTGTGCCTTATTGGTACAGCGCCGGAGCGGATTTCCTACGTCTTTGCTCTTGAACGTGTTGCAAAAACGTTAAGAAAGAGAGAACTGCACTTTCGGTTTTTCTACGGTATGCCAACACGCTCGCCCACTCTCACTTTTTTTTAACCGTGCTAGGGCTTCTCACGAACGGAAATAATCTTCCATCGTCTACCGGCCCGATAGTCATTTCCAGAATCATTATAAAAAGTTAACGATAAGTTTTTTTTCGTTCCTAAACGTTATGAAAGTATTCCATGCTTATATCCTATTGCTTATGGGCATTCCGATCGATATGTTTCCGTCAATTAATGGTTCAAATGATATCGAAATGGTGTGTATAAATTACATCGAGCTGCTGTGTAGAATTCATATAGAAAAAACCTCAGGAGACTAATAGAGGAATGTAGAAGTATCAACTGTATCGAAAACGCATAAAATAAACTTATACGAAGATGAATTGATGAAATATTAAATGATAGAACACTTTCTTTAGTGTCTTGTTCATAATCGCCAATCGTTCGACTTCTTCACTCCCTACCCGCAAAGTATCCCCGTCCTCGTCGTGTGTATTCAACCTAGTGCGTACCCCGCACACGACGTACCATATTGCACTATTTATATATCAGCGGTGGCACATACTGCCAACCCTTTTCCGACCCTCTATATATTACCGGAAGACACGTTATCTCGGTTCGATCGTATATAACAATCACGTCAGATTCTATTATTTAAAAGGTGGGGCGACAGGTCGGCTTGATTTTATTTCAGAAAGAGATATCGTTTCCCAGCCTCTCTCGCTCGTCGTACCCATCGCACTTGGGTTCGCCATGTCGGTAGTCATATATACGTTTATCACCTTCGTCTTTCCCTCGTGGACTTCGTTAGGTTTATGCGGTGGCATTGCTTCACGAGTCGCGGACACAAATTCTTGTCAACGCGCCGCTGATGGTAAATTTATCGACGAATCACGGAAACGTCCATTAATATATATTCCGTTAGGGGCACGAAGTTTCAAAACACTTTTCTCAAAACCCGACAAACGCGTTGAGTATTTATACTTGTGAGCTCGCGAAACGTTCGAATAAAAAAAAAAATTTGAGAAAAAAACAATTCTTGTCGCTCTCTGGATTATTTCAATTCCATATATTGCTTCTTCCGAATCAATGAACGTGCGCAACTTGTGGATCGTTGAGCACGCGATAAATCTCAATTATCGATCTTTCTCCACCGATAATATGTGTGTGTATCGAATACTGCCGCATAGGCCTAGAAATTGTCGTTGAAACACGCAACGGTACAGCCTCCGGCTACTAGATTTTGCGGACAACATTTTACGGCGTGGCGAATTAGGTATTAAACGTTCGATAGTTTCTCTGGAGTCCGTGTTAGGGTCCCCGTTTCACGAGACACATCTGATTGAAGCCGGCGAGCCCCGTCGAGCTTGGTCAATGCTACATGCGCGCGTCTTATTTCAACAACGTACCGGCAAATAGCGAGTAAACCGTGATGTCGGACTACTACGTCGAACGCAACGTAACAAACTGCATGAGCGACATACAGCGTGTACGATGCGTGCGCTTGTATATAGCTGGGCAAAGAGTGCATACAACCGTTGCACTTTTCTCGTTGACCCAGTGCGAGCCCGCGTCAATGTTATACGCCGAGAACGTACGATTACTCGTGTACGTACATATACGTTTTTTTTTCTCGTGCGTACGTATTGGAACATAACGTACGTGCAGAACCACGTGGCGAGCGGAATTATATATAAATATGTGTATATATATTAGGCCGGCTTGAAAAAGAAACTTTTTTTTTGCTTTCAATCAAAATACATTCACGCCAAAGTATCTTCCATCAAGAGAATCGTGTCCAAAAATGAGCCCGATCGGACCATTTTTAGGGGTCGCGCAAGATTTTTCTAGTTTTCCCATTTGATTAACATGGGAAGAACGAAATGTTTCCATTAAAAAAATCGTAGCTCCGCCAATTTTATAGGTACATTGATCCGGTTAGTTCCATTTGTAAGCTCTTGAAAAACCGCTTAACATGGCGTGCGGACCTTTGGGATCCCATTGCAACTTCCATCAATAATTTTGGTGTTTCGTAAGAAATTATCGTATTAACGTATTATCGTGTTATCGTATTATCGTGTTGTTTGTCGTATTATCGTATTAATTAACGTTATTACGAATCCCACCGTATAGTACGTACAAATACGAAGAGAAAACACCCGTCGTTTTTCAACCTATCGATTTATCGAAAATTGAAAAACTTAATTTGCCTGTATATCAATGGTGATCGCTCAAAATCGAAAAAACCCGAGACGCGTGTCTCTATTCTTCACACCAATTAATGGGAAAAATCGTGGGGCAAACATTTTGAGTTGAGCTGTTGGAGGGTGTCTGAGTTCCGGCGGAATGCCTCATATACGTCGCTGGACAGCCGTTTGCGGCTTGCCTTACTGAGAAGAACAACTGAGGGCGGTGCAATGCGCAAAATTGTTAGGATTTACCACACTCAACCGAAACTGTTCTGTGTGATCTTTTCCAATTACTCCTGCATGTTTACTAATGTATTTTTTAGCAATTATTAACGGCTAGCCGATGATATGCTGATTCGGATGATCGTTATTGTTCATTCGAGTGATTCGTTGTTGACCCATCCGATGAATCGTTGCCCCTTGTCGATTAGTTTGTGGCCTTGACAATTGATACATTTGTTTTGGCTATTGGACGGCTGGTCCCACTACTTTATTATTCGTTTCACCATCAATTATTATGAGGCCACTCAATCAAGAGTTCGAACGGCCACAATTTTTTAAGATTCGTTTATAGGTTATCTTTATTTGTTAAGTGACCGGTTCGGGTAATTGATCATTGGCTAGACCAGTCGATTGACCAGTCGGTCAAATTAATTTTTGACCCAACCTATCTATTGTTCTGAAAATTACTTTTTCGTGCACTTACTAGTTGAATTTGAGTGTAGAAACAACATAAACATTGTTGAACTAGTTTCGCGTCCAGAAATGTAAGGGCGAGCCTGTGGCGCTGCGGGAGCTGTACAAACAGCGTTATTGTGGGCCGCACAAGCGTGGGTTAATGACAGGTAACAATCCTATACAAAATTATTAAAAGCTTTTAATGCGCTCGGCGATGTTGGGTGTTGGGCACGGTGAAAGGTTTGTCGGATCATATATACGACAAAATCAGCGCCAGCGTTGAAGTTACTACATTCGGAATAACTAATAAGCGGATATTACGTATATAGATAGTAAGATTTAATCCCCCATAGCGCATTCAGAAGTATCGCGGGACGGAGAAACAGAGTAGGCGAAATTGACGTGGATTGCAATTCGAACGGTTGGTCCGAAAATACGAGATTTTCGTTTTGAAATAACAGTGATTTAATCTGGAGAATTTGAAGGACCTTGAGGGGACTGAGTCACCTAAAAAGTCGAAGGAAAATTTTTTTTTTTGTGACAAGATCAATCTACATTTTTATTCTAATTTATCCTTATAAAGTATCTATACTTAGCTATCTTTTCAAATTTTTTCAGAACCATATCAAGCATCCGAACGCTGTGATATTTTCCCAAAGTTTGGGAGCTTGTTGTAAGATTCAGACCAAACAACTCAACCGATCGTGGACTTTGACGTCTCATTTTGTTCAGAAAACACATAATTCCGAAGTGAATGTGGGATTTTTTTTTTTTATGCACTTTAAACATTTTGGCAGCCTATAACGTAAAAAGGAAACAAAGTTTGTGGAAAAACAGTTGATTAATAGGTCACCATAACTTCATCGTACCTCGCATTCCAAATTTCCACATTCACTTCACAATTACGTGTTTTCTGAACAAAATGAGACGTCAAAGTCCACGATCGGTTGAGTTGTTCGGTCTGAATCTTACAACAAGCTCCCAAACTTTGGAAAAATATCACAGCGTTCGGATGCTTGATATGGTTCTGAAAAAATTTGAAAAGATAGCTAAGTATAGATACGTTATAAAGATAAATTAGAATGAAAATGTAGATTGATCTTGTCACAAAAAAAAAATTTTTTTCCTTCAACTTTTTAGGTGACTCAGTCCCCTTAAGCGTATTAGGTCCGAAATCGAGAGGTTCTGCGTGGTTGAATAATAACGATCCAGTCTAGAGAGCGACGTTGATTATCCGCCCACGCGGATTTGTCTTGCATGCAAATTATTAAAGAATTTTTTTCGTGCCATCAAAATTTCGCGTAACTTTTGCTAACGCGACATGGAAATAAACGGAGAGTTGCGAAATTTTTTTTATCTGCTTCAAAGCGAGGGCAAGGGTTGTAAGAAAATGTTGAGCGCTGCGAGTGCTGAAGCCGTGTGTTTTTGTAGCTGTATATGTACGTCGGGAGTGTCACAAGCATGCTACTATAACGCGTTTGCGTTTTGAGTGGGCCTTGATGGTTTCCTGAGAATATTTTATACATGTGTGTATCATTGCTAGTTTGTGGGTAACTGGGTTGAATATACTTCACATGGTGCGGGGTGTCTGCTAGTGTCGCATATCCAGGTACGTAGGCGGCAGTTAAGCACACGGTTCGTATCATTCGTTAGTCGACTCGTTCGAACAGCACCATCAGCAGCTACTCATTACGAGAGTACGAGAGCAGACGGAATAATTAAGTCGCAAACTGAGCGGAAGCTCAGACGGTGGGATTGAAATGCAAATGCTACATTGAAAAAGAGGAAAATTTTCCGGGACGAATTTAAGCGAGCTTAAGGTGTCCAAGTGCCTTATCATCATATATGAGGGTGGTTCTTACACAGGTAATTTTCGAATTTTGATTGCGATAAAAAAATAACAGAGAAAAAATACCAGGAACTTCGAGTCTAATTTGACTTTCTTGATCCAACTCTTACTACGCGCTGATCTGAGGAGAAGTTTTAAAATACATACAATTTTTCAATTTTCATACTCCGTTTACTTCGTTCTTTTGACGACTATCATTCGATTGATTTGAATAATTTTGAAACAAGTAAGTAATTTTGTGAAAGTAGGCTTCACACCCGTCAGTTTCGTATGATATTGAATCTTTCTAGGAATAATTAGTCGCTCCACCAATATAATTACCGAAGAATACAAACATTGGGTGTATTTTGAACGGAAAACTTTACCTCGAATAAATGCTTTCTAGGAGAGCTAGAAAGATCCAATTAACCTTAAAGCTTGTGTTACTTTGTTTAGAATTGGCCGAGAATTGATTCGCAATCAAAATTCAAAAATAACCCACATAAAAGCTACCTTTATAATATCCATATATGAGAAATTTATTCGGAGTGTGAACGAAATAAATGAGAAAACTATGGAAAAAACTGAAAAATATTTGTACTGAATAAGAGTGATAAAATCCCAAAAACGTAAACAACTTGAGGACTATTTTCCGTAAGATAATTTTTTTTTTTATTTCGTAATAATTGATTCTCCCCAACGTACGTCATCGGTTATAATTCGGCTGTATTATATAACCGGCATATATATTCTTCTTCGCGCGATAGAGACTGGCATATAGGTATAGTGCAGATCGAATGGTGAGCGTAAGTGTACTACACGTGGGTTGGTAGATGTGCGGTGGTGTGGGTGGTCAGACTGTCGAGCTATCGAGTGGACTTGTGCGACGGTCTCTCGACTCTCGTACTACACAGAGTGCTTGCATAGCTATACCTACATCGCGCGAAACCCGGTACGCATTTAAGTATGTTCGTACTTCGAAACCCGGGCATTATATATATGGGCCATTCCACCAAATGTTGGTACACGTAGTACCGGGTGGTCTGAATCTTCAGAAATCAATCATGCCATTCGAAATTCTTCATCTGAAGAGGTATTTTTTTTTTCCGAATTCTTTTCTGTAGTCGTTTTTGAGTAATTGTGTCTCGAAATTTGCTGATTTTGAAAAACATCAATATTTCAAACGCTAATATCTTTTTATCGGTTATAAATTGGAAAATGCTAAACAAACAGTTTTTTGAGAAAATCATGAATTTTACAAGGAAAAAATTAAATAATCTTGAAAAATCGACTTATCTATGGCCTATCTTAAACAATTAAAATGGACTGGGAATAATTCTGGATCAACTAAAACATCATTTGTTGATGAATTTGGGGAACAAAATCCAACTTAATGGAAAAAATGAAAATTACGAAAGTATAGATATACAAAGAATACCACGATGGGACCTGGGCCAAAAAACCTTAAATTGGTTAAAGTTTTTCTGAAAATTATCTGAATAAAATAAAAAATAACCATCATCTTCAAATCGACAAATTTTTTACATAAATTGGAAGATAACATATAAAAAAATATTGATTAAGAATTTCTCCGTATTTCTTTCCTATAAAGTATGACAAAAACTGAAATTTAAAAAAACCATGCCGCTGAGTCAATGTTTTGTAAAGTTTCCAGTGTTCGAAAAAAAATAGTGAATTTTTGAAAAAAATCATGTCTCGAAAGCGGATTGCCAAAAAAATTCTGCAAAAATCACAAATGCTCTCTGCTTCGGATACGGTAACATGAAAAATGTTCCGCTGGATTAAAAATCGAACGTTCAAAGGTAGTCGAATTACGGTCGAATACCCCATATATATATCACTATTATCACTATAGCAGTAGAGCACTCTGAGCCGCAAAAGTCCACATAAGAGCTCCAAGAAGTATAATCTCGTGCTATAATGAGCGATCACAGCGATTCTGCTTCGTCGCCGACGCTGACAAGATAACTCTCGCTACCTTCGCCCATAACACACGAAACGCGCCCACTATTCCCAGGACCATTAATAATATTCCGAAATTTTCTACGCTATTTTTTTTTTGTCCTTAAATTCCTGGGTACATCGCCGTTGTGTCTGTTTCGGTACATTAGCAAATCACGCGATCCCGCCGTTGGGTTATACACTTGAATATCATGAGAGCGAGATTCTCACGAGAAATTTTCTTTTCATGCTCGCTATGTTAAGAATCAGATTTAATTTCTTCAATTTTTCAGCTCATACGTTTTTTCTCCAAATATTATTATTGTTACTGTTACACGTTAAAACTCGGAAGTCGGAAGCTTCCTCGTGATTTGTCAATTGTTTCTTCCATCTTTGTCATCGCCACTCATCTCCACCTACTCACATTCACGATCTTCAATTATTTCATTTTCTCACAGGTTTTCACACTTTCAGGCCATCCTGGTTTTTTTAATACAACGGCGATTAATACTCATACAACTCGGCTCAGCGGCATAGTGTAAGTCGTATTTTGTAAAAGCGCGTCCTCAACAGCCGACAGAGGCCCATTCATCCTCTTAAGTGTGGAGTCTCGGGTACCCCCGACTAATTAGTTCGTTGTGCCAGTAGACGTGAAATCACGGTGGCGTAGTTGCATGCCAGACTTTGCGCGAGTTACGCGCGTGGCCCAGGCTAGGTACTGTAGTCGCCGTAGACTGCTACTCGTCGTGTGTCGTTCGGTGAAAGTGTTGGGAAAAATCTCAGCCAATCAGTGTGTATCTCGTGTGTTTTTGATATACCTTTGCAATGCTGTTTCGTGTCGTTCTAGATTCTACACTGAAAACCAATTGCTCATTGCGATCTCAATTATCGTTAGTCTTCAAAAAAGTAAAATACGTGAATATATTTAACATGCCTATATATTTTCGTAATAGGATTGCGATTGATTCGTATTGATGTCATTTTTAACGATTCATTTTGTTGATTCAACATTAATACACTCGGCGAAAAAATTAAAGGGATAGATAATTTTTCCATTTTTTTACGTGAAGTTTGCGTGATTTCAACTTCTCGAAAAATTGTCGTATTGAGATGAATGAAAAAGCAATTTCAAGCTCGACATGTCTAGTTTCGAAATCTTATGATGACTTTTTTTTCTGGCCATTGATCATGGCACAATCAAGAGAAATTTCACGGAAAAGAAATTTCAACAAATTTTCCGTTTTTCAGAGTTGTCGCCGGGATCGAGAACATTTTTTCTGACTTGATCAATAACACAGTCACTTAGTCAATCGCGGGTCTGCGATTCATTTTTTGTTTTTTATCTCAATAATCATCCGATGATGTTAAAGAGCAAAAAAGATGTTCGATTAACTTTCGTTAAAGGTTACCACCTCGGGGTAGAAAAGTGGACGGCCGAACTTTTTCATTCATCTCAATACGACAATTTTTCACGAAGTTACAGCCACGCAAAAATCACGTAAAAAAATGGAAAATTGTTCTGTTCCTTCAATTTTTTTGCCGAGTGTATTTTACTTACCGATGTACAATTGGGCGGAACCGCATGATTGAAGCAGAAATTGAAGTTGTCAAATTTAATCATTGATCTACGTCTCGCACGCGCGCGATTTTATTTCGCTACCGCTGCCGACATCTAACACGTAGAGGAATGTGTCGGAAATGCATCGTCGGCTAGCAGGTCCTTGTCCTATTTGAAATGTCAAGTGCATCCGCAACGCTCGGGCATTGCTGAGTCGAATAGCGCATTATTCTCCGACTCGTTCGTCTTCACTTGAACTCGAAGGAATCTCCAGCTTCTCAAGCTCAGGATATCATGTGATAAAGGGTAAATGGCGATAGAAATGGTGGCCCATGAAACCTGCACGCAATTTATTAAAATAATAATAATAATAATAATAATAATAATAAAAATAAAAATAAAAATAAAAATAATAATAATAATAATAATAATAATAATAATAATAATAATAATAATAATAATAATAATAATAATAATAATAATAATAATAATAATAATAATAATAATAATAATAATAATAATAATAATAATAATAATAATAATAATAATAATAATAATAATAATAATAATAATAATAATAATAATAATAATAATAATAATAATAAAAATAATAATAATAATAATAATAATAATAATAATAATAATAATAATAATAATAATAATAATAATAATAATAATAATAATAATAATAATAATAATAATAATAATAATAATAATAATAATAATAATAATAATAATAATAATAATAATAATAATAATAATAATAATAATAATAATAATAATAATAATAATAATAATGTCGCGTGAAATTGCTGACGAAAAACATTGGCGTTTATTAATTCGTATAGCGTGTTATAGATAAATGAAGGGAATACTTTGCGTGTCTCAAGGCACTGGCAATAGCCGCAAGGTATTCGACGCCAGCGGTTGTATCACATTCGCATTCTTTATACTCTACGCTCGCGAGCCCATATACATATACAAACACATACACATGTCTGTGGCACACACGTGCCGTGTATGTGTCCTGATCTCCTGTACGAATATTTACAGCGTCATTTTTTCTCACGTTTATTTTTTTTCTTCCAACCATTTTTCGCTTCATATAGCTAACGTTGCGGACTTGAATGACCGTCTCAAATTTAAGTGTCGACGATGCTGCGAAACTGACACCGGATATATTCACCGTGGCAACGTCGGTCGGTCGCGCTATCCCTGTTTCGAGCCCCGGAGGTTCCGTTCGCGCTCTTGAAGCAGCAAACGACTATACTTTATCCTGAGATGGGTTCTCGTTTGTCGACATTCCGGGAGGCTTACGCGCGTCGAAATTGTCGTTCGTAAATATTATATTGCCCCAAATGTGAAATAAAGCAGAGCGAAGAATGAAAAAAAAAAAAATTTAACATGTTTTTTATGAATTATATTTTACGAGCTGCAACAAATTGTAGGTATCACGTTTTTTTACGAGTCTGGTAATCAGTTCGAACGACGCTCAGCTTACAATTGTAAGCTTGAGTGAATGGGTTTCCAGTTGTGGCAATTATTGCTTGAATATAGTTTACGTTACAACAATAAAAATTAAAGGGCAAACAGTGATGCGATTTTTTTTTGTTCTCAAGGTGCTTCATATTTTCTAACGGAAATAGATTCTCCGCGGACATGAAATTGATATGCATAACTGTTAAAAAATGGATTCCGCAGAAATGAGTTTGAGTATAGTTAAAAAAGAATAATTGATACGTGGCAGGTAAAATTATCGCGCTCGATGCGACGAAGTCGTTAAATAACGTTGATTCAGCAAAGCGGTTAACTTGAAGTCTGCAACTGATCCGAAAAAAAATCTCAAGTGCAGCTTGTACTATAAGCTTACGAGGAACATGTGCATGTGAAGAAGCCGAAAAAACTAAATGTATTAAAGGATACCGAAGAGTAATGAGCTGCGATGCGGTCCGATTGGGTTTTGTAAAAATAATTATTCATCGATTATTTTTTGAATTTGAAAACTTACGATGGTTGCCAAGATTTTGTCCTTAGTCTAATTGAATTTAACAGAGCTGTGAAAAAATAATCTCACTATAGATTCTACCGTAGAATGCCGTGATTACATATTATTTGATAATGAAAAGCAATTCTCGACTTTTCTTCAGACTTATTTTACGACACATTCACTCGATCGGTTTTATTTATTTATTTTTTCACTTTCTTCACGTGTCATTCACTTCGGACACCGGCTCTCTAACGCTGTCAGCGATTGTTTTGGGAGCTCATTAATTCACATACTGCTTGTAATTTCATCGATGCCATCGATATAGGATGCGAATGGCGTGTATTTCCCCCAAGGATGCGTCGGGCAGAAAACGTGGGCATTTTGTCCCGGGCAGCATATATCCCCCTCTGGCGTATCTTTCTAGACTACGTAATCACGTGCTGACCGGACCAACATAATGGTTCATTTTACTTGATTTTTCGTCCTGATCGTATGTATACGCTCAACAACAAAATTGAAGAAGCAGAAGAATTTTACAATTTTTTAGGTGATTATTGGAACAAGTCTGTAATTTCGTGGAAAATTGTCGTATTGAGATGGAGAAAAAGCATTTTGAAGCTTGACATAGCTACTTTGGAAATTTTGTGATGAAACTTATTTTTGAATGATTAATGACGCAATTGAAAAAAAAATCGCGAGAATAAAATATTCAAAGTTTTTTTTTCTTTCAAATCTGTCCCTGGTCTAAAAAAAATATTTATTGACTCAATCAATGGCCCCTTGATTTAGCCTGATTCTTTAGCTATCATTTGGTTTTTTCGGTACGACATTTCTCGTTGAGATATCGGCCACTGAATGAAAAAATACCTTTTTTTATCACCGATATCTCATAAACCAATGATCGTACAGCAAATTCACCAGCAGTTTTAAGAACTTGGATAAATCTTCTGTTAATTGTATTGATTGCTTTTGGGAAAAAACATTTTCTTACCCAATTCGATCAATTTTCAAAAGTTTAAAAAAAAACTACTTTTTCCGGTTATTTAGTCAATTCACCGCTACCTTACAAATATTGCTGAAAGTATAAATGTTTGTAAGTTTTTTTTAACTGCATATATCCTCGATAAGCCTGTAAAATTTGAAATTGATCCGTCTATGCGATTTTCTTGCCTGATCGATCAATCTTTTAACAAGAATTGAAGGGAAATTTCTATCGCCTTTTAATCATCATTAAGAAATGAAAAAAATCTCGCCCTCTGTCTCGAAATTTGGCATAAATTACTCAACAAAATGTTTCCAATTTTAAAAAAATTGGCGAGTATTGAATGCCAAACTATGAGAAAGATAACGATTTTTTAAAATCTCAATAATAAAGAGAAAGTGAACTTTTTTCTAAATGATTGCTCGATCGTCTTCAAAATTGCCATATACGGAACCAATGTTTACGAAATTTCGTTTCTTCTGTGACAACGATATTTACCGTCGAATTCAGGATGATCGACATTAAGTAGGTGTGGCCAATGGTTGCGGCAACGATCGCGAGATGCCGTGGGGCGAAGGAGCGCCAACCGAGAGACACGGGAATTCCGTGGGATGTGATCTGTTTCTGTTTTGCGATCGCGCGAGAGAAAGATCGAATGGTGGAAAGAAAAACAAGGAAACGCGAGACGAAAAGAGCGCGGTTGGCGGGCGCGCGTGCGCGCGTGAAACCAGCGATCGACGTCGTCTCTCATTATCATCGATTGTCGAGAACGTTGCTCAGAAACTTCGAGACGGAACCACAATCGAGTACTACGACGTTGGAACTATTGACAAATAATGCCGCAACTCGTTTAACCTCGATCACGCACGCGATACATGCACGACAATCGAATTTTATGTTTAGCTCAATAATCGTTACAATTTTACGAATTTCGAATAATTTGATTTTTTTTTTGTTCCGTTCTATTTATTTTCATTGTTTTATTTTTAACAATGTTACAGAAGATGCTGAAACCCGGATCAACGTCACCGCAATTGGACGTTGGCGCAGTCGTCGCACATATGGTGAGTGTGGAATTTTCATTATATAAAAGAGAAACAAAAAAAAAGATCATACGGATCTAGCATGGAAGATTTCGAATTCTCCGGGTGTGTTTATTATTTCTATTATTCTCATCGCTTGCAAAGAACGACCCATTTATGCGAAATTCAGCGATCCAGCAATTTTGCTATCTTGCAAAACTTCTACTTGAAAAGCGTTGAAATTTCCCAGCATCATTTTTTTTTTACTTTTTTGCGCAAGCCGCGCTTCTATATTCCGTTTCAACTCAAAGGCGTCAATCTTTCAACCCTTTTTTCGTACGCGTTTCGCGAACGCACAACCTCGTTGACGCCGACGACGATGACGAGACAACGACGAGGACAGTTTCGTGGTCATTGTCGCAGACGGTGCGGGAGGAGGGGGGGTGGGGGGAGGCACATGCACGAAGCGCACTGTACGCGGACCCGATTCTTCTCGTCGCGGCGATTGTACGAACCTCTCGATCTCTCTCCACTCTTTCCATCGTTCTGTCTCGCTCTTTCTCTCTCCCTCACTTCCGTGGCCCCGTGGCAGGCTGCTGTTTATTCCTCTTGATCCTCATCCTCCACCTCCGCAACATCGAGGCGAGGGACCTCGAAGAGCGCGAGGCGTTGGCGCAGGAGGTATGCTGCTGCCACGTTGCTGCTTCTGCCTGTTCTGCCTCCAGCACAAAGTCCTTTTGATCTCGAGACAAAAGCTCGCTCTCTCGCGTTCCCTCGAGCGTCTAGCGGCAGCTCGTCGAACAACGAGCGCGGAGTCGCCTGTGGGAAGAGAAATACTAGAATACTACATACTCTCGTACTGTGCACCAAGGGAAGCCAGGGAGAGGTGCAAGGAAGGGACGCGAGACCTCTCACGAGGTTCATGCCGTTGCTTAGCGACCTTCCTTGACCTGCCAAGCACCAACCGGAAATATATTCGATTTTCCATTCGAAGACAATGCCTTTTTTCTTTTTTTTTCTTGGTTATCATTCCTGTCTTTGATGTTGAATCTGAAGTATAACGAAGTTATTGCGATTATCGACGTAGTTAGATAATGTCAACGTCAGGTCAAAGTGCTAATAAATATCACTTTCATGAAGTAAAGAAATGTCATTTGAAGATCCATCGACTGATCTGACTGATTGGAAATATTATTTTTGTCACGTTCACATTTTTTTTGGAGAGAATTGTAGATTGTTGTAGCGGTTAAAAAAGGTTTTCTTTAACGACAATTCTACGACAAAGCCGCCCCCTCCGTCATGGCATGATTTCTAATTTCTAATGACGTGATGATTCAACGATTCTTGCATTTTTTGTAAAATGTCCCTTTGAAAAAATACGAAAACGACTAAACCAGCGCACAAACGATTCCGTTGAAACTTTCCTGTCGAGTCCGCGAAGCTTGAGGGCATGCATTTTTTTTTCTCCGTTGTGTTCCGTTCGATTGTTTTAGCGTAAACTAGCATCGTCGTTCGCAGTTCGAAATTGTCGTGATATCTTGGGAAGTCTTTGCAAGCGATAGAAGAGTCGCACGCCTTTCGTTAACGTTTTCTTCGTTTTCTTACGATTGCCTTCGCTTTGACCAGCACGGTAATATGCCTGTCGGGATTGTCTAACCGTCTCATCGCAACATCCCGCGTCCCGATTGTCTCGCTTTTGCTCCCACTTGGTTTCAACTTTGTTAAACGATATGCTCCGCGCGGATGAGAGAGTTGTCCGAGCGGAACCGAGTGATCGGCCTGATCGTCCAACAGAGTTTTCTCACCCCTTTGATGGCGCGAACCGTGACGAGGAAGAGACGATTACCGCGAGCTCGAGCGTTGATGTCTCGTTCCATTGTAACTTGCTTCGAGGAGGCGTGGCAGCCAAACCTTTTTAACCAATTTTTTTTTTATAACTTGACGATTGTGCAGTTCCGGCTTTTGACTTTTGCAGACTCGGTCGATTGAATTACGTTACTTTTTTGCTCCAATATTCGTCGTATGACCAAACGTTGAGTGGGGAAAGACAAAAGAAGAACGAAACGAATTGTCAAGAAAGCACTTTTTCTCTTACGATAATTTTAGGTTCGGGTTATCGACGGAAAAAAATAATCTCGATTTTCAGTCCATAAACGGCACAGAAATGATTTTTATCGAATATTATTTGGGATGTTTTGAGGATATTCGTTGAAGAAACATTACAATTAATATTGCGACATCTTTTGAACGAATTTGGTTTGATGAAATTCACAACATTTCTCACTCGGGGTATATTCGGTAAAGATCTCTTCCTTATCTTCTTTATCTATTTGGCCAATCATATAAGAAAAAATCTAATGATCAGAATTCAAATTACATCGTGAAAAACGTCAATTCCCCATCGACGTGTGCTGTGAGACATGTGTTGGCGATAGTACTTATTCGTAAGCGACCTCCCAGCTCGGACAGTGCGTGCGAGACGTGAGTTGTGCATCGACGAGAGCAACGCAATCGTCGAATAATACACGTGGTGCTGGCAAGCATAAGTTGGTTGCTCGTTTGCATTGTGTCGTGCTTCGCAATTGTATCGCGCTGCGTCCTGTCGAAGAGAAGAAACGTCTCTCATGTTCCTGTGTGTATGTGTATAATGTATATGAGGTATTCCACTGGGATTCGACCACTTATGGAAGTTGCATTTTTTCTTCAACTGAATTTTTTTTTATTACATTGTACTTAACTTGTAGCCCTTCATGATTTTTGCACAATTTTTTGGCAATTTGTTTTCGAAATATGATTTTTTCAAAAATTCACCGTTTTTTCTTCAATCGCTCATAACTTCATGAAAAATTAATTCAGCAGGATGTTTTCTTTATTTGTGTTTTGTGTCACACTTTTCGGAGAAAGAAACTAATACGGAGAAACAATTCCGACAGCTACTTCGATTGCGAATTATCGTGTGGTTTTGCTTTCACGCGGAGAGAATAGGAACCGGAAGAAGTTGATGTTTTTGGGTGGGTCTGGTATATATGGCAGCCGTCTGGTGGCGCTGTCGATCCACTCGAGTTCCTTCTCTCGTTACAAGTACGAAAAGTGCTCGAAAAAAATCGTTCCGACCGCTCAACTGCGATGAGTCATGACTTTTATTGTACTAGTACTTTTTCGCGCATTTTATTTTACTGCCTACCATACCAACACCAGATAGTCGTGAAAAAAGCGAGGAAAATACGGTTACGTTATATAAAGTAAATTATTTCAATCGAAAAATAATTATTATCGTTTCTTTCTGTACAATTGTTTTTTCTTCGCGACTGATCCATCATCAGTTCATCAGTTCGGGTTGCATAATTTTTTTCACTTTTTCAAACAGATCTAAGCATACCTGAAAATGTCACTTATTTTATAAATCACATAAAAAAAATATTAGTCTCAAATAATTCAAAATGAACTTATAAAAATCATTAACCCAATTAAACTTCATTTGTTATTCAAACCGGAACAAACAATTACATGAACAGTAACAAAAACAAATACCAAAGATACTGTTTATTCAAATCATTGAATTTCTGTTATTTCTCTTTCTCTAGTGAATTATTCTTTTTGACGTTTAAACAATTAAAACGTTCTAAAATCGACTAAATTCGAATAATTTCTTCCAATGAGACAACCGTTTTCATTGCGTGTTACACAAAGGAGTTTCTGCGTCCTTTCACTTTTCGAAAATGATAAGGGAAACAAACAAGGAAAACGTTTCATATCAACGTTCTTTGAATATAATTATATAATTAAAATGAACCCTTAGTGTGCAACGAGTTTATTCACATCTTGAACCTTCCAATCGTAACCATCCTTAATAACCAGGTAAAGTTTCCAATTCAAAATGCATTTAATTTTTCTACCTTTCGGTAATTATATTCGCATAACGACTGGTTATTCATTGAAAAGTTCAATATCATATGAAATTAACGGGTAGGAGCCCTACTTTCATGAAAAACAATACACACACATGGGTCATTTCGTGCCGCGTTTACACCGTTTCTCTGATGGTTATCATTCCATCCATTGAAATAATTTTAAAATAAGTAAATGATCTCGTGAAAGTAGGGTTAATGCTCGTTAATTCCTTATGGTACAGAATTTTTCCCGGAATAAATAGTCGCCTCGCCAGTATAATCATCGAAAAATATAAACATTCCATGGATTTTAAGCGGGAAACATCACCTGGCTAAGGAGGATGGTTAGAATTCTACTTGAAGTTTCAAAAAAAGCTTAACATTACATTTTTTTTTTTAAATCGAATTCCGAGCCGTCGCAAACGAAATTTGAAAATAACTTATATGACTATCACCCTATTATTGATAAACACATGCACACACCGAAAACCGTCCGGGGCGTTTGTTTAGTATGCAAGCATCTCTTCTGCTGCACAGTTCTAGCTCGCGTGGTCCACGTACATTGTTACTGTACGTGTATCGCACGTTACGTATAAACGTTGAATGTATTACCGGCGGTTCGAGTCTCTCGACATTCCGATCACTGACGTTCGTTGGCGTGTGTACGCGCAAACTAGATTCACACTATCCACTCCTCGATATAGATATATTAAATACAGTTCATTGTATATAGGATAGTGGCGTGTAGATCTGTTTTCTGGACGCAACCATGTGATCAACTACGGTCGATGCCTTTCTCCACGGAAACAACGGCCTCAGCCCGTTCTGTGAATACGTATTCCAGCTTCCGATGACATATATATGAGTCAAAACGCCAATTATCAGCCGACTTTGGGCTTCATTATCTGGGATTTTTATGAGATTTCCCTGGCCCTTATAGGCACCGTAAAGTGCATACTGAAAAACATGTTTCCGATTTTTTCCAGATTTTCTTTTCAATTGGCAACTTTAGCAAATCAAACTTGACTTGATTTTACTTTTGGTCAATTTTGACGTTGGCAGTTGGTCAATTTTTTATTGTTTCGTTTTTCATTTTTTCAAGTATTTTTTCACATATTCACGTGTAAAAAAATATATATTTAAAATCGGTTTTCGACGTGAAATTTTGTCAGTTTTTTGACGAAATTATCAATTTTTGGTTCAGACTCTCGAAAGTCCATTATGATCGAATTTCAAATTTAAAAAGCTATCCTTTGGACGTTACGCAAATTTTAAGAATTTTCTGAATATTTTCGTCGTAATGGTGAAAAAATTTCACAGAAAATTTACATTTTTCAAGTTGGGGTCTGTGTTAGTTTTTCGCCGATTAGTCAGAAAATAAACAAAAGAATTACATTTTTGAAATTTTTGTATTTAATTTTCTGCAAGACATTTTTTTAGTTAAAATAGCTTAAATCCAACAATTCACAATTCACAGCTCCTGTGTAGCTCCTACTGTAGGTAAAATTGTGTTGGTTCACGAGCTTGAATGATCTAGCGAGTGATTATTGGGATTGTCGTGGAAAACAGGAAATGAAACGAAATATGGGGATCACAAAATAAAAATCGACGTGAATACATGCAGAATAATTAATCCCAAACGTATGAAGCTATTTTCTCGTTGTCGAGTTGCCGCTTGACGCTGCTTGACGCGGGGGCGCGAAACAGGGTTATAGTTATATCCGACGAAAGGAACGAGCATCCGGCAGAAGTGTCGGCGTTGCTTTTATAAAAGCAACGTTCAAGCAGCGCGAACCATTACCACTTGGTTCATTCGCAAACGGTTGTAAGTCACGGCATCTCCAAGGTTCGTCGTAGGCCAAGGTCCGGGCATGATTATTGGCCTTGCATAGTCCAAACGTTCGCGTCTTCCTACTTCGCTGGATGACTGCATTTTTTTCGTTTCAATCCTCATCCACTCAATTTCCGTAGAACCGTTTTCCGTTTGGTCCGGGCAGTCGTCGCGGAAAAATCACGCGCGTCCGCACGCTCGAACCTCGCACGAGCGTGTTGAAGGGCTACATAAATGCAGAGTTGGAAGCCGGTTACGCGCTGTTGGGGTCCGCGCTCGCGATCGGAGCATCGCGGGCTATTACACGTTCGACCATATTTTTTTTCTTCTTCTTCTTCTTATTCCAATCATACTGTTTCGTTTAAACACGTGTCGAACTTTTTTTTTTCATTCCTACGATCACCTGGGGGAAAAAAAGAACAACGAGAATCAACAAAAAAAATTCGTACGCTTGTAATGTGCTACGGTTGTCGGGATGCGGGCAAAACCTCATTGGACTTTGGGTTTGAATAGCGGATGGTAGAATAAACCGCTTACGTGTGTGGTTAATCATTAATTAGTCTTACGTCTGTTCGTTGTCACGTTCGTGAAGAAGAGAGTGCGCGGGCGCGGGCGTTTGTCGCATGCAATGCCAGTGACGAGAAAATAGATGCTGGAATGGAGAAAGACCGTGGTGACGCCTGAGCCGTGTCACACGCGACACGCGGCGCTCCGTTGAATATGTTCCGCGTTTTCTCGATCTCACTGGTCCAGCGCGACGACGAACGGCGTCGGCTGTATGACCGCCGCTGCGGTAACTCGACGATGAATACGGAATACAAATTGCACGAAGCTCTACAACAGCTCGGCGTGTTTCAAAGACGCTGCGTTTGACGAGAACGAGCTTTCCCGTCGGTTGGCGATCTATCGATCCTGTCCGACCCCCCTCCCCCTCCTCTCCCGCCTCCGACGTCATTTACGCTCCTTACACCTGCGGGGAATACACGACGATGGTTGTGGAAAATAAGGCATCGCGATGCATAACACGCGTTTCCCGGCACTCGGCTAACAACCGAACGGTGTTTCACGCTATTCGTAATTGTGTAAAGAGATGAGCCAAGCGTTCGCTGAGGAAGTAACGGACGTAAGAAAAATGCATTATTATCCGTAACGTATATTTACATGAATTATTGTAATATCGGTGTTATTATTGTACGGTTATGATGAATATTTTACCGGAAAGTCTAAGACTTTTGAAACCGGTATAGGAACCGATGGATGAACGATTGGGCTGGGAGAAATACATTGCGGGACATGAAAATTTAAAAGTAAGTGAGCAAATAAATAAATAAATTAATTAACAGGTTGTCAACGGCCTCATGGAATCAATATCTATATGAATATACATTGAACGCGTAAATGTTATGGATATAACTTTCTCAATACTGTACGGAAATGCACGTGAAATGTGAGACGCGTGGTTCGATGTAACACATAAATGTGTGATTGTCAATTGTTCGATCTGTTTGTTGGATCGGCTGGCAATCCCGGTGAGCACACCGCGATTCTCAACATCGCGAATCCGCCCATTCGATACTTGGATCGACAGATGCGATCTGTGCTGAGATCTCTTCGTGTCTTGAATCACATCTACTGTTTACGGCGGAGTCTGTAATGTTTTTAAGTGTTGTGTTCGGTACGATATCGCATAGTAACATCTTTGATCGAATGTTCATTCTGGATCTGTGTATCGATCGATTCGCGAGTCCGATAAACTCGATGCTTCTGCCGCGGCTGTTGCTGCTGCTGATTGGTCCGCGATGGCTGACAGATATTTGCCAGTGGAAGTTTTATCGCGAAACCCTGTATATACAAACACCGAAGACGATAAATCGTTGAAGGATTGTGCGGGTAGGATGTATAAAAAAATTTCACTGGCCTGATGCTTTTCTATTGTATTCTTTTCAATTTGTGCTTTATGCTTGATCGCAACCTCGTCTATTTACATTCTTGATGGAACAATTTTATTAATTCCCAAATTCGGCAGATAACTCGGAATAAAATCAGACGACTGAGCGGCAACCATGAATTTTGCGTGATCCTTTATTTAATCGTAAACCTAAAAACAAATCGTAAAAATTGAAGTAATTTTTTTTTTTTTCGTGGTCTCACAATTTGGCATTGAATACTTATGAAAATGCGTTACAGGAAGAAAATTTTGTTTTTCCTTAACCAATTTTCTACCGCCAGCATTAGTATTACCCAAAGCGTACCACGTGGAGGTTGCAGACCGGATTTTCAAGCGAGAACATTTTTTTGAATTTTATGTTGTTTTTTTTTTCATCTAAACAATCATTCGATGATGTTTAAAGAGCAAGAAAAGTGTTCTTTTAGTTTTCGTTAAAGGTTGTCACTTCGAGGTAGAAAAACGGATGGACGGATCAATTCGAAATTTCACAGGGTTTTTCGGGATACATTGAGGTAAGGGGACACTCACAAACATTTGTACTCTAAGCCATATTTGCAATGTACTGATGAATTTTCAAAATAACCAGAAAAAGTGATTTTTTGCCGCTTTTTTCAGTGAATCCAAAGGGGAAAAATTTTTTTTTTCCAAAACAATAATTAAAGCTCATATGCAATAATTTGAGTTTCCAAAACTGCCGGTCGCTTTGCTGTAGGGTTACCGGTTCATCAGACATCGAGGATGAAACGAAAAGAGATGTTTTTGTATTCACCGGCCGATATCTCAGCGACAAATTGTCGTATAGAAGAAGAAAAAAAATGAAATCGAAGGTCAAGATTCAAGCCAAATAACTGTGTTATTGATGGAGTCAGAAAATCATTTTTTGAGCCCAGGGACAACTTTAAAAAACGGAAATTATTATTTTTATTTTCATTGCGACTGCCATGACCTACGGCAAAAAAAATGTTCATCATAAGAGTTCAAAACTAGACATATCAAGCTTCAAAATGATTTTTTATTCATCTCAATACAACAATTTTTCGCAAAGTGACAGCCACGCAAAAATGTCGTAAAAAAATGAAAAAATGTCCCGTTCCTTCAATTTTTTTGATGCATGTATATGACCTGATGTTAAAGCTTAGCTCTACTCGAAAGACATCGGTTTATTTTCGTGCGACTATATTTTTTTCTCAAATGACCCGCAATATCCCGATCTATTTTGTCGTGAGTGGAACCGCAAGCGTTACCAAGCCCAGAAGCATACCACACCAAAATGCTGGCAGCGCCCAGACAGCTTTTCATATGTGCAAAGCGATAGTGCAAGGGAGCGAGAAAAACCGGTCCCTCATAATTACAGGGTCCATGCTGTCCATTGCAATATGGGGCACGGGAGGGGGGCTGGTGCTCCAGCAGCGCGGCTGAGCGACGCGAGAAGGGTATGTACCCCAGGCAGATTCGTTTGGTCTCGTTCGTTTGTTCGTTCGTTCGTTCGCCCAGGCAAGACCTAAGTGACCACCCGAGACGTTGTCTGGTGGTGATGCTGTGGTTGCTGTTGCGGGCCTGCCGCGTGTAAAAGATTCGAGTGGTGTAGAACGGGCCTGAAACTACCGAACTCTCGGGTATCGATGAGACAGACCCGGGGAGAACCCCTAGCATTTCGTATTTTTTATTTTATTTTTTCCATTTGTATTTCACTTTTGCCGAGCCTCCCGTACGCGCCGGTGAACGCGGCTGGCTTGTAATTTGACGAGCTGCAGCCGGCCGAGGTTCGTCAGAGTACAACTGAGAATTTGCGAGAAATATTTCACCCAATTTGGACCAACTACGCGGCTTAGTTTGAAAAGAAATTTTTTTTTCGATTATTGTTTTTCAAAACAATGAATAATTACTATAATCAATGGCAGAATGACCTTTTCGAATAATATAAGAAGCTTATGACATATTTTGTACTTAAATGAATTTACAACAATTCTAGTTTCTTTAGTTTGCCATGAATTTTTGTTGCTTGGTGATTTTGTTAATCGTAATATTGAGAATTGATCGAAGGCGATTTATAGAAAATTTGGGCTCAAAAGTAATTTGTTGGATTGAACAATTGTACTTTAGGATCGCCTCGGATCCCTCCACCCACCCCCTCGCCACGCCCCTCTCATGCCAGGGATAACTGTGGCATGAGATGACGCATTTACGTAGATTTGTTTCGTCAAATTAGAGTTTATAGCCGTTAATTCCATGTGGTATTGGATTTCACTTGAAATAATTATTTGCCCCGCCAATAGAATCACCGAAAAATAGGAGAAATCCATGTATTTTGAACGGGAAACTTTACCTTGAATCAGCGCATACTTAGAACTAAACTAAAAAGGTCAAACTAGTCCCTAACACTTTGGTTTTCTTTTCTCAATCGATTGAGACCCCAGCGCGATAAAAATTCGATAATGATCCGCATAAGAACCACCCTAATATACATAGACTATAACTTAGGTTCTTCGACGTATTTATCGATATCGTAAATCTCACAGTTGACTCTCGTTTTCTATGGCCGGCCGTACCAGTAATACTGGTACCGGACGCTAAATTTCATAAATTCCACACTCCCAGCCTCTCGCGGCACAAACTTGTACACGCTCATTGGCCACTCCGCACTATAATGGGGCACGGACGCTACGCTCTCGGTTCTATTCAACCATACGTACCTACATAATACCATAATCTCGCGATATCCGCCCTCGCATACTTTCTCATTTTATTACAACTATTATCCCAGACCCCACGATGCTCTCATCCGGAACTTCTGTTATTCGAATTTACCAACGAATACCAACATTTGAATCAAAAGAAAAAAAAAAGATGGACCATCACTTTCGATAAAATATTTATGGGACATTCCATGGCAAATCGACACGGTTTTGGGCCTCGCAATTTTTTCTTTCGTTTCGTATCTGACGTCACTTCAATTGTGAAATCCTTTAAGAGTCAGGTTTTGTATATAAATTCTCATCGAAGCACATAGATTACTAAGTATTTGACAGAAATTTTGAGAATCTTCAACGTATTGAATAATTAAATAACTATTCGACTGAAATGATCTACGGATGATGGACGAATGTCAGTTGATTAAAAATATATTTTCGATAGACATCTACCAACATGGCGACTGAAGAAACGTTGTCCTCTTGTTGATGATCGAAGCGCATGCGATGTGTAATCTCATAACTCCCACTCATATTCTCCAGAGGTATAGCCGGAAACCTCTTCGAGTTATCATCTCGACTCCAGGCGATGCGGAGCCAATCCATCGTAAATCATGCCCTATTAATACGACTGCTGACAATATAATATCTTGTAATCTATCCGACGCACCTTTGAATCATTTTTCATTTGAATAAATGTTACACTACCGGGCCTACGAACTATCGACGAAGCAAGAAAAAAACAACAAATCGTGAATGATGGGAGTGAAATAAATATTAAAAATTTTTTTTTTTTTTTTAAACTCGACCAAGACCGTGTTGCACACGCACATGATAGGGTTTCGTAGCCATTCTCACTAACATTCTTTTGAACTTTGTTTGATACGTATCAGGAACTATTTCACGTTAAAAAAATGTTCTTGCTTCCGATTGAAGAGTTATTTATACATTACTCATAAATTACTTTTGCTATAGTGTTCCTTATAGTTTTTATTGAAAGTACTGAATGAACTCCACAGTTTAGAAATTAGAGGGCGTCGAGGACACTCCCTGATAACGACTTCGAAAGCAGGAAAATAAAAAAGTCCTAGGACTTTTTTTGTTGCATTTTAGGAGGGTTAACATTGTCAAAAATAGTTCTATCATTTCTGGTTTTGGGTCATCAATTCACGTTTGTATAGCAAATTTTATCTCACTGGGTA
The DNA here is from genome assembly GCA_963971145.1 of Sussaba pulchella. Taxonomy (NCBI): domain Eukaryota; kingdom Metazoa; phylum Arthropoda; class Insecta; order Hymenoptera; family Ichneumonidae; genus Sussaba; species Sussaba pulchella. The sequence continues at coordinate 3,765,582 of OZ020166.1, forward strand.
ACTAAATGAAAGAATAGAAGGACTATGACATGCAGACTGACGAACGGACTGCCTGATCGAAACAATAAGGGTTCCTAGATTATTGTTACGGAATCCTACAAATGGCGCTCCGTCTCAGGTTTTCAAAAAAATCTGGTATCACGATTTCAATCGAGCATAGTGGTCTCCCCAAGGGGCATTTTGGTCTGGATACATATCGGGCCTTATGGTCTGGCCCTCCACAGTCTCGACGGAGTTCCCATCTCCGTCGTGACCCGTCAGGCTTGCATACCAACGTTTCGTCGGATCCCCCATGAGCCTATATGCATGTGTATCTATATATATATATATGCGCCAAGTTGTATCGGACGATCGTGAGTCGGACTCACACGCGCGAAGAATAACTACTCGACTACGAAGTGGCGGTTGCATGAGCGAGAGGACGAAGATCATCGGTAAGAGTTGGGTAGACGACTTTTGCCGGGGCCAAGTGCAGCATAGTCGCGCGCGTGCGCGCGAGTGAGTCAACGATCGACGAACGTTATATATGTAGCCGGGGCCACCGAGAATACACGGTTGAATGTGCAGCCCACAGGCTCCAGAATCGTGCACGTGCGACTGGCGCAAGCACCATGAGAGATTTAACTCCGAGAGAGTACTTGGGTTTGCAACGAAGGAGGGACAGCGTCGTCGCGTCGTGACGATCACCGTCGTCGAACGACGAAGGTCGGAGGAAGAATCATCATCAACGGGCAGCGGGCGAGTGCAGCTTGCACTCGCTCGCTCGGTGTTTCTCGATCGTCCGTGAGGAATGGCGAATATTATTATACCACCGTGAAGATGGGGTTCAGGGTAACGGGTTATGTTGTTTAGAAAATTGGCTACGGTATATCCGGACGAAACTATGCGGCAGTCACGTCGCGGGAGTTCATTCCGATTTGACGGCAGCGAAATTATTACCAGGTCACGTGACACATTATATTCAAAACTGTGAATTATCGGTCTTTGCGGTTTTTATCTGACAACGCTATGGTTCTCATGATCGAAATTGATAATCATGATTTATTCTCGGAATGTTTTGAATCAACGATTGGTGGATATATTTATTTTAATTTATTTAAGTGTCGCATATTGTCAGAGAATCGAATTATCGTTTGCATTTAAACCGGATTTTTCTTTCTTTTGTTTTTCAAGCATTTCAGGCGACTCAATGGGGGGTGGCTCTAAATGTCGGAACAGAAAGCAAAAATTTGTTTTCTTTAAAAAAAATTAGTGACTCTTTCTAAATCAGGAATGACAGAAACAACAAAAACTATGATTGACGTTGCGGCGACCCGCCGAAATATATAATCATAATTTCTGAAAAAGATGATAGAGTTGTGCATTAGTGGATAAAAAATATTCCAATCCCATGAATAAACTCTATCAAAATATAAAGGACTTCGTTAATTCCGGACTCGCGCGAATAAGCAAGCGGACGGTTGGAATCGAAATTCTGGACGGGCAAAGAGCAGCCGGCTTCGCCACGAAGAAAACAGAAAATAAAAGTGATGGAAAGAAGAGAAAGAAAAAAAGACGACGATATTCGAGGTAGACGGCAGACGTGTCGGTGAAGATTACGGTACGGCAGCGCATTCGCCGAGATTTCGGGATCTCATTACCCTTTCCACGTTTGACTTGCGTGCTATGTAAAACGTTTTTCTCCTCCCCCGCCCCTCCGCCGCTGGTCCTCACGCGTTCACGGGGTTCTGATTCTAATACCGCCTGGATCAAAGCGTCGGCATATATTCGCCGACGCCGACACGCTCGTTAGTTATTGTAATGACCGACACGATTTGAGCGAGTGGTCTAATCTCGGAAGTCTCCTTCCACCCTCACTTATCATCATCCTCCCTTCGTTCGTTCTACCGTTTGCTCCATTTGACTCCACGATTATATTTTCACTCGTGTGACCGACACCGTTGCTTCGGAAAAGTACAGGCGATCATATCGCACAAAAAATATCAAAATTTAACAAGGATTTCTTTGAATTAATGTACTGTTTTTATTTTATTCAAAAAATTCTATTTCCAACCGAAAAAAAAAATTTAATCAATCCGGGAAGAATACAAAGCCATTGGAGTGAACCGCAGCGATTGGGGAACCCGTGGACAGTTCCGATGCTATGTACGCGGTGCGATTTTAATTAACGAGTTACTAAGTCGAGGCGCGTGAGCGAGCCGATTAATCGATGAATTTTTCTCGGTTCGTTGGCGATTTCGTCGGAGGTCTCGATCTCCAAATTACGGCTGATAACCGCTTGGACTATACACAGATTTATTAATCGATCGTTCCGGGCTGTTATGTGGGCGTGGATCTGGTGTCTCGGGTGCTTTCAGAGACCTTCCGCGATCGTTTATTGGCCACTTACATCATTATTAATTGCGGTTTTATAATCCGGCTCAACTGAAGCTACGATGTAATCTCTTATTGTATATCTTTTATACACGGAAAATGGGTTTCGTGCGCTCGCGAAATAACACCGTCATTATGTAATACCTAGTACGAGATTATAACGTATCTATTTTAAATTGTGTTCTATCTTTTTTATAGCTATTAATATTCTTATAAATTAACTACTCGCGACCGTAAACTTATCACCGTTACGATCTTCATATTTAGTTTTCGTGGAAAAATTGGCTGCATCACGGTAACATACATTCATACAAGCGTTCAATTTTATGGAGTTTTGCATGGCGAAAGATGTTGATTTTGTCGCTCTGATCGCCGTCAACCTTACTTGCTTGAATGTGAAATGCAAACTAGAACAATAACAGTTTTCGATCAGCGATAGATTTTCAGTGTGCTGAAAATCTATTATATTTTGATAGGTATATCGAGATAGATAATTTTTCAATGGGATTCGTAGCAGGGTTGAGATAAGGAAAGAATTACTTGCTCGAAACCGAAATGCTGCAAACTAAGACAAACATTTTTTAAGCAACGATAGTTTTTTAGTGTGCTGAAGATCTGTAGAAGGGTTGAAAAGATTAATCGACGTACTTTCGTCATAGAAAGACTGTTACCCAACGGTACAGATAAACGGAAGCTTATGTTCCGTCATCGCTCCCATCATCGATTAAATAATTTTCTTGCTCCATTACGTTTCTCGAAATAAGTTTTTCTTTCCTAGTCCGAAACCCATTTGGTCCTACGAATTTTCCGCATTCAACGGACGCCGCGATGTCGCCCTGTTTCATCGTCGTGTAGCAGCGATAGAAGAATGAGATGAAGAAAAAGAAGAAAAGACGATCGAATGTCTCAGTGGGAATGAACACGAAGAAAAGGAATAAAGAATAATCAAGACGAAGTGAATTCCGTGTACGCGGTTGAGAGACGCTCGAAGCCCGGGAAGCTCGGGCATACCGCGACCGTTGCCCGCGGATAACCGGTAATAGCACGACGGTAAAAGTAACAGTAACTGACCTACAGACTACGCAACGCATGTGCGGTATACACATGTGGTGGTGTCGCGGTGACGGTGGGTCTCATGAGTTGCCAGTGCAGCAGCGCCCGAACATCGTAGTTGTGAGTTTGTCGGTGACGCGACAACGCACTCGCATTACGGGCCCAAGTAGAAGCTCTGCACTTTTACACTTGCGTACCCGCCCCCCTCCTCCCACCGCGTTTGCGTACATCAGTCAGGAGAAAGTTTTTTTTATTTTTCATTCGTTTTTCTTTCTTTTCATCTCGTACGTATCCGACGCGACGAACGAGCTGAGAAGGAACGAAAAGTAAGGTGCAGCGACACTTGCCGAGTGCTCGATGAGCATTACACGAAAAAAAAAAAAGGAAATGTGAAAGGAATAAAAAGTAACAACCTGCGCGTATATACATTGGTTATGAAATTAAGAGCGGGGCTCCAAGGTCCATACACCGTATTATCGCGCAATGTTGGGATGTTATCCGGAAGAATTGTGAGAGAGAAAGGATATCGGTCGTGGAACCGGAGGGGCGGGGTATCCGTGAAAGCATGAGAAAATGGTTTTCCAAGTAGTTATTTTTCGTTTTTATTCGCCTTTTCATGAATACGATGAGGCACCACGGAAACCAGGGTTGGTAGCAATGGGAATGTTTCCCCACCGGTTTTTCCGGTGAAAAAGAAAATGTAACCAACATTAAGACGTAACTGTCTGCGACGAAAGGTTCTAACTTGGCAACCGACATTTTACTCGTATCGTGTTTTATGCTTTCAACTTTTTTTAATCATTGGTTGTACAATTGTTGAATAACAATCAGAGAACCCTACTCCAACCCCGTAGCCCGTTATTATTCACATTTTTCATTTGCGAAATCGAATTACATTTCATATTCAAAGTACTTTTGCTCGTAAAAACACTTGAAATAAGTTATGACCTCATCTCCATCGAACAAGAATCCGGATGAAAAGAAAAATTATGGAATATTTTGGGATATCAGATGCGAGGGTGATCCTTTCGAACCGGAAACACAAGGCCTTTAAAATTCAGTTTCAGCCGATCAAGGAAATTAAATGAATAAAAAAAGAATTTTTTTTTTTAAAGTGCCAGATTGAAAACTTTCGGTACACCCGCGGTGTGAGCGGTTGATTGAGGCTTGCGATGGATATTGAGAACACTTGAGGATAAACTTCCATGAGCGGTTTCTACGACTCTCGAAAGCTCACTTCGCTAATGAGATTTGACGCCCGCGAATGTCGAACGTTGAGCAAAGTCCAATTAAATAAATCCTCGGTTCTCCAGATACACCCATATATATCCTCTGTGTGTGTATAATTAACCCGGCACGCAAATTGAGTTACAAACCGAATTCACTCGACATTTCGAAGATTGCGAAAAATTCTCGGTGGATTCGGATTGCCGTGGCTTACCGCAAGACCGTTGGCCAATGCAGAAGCCACACGCGTTACACACACGTCTCGTGACTATGGTTTGTTCTTCGCTTATTCTTTAAATTTATTTTTCAATTGAAGCTGTCTTTGGCACCAAGGTGAGTCGAGGTAATTATTTTATCAACTATCTCTCTCGCGTGTCGAAACCTTTAATGCGCGAGTTGATTCGTAACGTCGTTTCATCCAAAAGTACTCGGTACGTGCACTTTTCCAGGTGCGCCCCGTGCAAATTTTGCGGTCCTCACGGTTTCTCGCGCTTTGAATTCGCTCGCAAGCTTCAACGCAACTGTGTTAATAGTTCTGTGAGAAAAATATTTCCATAAGTCGCACTAGGGCCGTGCTGCCACGTTCTGCTCGCGTGATTCAATCCTGCTGAATCTCAACTACCAAGAATATTTACCTCCTTTGCATGCTGTTGTTTCTATCCTTCGCTCAATGCCGTTTCGCAAGTTGGCACTTGAAGGGAGCAAGCGACTATGGTAACGAGATAAAAAATGACGGTATTTTTGCGAATTTTGTTTAACCAAAGTTATCATTGAAACTATCTGACTTCTTGACCACAGATTGTTGATATATGTACGAAATGAGAAAATATATCAATAATCCTTTTGTCCCGCCCTCGACCCGACCGCGGCCTCGGTCATTACCACTGTCAAAAAGTTTCCAACCTGATTGACAGCAATTGGCCTATACGGTGCATCCAAAATAAAAAAGAAGCAATCTTTATATTAGGGGCTATGGCACTGCGAAAAGGAATATTATTATTGAAAAAAATAACGGACCTTTGAACATTTTTTCCAATCCTGAACGTTTACAAACGCCTTCAACCGTGGATAAACACTGGAGGGAGCGCCATAAAAACAATCCTATGAGCAGCCGAAGAAACGAATTTTTTTAACGCCACTTTGCACCGTAATAACAATTCGAATCTTGCAGAAAAAAAAATAATTTTTATTATCACGAAACAGTGACTTGAAGTCTATTGGTAGCATAATAAACTTAAAAATCTTGCAGAACTTAACATTTAATACAACGATTCGGGCCATACATTGTAACTCATCCAATTCTATGAATCCAACTGAGAGTTTCAATTTATGTCAGAGAATTAACAATTCTGTGGATTTCTCTATGAAACTTCTAGACAGTTTTCGCAATCAATGTATCTTTCGAAATATGGAAGGATGGAAAAAATCAATATTTTCAGAATTCTGGAGGGATTCGCTTCCTCAACGTGCGTGTTTTCCACGGTGCAGCACAAAGCACATTAATGACTGCGGTCGCCATGTGTAGGACACGCGTTCCATCCATACGCGTTCACGTTGACGCGTGTTCGGTCAACGAATGATGAAATAACCTTATTTTTACTCACTCATTGCGTACGAAGGATGCGTCGCGAGACTATATTGCGAACCAAAGAAAAATCGGGAAAATCGTATCTCAGATTTGGATCGAGATATGATGCTTTGTACGTCCTGGAATACGTTATTAATTCAACAATTATTAATACTATGATTCATTGGAAAAAGTTTTAGAATATAAAAAAAAAAAGATAAATCATGCAATCAATTCAAAGTTTGGACCTTTCACAACGCCCTGCTAATTGAGACGTTTTTCGATTTTCCACGATGACGCAAGATCAGATCGTCGTCCCCAATTTCTTACTTGGCACGAATAATTCTTCCTCTGTGCATTATTGTACCAGTTAAAACCATACAATTTCTATCACACGTTTTCGTAAAATGTATACGTACTGCAAGTTTCCGAAAAGAATTTTGCCAATATGCGGGGCGGAAATCTACCACGACTAAGAAACCGAAACTCGTATAAAATGCAGAAACTGTTGACGATAGTTTTCCACAGTTTTCAAACTTTCTGCCCGCACCGACGTTTTCGTTTACACGACAATAAACTGGTGTGCCGACGTCGGGCGGCTACTCGCACATACTACTCGCACATACGTAAGATATGTGTGTTTCATTACCAACAGGGATATTCACCGCAGGGCATTGTATTGCATTCCGCGAAACCCGATGGTCGTGACATAATCGTGCCACGCACACGAGGCCGCAGCGGGTTATTGTTCTCGCTCGGGGCTAAACTCCGAGGAGTCTCATTCGTTTGCTCATTCTCTGTATCCGTGGTATTTCCTCGCGACGATGCGAGTCCAGTGATAACACAGGCTTGGTCGAGTTGCGAATTCGCCGGATGATGGACAGTTCGGAAATTATATTCAAAGAAATTTCACGGTAACTGATTATACCGAATGCCATTGGGTTGGGAACGGTGACATTCGATTAATAATCACAATAATTGATAGTCACGTCGAGACCCACAGACTGGGCCATCGTGATGAACGAGAGTGCGACGTCTATGAATTGTTCAGACGGACTGTAAAATAATTTTGAGCATCCCCTAAAATGACAAAATTAATCCGACGACGTTGATTGCTCGCTGTGCGAAGAAATTATCCAGACGTACGAATCGAATGTGCCACAGACGGTCGAACAACTTTTACCCGCCGCCACAACAGCGCCGCGTTTTTTATGTACTTGTTTTCATTCAAAAAAATTATTTTTAGTTTTTAGCGCGTAATCAATTGTTAATTAATTTTGACTCAACGTTTCATACATCTGATCATACATGCTTTAGATAGTTGCATGTTGATCGATAAACGTACGTACTAATTATGAATAAAAACGTACGTACGGAAAATTTGGGCCAGGCGTTACTCGGTCGACAACGATTTGCAACCGACCTACATTTTTTCTTGTGAACCGAAAAGTAAACATTGCTATCAATGCTGTAGGCCAGCTCCGTCCCTACTGAATGTCGTCGTGTGAAGAAAAAATTGAGGGATTTTTTATGACCTACATCACAAATATCCGAAAATATGTAGCGGACTTTACTCGAAGCCGTATGAGCTCAAACATGGATGACGCCGAATATTCGACGAAATCCCGAGAATCCGCTCCCAACGACCACTTTACTCCCCTTCATGATGGAGCCCGAACTCTATCTGGGATGCTTTAGCCACGACGAATATATTTTACTTACATATGGGATGTACTATATGTTACGAGGATCTTATATATTCGAAATCCCGACGAGATATCAGTACCGGCCAATCGAATCGAAGTCCAACCTTCCCCAATATATTTTCGCTATCGATTTCAAGGAGAGGAATTACGAATCGAAGATACCTTTTTTTCCTGACCTATGGCCCGAAGATTCAAAGACCAAATCCCGCAATGAATATGTCAAAGTTCGTCCGTTAATCTTTACACGAAGGGCAAAGCCATTTCTTCACTCTACTGTAAATATTCCTGGTGGCCTAATTTCTCACGCGAACGTGTGAATTTATCACTCGATCTTTCAAGCACAACCAAACTTCGGAGGAAAAAAACGAGAAAAAGCAAAACAGACAATGAAGTTTCTAGATCTTGAGGCGCTTTGCTTTGTACCTCACGCCCGAGCGGAAATCAAAGTCTCAAGGTTATAGCAACCCGGCATTACGGAGACGTAAAAGAGGAAAAGAAACAACGAAGCGGTCGGAGATGCACCCTTCGGGGTAGCGATATTTCACATACCGCAGAAATATACGCGTACGGCACGGATAATACATATACCAGGACGGACCTCATCAAGCATCGAACACGCCGCCGCCGTCGGCGTCGTCTTCGTGGTCTTCGTCGTCGTCGTGAACGTGTGTAGTCACCACTCCTGAGCACCCGACCCGACATTACGACCAGATCTAATTGAAACCGCAAACCTCGAGGCCCTCGCTGCGCAGATTCCTGCACTGCACTCGCACAATGTGTATTCACACACATACGCAAGCACACAAATACACTTGTAAGCTCCGTCTCGCAATCGAACTGAAGAAACGAGAAAGGAGTAACTCGTAAAATGCCTGAAGGTCCTATCTCGAAACAGAGCGTCCTTTCTCCCTCATACGTCACCATCGTGCACTGTTCTTTTATTAATTGTTATGATTTTATTTCAATTTGCGAATCGTCTCGTGCGGTCGGTTCAATAAAAATCGACGCACGGACTGAATATAATGAGAAAAAATAAATAAATAAAAATAAAAGAAATAAAAAAAAACCATGACATACCGAAGAATTTGTTCCTAATAATTTCATGGAATTAATTTTCGATTCACGTACGTCTCTGTGTATCGAAAGTGTTTCAATTCCAAGACCTGACAGTGCCCATCGGGTTCAACGGGAGAACTCATGGGGATTCTCTGTGTTATTCCACGCTACCCCTGCGCAAGTGCTGCAATTACGGTAATTACTTTGATCGACGCTAACGACGGGAAGGTTGCTACCGCGTTTGCCACGCGCGCACCTTGATGTCGGTGCTCCCGTCGAGCGTAACTAATCCGAGCACATGGAGCAAATATTAGTTTGACGCAAATCAATCGACTCTCATTCAGCAAACATTTATTTCGACGCGATTCCCACGCCCTCGTATAATACTGTTTCCATGAGGAAATTTCGATTTGGAATATTCGCAGATGTAATTGTGGAAATTCTCACTAGCGAGGTCAACGCGTGACCTGATAAGCGTTTTTTTTTCCGGCTTATACACTTTTTTACACCAGATAAAAGGGAATTACGAAATGCAAGCTTCCATCTGAGCGAAACCTCACGGGAATCTCATCAGACTCTCCGATCTTTTATGTTCCGTCAGAAGGAGAGGTAAGAGTCGCCGTTGAATCCTCTCCAGTTCCAAGTGGAATATATGTATAGAAAAATACGCTGAGGTTATTCGTTTTTATTCCGTCGTTCTTCGGCTTTTGACATCCTTATGGATATCTATTTTTTGTCAAGATCCAACTAAGAACCTCTTTTCGCGTACTAAATCCGGAAAATTATCCAAGTTATTCAGGAAAGGCAACAGATTGGGTGTGAAAAAAACGTCCAACCTGGGTTCCGATTAGCCGGCTCTTATCGCGAATGACAATTAATATTATTATTATTTTAATTGATATTATAATTATTATTATTTTATATTCATTATTTGCTTCTACTATATCTTGAAGATGTCACCATTATATTTCATCCGGAGGGTTGAATTTTGCACGGATCTGGGCATATGGAAAGCACACCGAGTATTGAGTGTCGGAACGTTTTGGGTGTCCACCAACGGCGCGGAGGAAGCTAGTCTGCTGCATTTATCGCAGGGGTGAGCTTTACCCTGGGCTCGTGGGCTCGCTCGCTTGCTCGCCTACGTGCCCGGGGTTAATAATACAGCATGCCGCTCCTGGCGCTTGGCTTTATTCTCCCTCCCTCTTCCGTTATACTGTCCCTCGCTCCCGGTGGTAACCACCCACTCTATCTCTCTTGGATCAATAGTCTCGTCGAGTGCAGGTCCGTGCCTATCGCGTGGGTCCTGTGACAGAATGACCGACCCACCGTTGTTCCAATTGATCTTCCAGTCGCCCGTGGGAAGGGGCGGCTTGACATTAACAAAAAAAAAGTTTTCTCTTGATCGTGGAATTATTCACGTGAGACATTCGGTAATTATTCCACCAAAAATCTGGTACCGGTGATAAAGAAAAAACCTTCCCAATGCGGTTAAAAAAATGTATGAATTTCGACAGCTGATTTTTTTGCATTATTCTCCTGCATGTGATGCAATTTATTTCTCTTTACATTTCCATCTGTCGGTAAACTGCTTGTCCCAATGAAAATTGATGGTCTCATGGAGTTTATGGTAAACATTCTGTGTACATTATCCAGAACCGTTTAGCCATCGACGTTTAAGAATGAAGAGGTGAAACGAAATCGCTTTGATCGCGATGAGGATGGAACGGTGCTGGAGCCGTGGCAACAGCAGCAGTAGTCGAGTAGGGTTGGTCGCGACGAGTGATCACTCCCTCGACGACGAGTTTTCCATCTATCCATTCGCCGTCCTTTCTCGGTACTCAGCCGTGAATCGCGAGCTACAGTCTGCACCTATTTCGAGAAACGGAAATGGCCACCCCCGTACGAGTGGTAATCGTCGAAATTCGAACCGCGCAACGCTTTTCTATTTCACTTTCCGCGTTTGGCTGTACTAAAGGCAAAAAAAACTTTTTTCTCTGACGACCATCGAATTTTAGATGCTTCGAGCAGTGCGTTGACTTTGTCTGACACCTCGAACTAAACGCGAAATGAAAGTGGGTCCCCGATTACAGCTTGTTGACTATGAAGAACCCTCGAGCAGAGGTGACTCTTGATTGCCAATACATAACCTCAATTTCTATTTGGTTCTCAAGATAATAATACTAACAGAATACGATTGATATTTTAGTTTACACCGACAAATCAATGACGTATCGGCAATTAATCGGAAATTTATCCAGAATTTTTTTAAAGCGTTGCAACATTTGGTAAACGGTTGGCATTTAGCTACTGCCAAAAGGCGTCGTTGGCAGTAACATGGGTGGTGGCTCGATGGAAAGGAGAGAAGAGAGAGAGAGAGAGGAAGAGAGAAGCAGATGAGCGGAACTCCACTGATATAGAACCATTAATTAGTACGGAAATAGTCTACTTCGTTATGCGCAATTGTGAGCGCGTGTACGGGTGCAAACATCCTTAACATTTAGAGTCGGAAGTACCGGTATATATAATAATAACAATACTTGCGCGCAGCGGTATAGAGAGGATGTCTGACATGATTGTGATGCGCTTCGCATGCATATTCCGAGTACGGTAATAATGATATGCGCGCTGCGCTAAATAGATTCGGGCTGTTGCTTTTACCAGCGTAGACATTGAATTAGGATACCGCTGTCTTGTACTAGCAGTGGATTATCTTTATTCCATTCATTGACTCGCATAATGGAGTTGTTTTTTTTTTGCTTTTTATTTATTGCTAGCTCGTAGAAGATTTTTTAAATAAAACTTGGTTCATATTCCACCTCACTTCAGACTGTATGAATCGGCGAAAAATCCTAACGTGTACAATTATTGGGATGCACGTATGTTTACATTGAAAAAAAACGTGCGCAGAGATAACTTTTTCGAGTGATGGATAATAGCGAGAAAGTTATACGCGAAAGGCTATTTCACAAGCCTATTATTACTTTTTTTCCTAAATCTGAATCGGTACCTCGTAAATTTCAAGCATTCTCCGAGATCTAAAACTTATTTTCGCCCTGCTTGACAAGTCGAATCGTGGTTTATTCCCTTAATTTAGATGCAAACTTGCTTGGTTTACGATCGGAGACACTCAGGGCACTTTCACTCGAGTCTGTGAAGTACGTTCTTCGCTTTTATGCCGTACGTAAATCGATGTTTCTATGTACAACTGACCAACGAAAACAATGATAATAATAATAATAATATATAAATGATTAAATGAATAGATAAATAAATAAATAAATAAATAAGGAACAATGGTAAGCGGCGATCTCGTCTGTTTGCGCCATCCCGAAACTGTTTGCGTTCGAAACTACGAGATAACGAGAATAGATGCTTTCAATCCCGACTATTATCGATGCACTAAAGAATTATGGGAGCCATGAAATTTTAACGTTCACTCATCTCGAGCGAATATAGACCAAGACCCGGTGGAACTCGATAACTTTTTCGCTTTCTCGTAATCCAGTTGAAAATCTCGTTAAACACATGAAACTTTGTGCCGTACGAATATCGGATTTATTTTACAATCTCATTTGAATAATAATGGCGAACAAATTGTTCATTATATGTAAAAATAAAATGGAGGTAAAATAAATTAGGTCACACCGGGGTCGGTATTACGAGAGAGGTTATTATACGTAAAGGGAGAGATGAACTGGTGCACATGCTCTCGTGCATATCCCGCGACCCGTCATGCCGCTGCAGCTTACTGTGCCAACGAGCAAGGGTTATACCTGCGGTTTTTCAACGATACGATCGATACCTCCGATAATTAGCAGCGCTTTTTTTTATTCCACCGCGGCGACGACGGGAATAGCCACGTCCCGTCTCACCGTACTCCCTCGCTTTCGCTTCATTGTTTTACCCGAAGCCACCTCAGCGAGGGATGAGAAAAAAGTAGTAAGGATAATAAGAATTTTGAAAAACGCCGGTATAAAATAGGCCGCAACGGCGGATTTCGCGGAAAAACGAAGTCTGGTCGAACGATTGATTTTGCGCTGGCGTTAAATAGACTTGCTTCCAATTTCACACTTTCTGAATCCTATCTGATTGCATTTTTCAATCGCGAAGACTTGTAATTGAAAATATGATCTACGCGTAATATATCTCCACAAAATGCACAATATGTGAAAAATGTCGAGCCAAGTACATTTACCCGAACGCGCTCCAATACGTGAAAAAAGGTGTAATATATCCACTGAAAACATTGAGCGCATGTATTTACATCAAGTACATATTGCTTTGAAAAATTATTTTTAAATTTATTTAATTTGTCCGTCTCTATGTACAGTAATCCCATTCTCTCATTTATAGTCCGAAGTAGGGTTAAAATGATACCGGTTTCGAGTAAATGATACTGCAGTCGCGTCTCGAGAGGACGCCGGTAAGGTAGGTAAATTTACTTGTCTCGAGACGCTACCGCGTCTCTTGATAAATGCCAGGAGCATCGGTATGATAGCCGAATGTCAATCAATTATTGCTTATATCGTTTTGACATAAGTTTCAAAGGAAAATTTTTGAGCAAATCGGATAAATTACGATCGTAAATATATGAAACTGCTCGTGATAAGAACGAGAGTAACGTAACGACATAACGTGCGAAAGTAAAAATCGGCTGTAAGATGAAATAGTCCAATATTAAAGTATCATTTTCTTTAATACTAGGGATGCATATGAAATCCAGCCTAGTGCGAATAATGGTACCAAAGGGAAAGCAAATAAAAAAAAATTAGACAGGGTAGGTAGTCGATCAGTTTTCATCGAACTGAGAATATTATATCATTTTTTTCGCATTTTTCTATTTTTTACGTATTTAATAGAGCTAAATCCCGAAATCCGTCTCACGTTCGCGCTAAAAATGTACAATACTTGAAACAAATCGTCGACTAAATTGCAGTTATAAATACGGAATATCATAACTTTTACTTCGGCCATTCAAATGGATTTATTACATATTGTGGCACGATCGTATTATTTTTTTTAATCAGCGCTGCCACGAAGTATGAGAACAGGTTTGAAGCCTCGAGTTCGTTAAATTCGTTTTATCGGTGCAAGTGCACCGACGTGTTGCTCGTAAAGCTCAGTGGCTCGGGGTTTCACGGTGCTGGACCGAGCCTCGAGTGCATCGGGGTGGTCGCCGGAGGGCCGCGTCGATGTGGTTTCGGTCGACCAGAATTCGCCCGCGCGGTCGAAGTCGTAGCAGTTGAACCGAACGCTCCGTTGTATCCCGGACGTAGGCTCTCTCGCTTCGAGAACGACGAATCCTCAGTAACGTCTCGGATATTATTCACGAAATAACTCGTTTGATAATCAAATAGGTATATATTGTCCGAGTCATTTGAGTATCCACATGTTATTAATTCTATTTATAATTCTATTTTTAGGGTTCCGTACCGCAAGCTTCATAAAATCACTCGTCCGTCCGTCCGTCCGTCATCGCTGATTTTTAGAATCCATGCGTAGAAACTTTAAATTTGGCACAGTCATATATTTCATTGACCAACACATTTTGCATTAGTTAACACTCAAAAACATTGCTACAAGAACTAAGGGCAAATAAGGTACTCGAAATTGTTGTTTTTTTAAATTTTATGTATCACGTGGGATTCCATTCGCAAAAGCTCGTTATGTGGAATACAAATTTTTTTTATTATTTAAAATAACATATTTAAAAAGGTATTCGTAAAATTATGCCAGCGAAGACCATTCCCGCCCCCCTCCCTTCTTTATGTTCGAAACTACTGAATCGAAAATTTCAACAAAAGTCCTAGATCCTATAGATTTTCTAGAAATTAATTGTTAAAAATATAGTACGGAACCCTCTAAGCGCGAATCGAGCTTGCACTTGACCGGTTACTTTTTTTCTACCTGGCCGATAGTAGTCTTTACTTTGAGATTTTGAAACATCGTGCTTGTGTCAGTATAGTATCGACGAGCTATGTTACATTGACGGAGCAGGATACCTCCGGTTCATCGGGACAATGAGGGCGGTTGAGGTCCGGGCTTCGAGCTCACCATCGTCGTCGCGTTCGAGTCGGTAAGCGCGGGATCGCGCGCGCGCGACGGCACCCCGCTGCCACACTGACTCCGATATACGCGGGAGATATCCGTTCGAGATTTAGTGCAGCCCAGCGGCCAGGCGTGCTTCTTCGTCGCTCGGTTCGATCGTTGAGCTGGTGGAGGACGAGTATGGTGCTCGGGAAAAGACCGCGATGAACCTGAGAACGTTGGGCGAGGGCACGAGAGAGACGGAAAATCAAGCACGGTTTCTGTGCACGGGTTCGAACGGGTTGTGGCGTTGTTTGAAAATCAGCAAGGAGAATCTCGCGTACAACCGATCGAAATGTTTCTACCGTCCTTGGAAACGGAATACCAGCATACGGAGAGGGTGGAAAAGGAATAAGAGGCGCGCGACGAGTGAGTGTGCACGGGCGCGGCGTCGGATAAACCCGCCACCGGGTAATCCTCTCTCTCTTTCTTTCTCTCTCTCTTCTCGATTCTTTTATACTTCCCCCGCTTGTACTAACCGTTCCCGCGTGGCCCGGGTCTATCTCATCGTGTACAACGCTGTATAAGCGCTGCAGCCGCATGCGGTACCGCGTTTTGCAATCGATGAACGTGCATGTGCGCGATGCTGCTGGCCACACGAAAAGAGAACAGAGGGAAAATTAACAAAGATCCTCGGCCCGATATTCCACGTTAAATCCTGGGTTACACATCCCAAAGCGCGAAAGAGACAAAAACGCGTGGCAGGGATCCCGATGGTAAATAACCGTTAACGATACCTGGACCCTTTGGACAGCTTGTGCTAATTTATTCAATTGCAATAATCCGGGTATCACGGGACACACTATCTGTCTTTGAACGCTCGGTCGTGGCCTATCTCATTCTCTGGCGGTTCAGGGTAGGACCGTTTTGTTTCATTCACGCGTACCAGTCTTGGCAATTGGTTCGTAGCAAATGATAGCGAAAATTCCGCTTAATCTGCTTTAATCCCGAGCGAAATTTGTATGATAATTCATCGCAACGAGCGTGTGACGCGAGTCGACATACAATGAACCGGTGATCGATCATGTTGGTTATCTCCACAGAAATAAATAAGCTTTACTTGTTGATTTTCTTGCGCGAGTATTGGTTTGATATTTATAATTTCTTATTTTATTTTCAAGGGGGGGGGGGGTTGACTCGTGCGTCGTCCACGTTTTTTTTACGCACACGAACCTGTGCATGCCGAGTATATGCGGTGCTTACGTTGCATCGTTCGGTCTATACAATTCATGCGGATCGTGTATCCGAGAGAACGAGAAACACAAGGTTTCGCGAGGAAAAAAAAATCGGTGTTTCAACAGATAAGAAATGAGAAACCTACTCCATGCACTAATATTAACTTCATAACGATTGATGAGTCCTTGATAATACATCGTTCGAACGCGTGAGCAATTGTTACAAGTTTATTATCCGTTGGCGTTATCATAAATAGTATAATATGACAGGTCGTATAATAATCGCCGCTCGCTCGGAGATCACGAGCCACCTCCGATATTTATATGCAATAGCATGTGTGCGTATGAAAGGCACACGGGTACAGTGATAAATTTACCGAGATCCGACGATCGCGATAAAACGCGCGGGGCGAATAGTCGATCCAAAGGACCGCGACGACTGCAGGGGCCCGGGGTCGGGCTACTGCTGAGCGCGCCATCGCGTAAGTCCATACGGTCGCCAGATAATTTCTCGTTAATTACACGGCGATTAATATTAACGATGCGTATACCATAGACCGGTATACTATTCTGCGTTAAACCTGTGCGAATAGTGAATTTCTGGCGGCCCTCTTTCAGCGAACTTTCGAGTCTCAGGGCCGATAAAATTCTTGTTCGGTCTTTATACGGTTTCGTAGTCAACTAGGAACTCTTATGGTTTCGGTCCGTTCGTCCGTCTGTCCGTTTGGCTGTCTGTATGTCACAGCACTCCCATTCTCTTATTTATTTACCTATCGAGTGGGAAATGAGCATACGAACGTAGATTGATGACCTGAAAACGGAAATGATAAGATTTTCTAAAAAAAAGGCAATGTTTTCGACCCGAATAACTTTTTTTTACCTACACGATTGGGTGAGATAACGTTAAAGAGATCTCGTAAAATGCAGAAAATATCTCAGAACCCATTCATTTAAACCCTTTAGTCACGAGATATTTGTTTCAATTTTCGGTATCACAGCGGGTCCTGACCCCCTCTAATTTCTAAACTATCGATGCGAAGAATCTGGGAAAATTCCAGAACGTAGCTCTCAATTAGTATTTTTAATGGAAACTATAACGAACATCGAAATTAATTAATGAATAATTGAGAAATAACTCTTTTCGGACGCAAATAGATGGTCCAAGGTAGAATAGCTCTAGATACCCATTAATGCGTATATTATATTATAATTATATTATAATTATAAACAGTTGAAAAGAAAGAGAAATCATGTGCGCGCCCAATAGGCTCTTGGCCGGTTTTTTATTATCATTTTTTTTTTTCATTTTCGTTCCCTCGTTATTCTTTTCTTCTGTTTTTACTGTCCACCGGGCTTTTTCTCACTCTCACTAACCGTTTCGCTGTTTTCTCACCGCATAAATTCTCGAACGCGTTGCTAATAAATCCCGTGGGTTTTCTCTTGGTCTTTTCTCGGCCCTCGAGCACACGTAACCGAACGCACGTGTGTATAGTGGTGTACAATGTATATAGGTAGAATTCGCACGGGCTGGGTTGTAAAACGTTGTCGTTCATCGTTGTCGCTGTACACCTCGCGCCCGCGATGCTTCTCCTGCCCCGGACCCGGTGAAGGAGCCCCGCGCGTTACAACGGCCACGGCCACGCGATACAACGATGCATTTTTGCTGGTGAATCGCTTGGGACGAAGATCCTCGTATAATCGGCAGAATGAGCCCCTCGGTGTATGTATGTACGGGGCATTCCAAGACGGATCGGTTGGATATTTTTTACGCGGGGTCCAGCGTTTTTTCATGTTTCCTTTCAGTGATCTATACGTCCATATAAAAGAAGACTCTAAACAAATTTTGTAGATTCTTTAAAAATTAGTTTCGTTCAATCATCACAACAATAGGATTAGAGAAAACAATGTCAACACATATTATCGCGCTCATTTTCGGACTAGTTTCAATATTTGTGCATTTTAACGAAGAATTTATCGTGATATTCGAAGCGAGAAAATCGGCTTCATTGCGAATTTCTTATTTTCGGTGATTGTGAGCAAATGAATTCTGGAAAAAAATCTGAATACTCGTGTCGAATATATTTTTATACGGTCGTACAATATACTCAAAGGGAAAAAAAATACCAGTGTCACGGTCTCGTTAATTTGATGTCAAATAACCCATACACATGCTGCCATCAGCGTAGGACACGAATACGGGTATATACATCTTGTTGTACTTTTACTTTCATAACGGGACGAGCTTTTTACAAGCTTTCTGTCTTTTATTGAGATCTCAGACACGGCGGATTCCTAATCGCGGACCGGTTTTTATTTACACCGTCGCCGCGATGCTACATAAAACAAGATAGAATATTTACTCACCATCGGTCCCCTGCTGCGTACGCAGCACTACCCCGAGCGGAAACTTAAGCACGCTGGCAATTCTGGCTACCCCGTCAAATAATCCTCGTTAAAAGATTCGCGTTATTTTGATTTCTTTTTTTTCATCCTTTGACAATATGATTCTCAACGATCCCTGTCAATTTGATCCCGGTTTTCTATCTTTTTGGAATTCAAATGTTCATGGGACTTTTGATGTAGATAATTTTTATGGTTTTATATAGTTTGGATATCTTGTTTCGTTTCGGTTCAATTCGTTTTTGATATTGTTTAAGGTATGCCAGAATTTATTCAGATTATTTACGATGTCTACGTTATTTAGATTATTTAGGTTAAAAGATTAGATTATTTAGCTGGGGAGTTGGTTGGGAGACTGGGGGATGGTGTTGTCACCTGGAAACAGCATCGGTGACAATATATGGCGTTGATATGTCCCATCGTGAATTTTCGTATTTACTGTGGATCTTTTTGGCAAGAATCTCTTTGCTTCGCATCATTTTGTTAGGGATCACTTTGGCGCATTATTGGATTCGAGGATATTTGTCATGGAACCGAGATTCTGATACTAGGCAAAGCCTGGAACTGCCGCCGAAGGTAGCGAGAATCGCATAATAAAACTCTGTCCCCATAATTTTCTGCTCGGGCTACATGCGTTCCATGATTCCGAGATGAGTCAAAACGAACTGGCAAATGAATTATTATGTAAATAAATCTTGTCTACGCAATGAGAACCGTACATTAAAAAATTGTAACAAGCGATTAACCACTTTTAGATTCGCCTGCAATGAGTGTGTAGATTTAATCGATAGTCAGAGCTCTGTACACCGTGGAAAGTTAGTATATCGCGAAACCCGGCTGGAAGCGTGGCGCGAATTACTACTTTTGTTTTCAGACAGTCTTTATGCCCGTTCCTGCTCTATGTTTAAGATCCGAAAGAGCTATCCGTTCGGTATAGGCTCTAGCGTCCGTTTCCCGCAGCCGTGAGGTGGTGATCGCCAACATCGCGAGCGGGATTTCGTCTGAAAGCGAATCCTGGTCGTGGTATCTTACGCCATCATCCTGCGCGTTCAACCAGCCTTTCGCTCTCCGTCTCACCGGCTCTCCGTCTCTCCGTTTCTCTGTCTTTCTCTGTCTCCCCCCCCCCCCCTCTCTCTCTTTCTATCTCGCTCACTCACTTTTTTATTTTCCAGTACAATTAATTTCATTTATTTATCCTCACTTCTCGGATCTTTAATGTAACTCTTGCCTATTTCTCCTTCTTTCTTCCCGCGTCTACGGTCTCCCGTACAAGCCCCACAAGACCGAGACTGCGTATTTTCTTACATCGAATCAAAGCTCGCGGAAGAAGAAGCAACAAGCACCGGAGGGGATAAAGAATACGAAAAAATGTTTGATAAATACGCAAAAAAAAACATCCAACACCTAATGGCAAGTGAGGAGGCGAGAGAGCGAGAAGAAGGAGGAAGCGAAGCCGCGATGGTTACAGCTATGGGGAAAAGGCGAATGATAAATGCCGTCGGAAAAGGAGCCGCGTAAATCGTGAGAATATGTAACGCGCACTGGCGCGGCACTCATTTGCCCGAATCGGCTGTGTTCCCCGTTGCGCTCCGACCGCTGTAACGCGTAGCCGCCCTTTCCGAGACAACTGCTATGCGGGATATATATCCACGAGCATATTTGCACGCGCCGCTTATCATCTTTTTTTTTTTCTCCGGTCCCTCGCGATGCTTGAAAATCCTTGGGATTTCGCAACGATGATGTATGAGCTTCCTCGCGACGAAGTAAAAAAGCCGGCACCGTCTTTGGTTGGTTAAAAAATCGTCGTTGACGACAAGACCTTAACAATGGTTCTCCGGCTACTTTGTCATATTCATTCTCCTCGAATGTAAACAAATATATTTCATGGGTGATGAGAAAATATTTCGATCGAGTGACAGGAATTTCAACGGGTTTGGCGGATAATCGGAATTTAGTTTGTAACTCGTATTAGCGCACAATTTCTTCACTCGTTTCATCAGTTAATGAATGTCGAAACAATTAAGGAAATTGACGATTTATTCATGAATTACTTGAGAATAAACAATCTGGCTGAAACACAAGATAACCACTTGGACCGCGATAATAACAGTGCTAATTGCGGGCGAGGAATTTCACCGCGCGTTACGAGTAGTAGGCGTGAGATTTTGTTACCCGAAGGGTATTATATTATACACATATGGGGCATTCCAAACCGAACCGTGGGGTCATTTCCCTCGGGTCCGCCGATTGTCGCATAATTTTATTTTTGACTTTGTTCCGACTCAAAATAGACCCTAATTTTTTTTCAGAATTTTTGCACCACTCTTTAAGGTGATGGGCGCCGATTGTTGCATAAACTTGCATATAGTTATTTGCATAGAAAGGAATTATATAATTTGCATACGATTTTTTTTTAACTTTGTTCCGACTACAAACGGACCTTAATTTTTTTTCTCAATTTTCCCATCACTCCTTAAGGTGATGCGCGCGCATCGAAGTTGCAAAAATAAGAGTAAACCGACAAAACGGCCATTTTTAAAAATTTGATTTTTTTTCTACAAATGCTATGTTATAAAAGAAGAGTTTTTTTCCAATTTGGGAGTGGGACGCAGCTTGCTTGTATGAAAAAAATACTTTCTTTGTTTTTCAAATCATTAAAATCGTAAAAAATTTTAATGATAAAAATCGTTACACGTGTGAAAAAAAAAACAAAAATAAAACATATCTTGAAAAATGTTGATATTTTTCATATTTCGTGAGGGGAGAGCACGTGACCGTCTCTGAGCACAGCAAAGTGAAAAATCGAGATACGAAATATGCAAAATATCAACATTTTTCGAGACACGTTATATTTTTGATTTTTTTTTTCACATGTGTAATGATTTTTATAATTAGAAATTTTTACGATTTTAAAGATTTGAAAAAAAAAAAAGTTTTTTTTAAAATACAAGCAAGCTGCGTCCCACTCCCAAATTAGAAAAAAACTATTATTTTATAACATGGCATTTGTAGAAAAAAAATCAAATTTTTAAAAATGGCCGTTTTGTCGGCTTACTCTTATCTTTGCAACTTCGATGCGCGCGCATCACCTCAAGGAGTGATGGGAAAATTGTGAAAAAAAATTAGGGTCTATTTCGAGTCGGAACAAAGTCAAAAATAAAATTATGCAACAATCGGCGGACCCGAGGGAAATGACCCCACGGTTTGGTTTGGAATGCCCCATATATATATGTCTGTTGTGCGTTGTATTATTGTAGGAATATTTCATCGTATTATGCTCGAAGCCACGCCGATATTTCACGTGGTATTTGTCGTGATAATAAGAAGCCACATATGTAAGAGGGAAATCATAAGAGGGAAGGAGAAAGGGAGGGGAGAGAGAGCGAGAGAGAGAGTTTATTATCTTTTTATCAAGACTATTTCGTATATCTTTAATCAGCTCCATTGATAAGCTAATCTGATGGATAACTTCTTTCACGAAATAATATATATGTCATATATAATATTTATTTTGTATGACGTATCTACATTTCGTTAAAGAAATTATCCATCAATTTTGCCTATTAATGGCGACGATTAAAACACAGAAGTAGCGGTTGGGTGTAATTACGATTTCTAATAGCTTTCAAGCTTATCTTAGGTTTTATAATAGCTTTTTCGTTGTAGGTCTAAATAAGAAGGCGCCAAATAAAATTTAAAAAAACGATCAAGAATATTTGCATTGTACCAATAATTCCTGCATATAAAATGAGAACAATTGGAAAATTACATTCTTTTAATCGTTTTCAGTGAATGTCTGTTCTCTAATTGATGTCAGAAAACTTACGGATAACACAACTCGAAAAATACATGTGTCCTGTCAAATTTTCTCAGCTTTCTCATAAAAGTACATTATGATACAAGTGCGAAAACATTTTTTCTGATGAGCGTGAGTTTGTAGCACGAGCCGAAGGCGAGTGTTGCAATCACACGAGTCAAGAAAACCTTTTTCGCGCAAGTATCGTACAAATTTTTATGTTACAAGATGCGTCAATGCGGTTTGACGCGAACGAAGTGAGCGTAAAAATCGCATTTTACGCACAGCGTGTCATAGAGCCATTGAGAGAATTCCCAAAATTTAGGCAGCTGCCGAGAAACAGCTTTTGAACTTTCAATCCGATTTTAATGAGTTCTCGAGGGTCGAAATAAAAAACTGAAATTTTTTTCTCGAAAGACTGAGGCAATTAAGGTAAAATTTTTAATATTTTTTTCAAAACGTAAGCATACGAAAAAAGTACTAGAGAACAGAGAAAACGAAAAAAAAATAATAGAAGAAAATGTAATAAAAATAAAGAATTTGTTTTTTAACATGCACTTCAAGCAGTGTGAATATGACCCCAAATAGGGAAGCTCAAAGATATCCGTTATCCTTCATATATAAAATACAATGCAGGATAAGCGTTTCAGAGCAACCGGACGAGGTCCTGATTCTCGTTTTCGTTGGCTTTTTTCTTTCAGAATATTACAAGTTTGTATGCAAACACACCACGGGAATTTTTAGAAACTCTTTGACAAATCGTTTACACATGATCAGTAAAAATGGAAACTAGGAAAATGACGTCGACTACGTTGAACTATACTAGAGGGATGAAATAATGAAGAATAATACGTGGCTCATGAACTTGTCGATTTACTCCGGAATTCACCATATTTATGAACATTTGTGTATGTGACTTTAAAACTGACCGGTGAATTTTCATTCTCGTTTGCTCTTACGACGGCGCGGTACGACGAGATATCGTAGATCGTAGTACGTATAGTACGGAAATCAGACACGGAGAAAGTGCCGCGCCCCCTTAATAACCAAAAGCGGTGGCGTCTCATTCTTCGTGCAAGCACTACGTGTGCGTGTGTTTTCGTGTGTGTGCAATCCGAATCGGTTCAAATTCGTGACGGCGAGGGAGCGGCGAGAGTTCGATGGCGAATGTCATAGGTAAACAAAGTAAAGCGAGTCTATGACTCACGAATTATGTATCTTCACGGTCTTTGAACGAGCTATGCGAAATATCGTAATATCTATGGACGTTATTTTACGATAAATTTATATTAAATCAGATATCGCTGGCCGTCCGATGTACTAAATTACGAAAGCACGGAAGTCGATGTATAATGACCCCCCCCCCCCCCCCTTTTTCAGATGTTGCTCAAAAAACATATATCGTAGATAAAAGTTAAGTAAAAATGTAGTGTCAAAATTTCTACATGTACTGTGATAACCATTTTTAGTCAAAAGTTAAAGGTGAGCGAGCTATTTACGAAAAACAAATTTTCCTCAAGGGGTTAGGCCACTCTAGAGGCGAAAAAATAGGCTTTTTTGGGGATTTTTTTTCAGAAAAACTACAAAATAAATCGAGATTACAAAAAGACGTATACAATAATTTTTTTAAAAAGATTACTTTCAAAATGGCGGCTGTGCAGCGTCTTTGTGATTACGTCTCCGTTTTTGTTAATTTGACAGAAAATTGTTAATGACAAATGAACAATCCATTATTTTTAAAAAATTCTACCTATTTTCATAGACAATGTATTTTGGAAGATATGTATGAAATTTTAAGTGAATCAGTTAAAAATTGTCTGAGTTATGTTTCCGGCCAACTTGAAAAATGCAGTTTTGAGATAAACGAGTTTGAAGTTTGCTCGAAGCTCGCTGCGGACCAGGCGGCCTTGAATTAAAATTCGAAAACCGAGTACTTAGCGATTTTTCCCGGCCATAATCGTTTCTGACATCATTTTTGAGGTCCTAAGGGACCATTTAATAAAAAGAAGAAAAAAAACCGATTTTCTGGAAATTCTAGAGTGGCCTAGCCCCTTCAATTCAATATGGCGGACAACGGCGAAGGCCAGTCACTTAGGAAATCTAGATTTATACTACTAATGACCCCTCTTCCCCCGACTCACATCGATTAAAGAAAAAAAAGTGTCATGAAATGTTTTTTCGCATTTCATCTTTATTTTTTTTACACCATTACTGAGTTAAAATGTTTATCTCGTCCAGCACAACATTTGTCTCAGTTGCTTTCCTTTAAGCATCGAACTGACATCTCGTCAAAGACGTTTCGAGCCTCGATAGTCTCTTCGATCAACTGCAGTTCGTTTTTCACGAGCATATTCTCAAGGGGATACCCATCTCTACTTCTTGGTAAAATACTCTTTTCCGGATATTCACCGTTTTGCCTTATTTCGCTCGCGCGAGTTCCCGCTGTACGCTCTTGTGTATTCGCAGGGTGTATTCGAGAGGCCCCACTTGTTTCATTCAATATTATCTTCTACCCTTCTATCAACGTGACGGGCTTTAAACTCGAGCGTCGCACTGAACACAAACTCAACGATCACACGGAACGAAATGCGATGTATATTCTCGCAAGGTTTATGACGATGTGCTTTGCCAGTGTTTCCTTGGAAAATTCTTCGGAGAAAGCCTTCCGGATATCAAAGTGTGGGACGGGTGGATGGGGGGGGGGGGGGGGGGGGCGTGTGTGTGTGTGTGTTTTAGCTGTATCGTCGTTTTTTAGGATGATACCGCAAGCAGTGAGACTTTCCTCCAGTTTCGCGTCTGTCCGATGCACCACGCTCCACCTCAAATACAATACGTGCAAATACAGTACGTTCTTCGACTATATATAAAGCATTCCAGTCGAAAACCGGCCGCTTCGAACAAATGACTAAAAAAATTTCCCCCGCGATCATTTACAACAATATACCTACGCTAAAGGAACAAGTGTAACCTGCGCTCGCTATTGAGATGGAGTCTAATAGAGTTTTTCAATCATTGACGAATTTAGTCATTGGAATTGATATATCTCAACACAGTCTATTGGGACAATTATATTGAGAATTAATCACTTATAAATTGCCTAACTCAAAAAACACATTTCTATTTTTAGGTTATATTTTTTTCATTTGTCGAACAAAAACAAAAAGTTTGAGACCTTGCTCCACTTGGGTGAAGGCTTTGTTTGAAAGTTACAGCTGTTTTTTCATGAAAAAGACTCCTAAAGTGATATGGTAATAAAGTAAAATAATACTATTGAAATGGAAAATTTTAATCGCATAGATGCACCCCTTCAAGGTGTCTCACAGGTCTCCAGTTTTACCCCGATTTTTCTATACAGCTTAAATCATATTAAAAAGGTTTCGTTAGGAAGAGAAAAATATCATCGATAGTTGAAAGACTTCATTTGCCTGTATCTTAATGGCGTTCGCTCGAAATCGAAAAAGCTGAAATCCGTGTCTCTCTATTTCCCACATAAGTTCATGTGAAAAATCGTCGGGAAAACTGTTGATCCGAATGTTCGAACGTGTCTGAGTTGCCATGGAATACCTCATATATATATATATTAGAATGGCTCTTATGCGGTTGACTTTCGAACTGTAAAGAGCGCGCTCCCTAGAGGGGCCTTTATAGTACATTATGACACTAGTACGAACATTTTTTTTCTGACGAGTGTGAGTTTGCAGAACGAGCCGAAGGCGAGTGTTGCAATTACACGAGTCCAGAGAACGTTTTTCGTACGAGTATCGTACGAAAAATTTTTATGTCACAAGGTGCGTAAATGCGGTTTGACGCGAACGAAGTGACCGTGAAACCGCACTTTTACGCGCAGCGTGTAATAAATAATTTTAAAAAATCCTCCCAAAGTTACTCTGTGCTATTTTAGGCTCAGGCCTCCCACTTTTTCCATTCCATTAACAGAAGATTTTTATCGACTCTCTGTCGTAATTATATAGCACTGGTAATAAACATGCGAAAAATATAAACCTCGTGCGGTTTTCTAGAGGAATCACGTATGTTTCTTTTTAGAAAATTCTTATTTTCCAAATATTTAAAATAACGACCCAAAATTTCATGAATTCCGATTTATGAAGCCGCCATCTTGAGTCCAACATGTCAAACTTTTTTTAAAAATAAGAAAATGGTAAAAAAGATCCGTCGATTTCTCTGGAAAACCGTACAAGGTTTATATTTTCTCATGTTTATTACCAGTGCTATATAATTATGAAAGAGAGTCAATGGAAATGCTGTGTTAACGAAACGGAGTCATTTTTATTCTATTTTATCCTTATAAAATACCTATACTCACCTGTCCTTTCAAATTTTTTCGGAGCCATGTGAGCGTCTGACCGTTGTGAGAACTACCGCTAGCAACTGCGACTTAGCATCTGGATTGTCAGAATCTCACGAAAAAAACTATTGATTTACTTCCATTCCGCATAGTTTTATGGTTTCTGGCCGTTTTTAGCACTCGTTCAACGAATTAACACCCAGCATCGACCTTGTAAAGGCTGAGATGTGAATCTCGCACTTGAAGTTTCAACAACTCAAGGTTTTTCGACTTCCAAAACAACAAAAATGTTTGTCGTGCATAGTTCTACGAGATCCGAAGCATTTTAGCGATCGTTCGATTGATTCAACCATAAAACAAATTGTTAATAATTATTTAGAACATTAATATTTTCACACGTTTAGTTTATCTAAAATGTATATCCATAGCTTCACTCTATATTATAATAACATTATTTATTTGTTTTCTTTTTTGCTAAATTCCATAGGTAGATAAGTCCTATATCCCTTTATTTTCTCGCCAGCGAGGTTCTGTGCATCCTTCCCTCATCCTTTTCTCCCGGACTTGTTTTCTTCTCCTCCATCTTCGGCCTGGTCTACCACCAGCACAATTCCCGCACCCACGATCTTCCGCTCTGGCTCGGTCCCCAGGCCAGCACGGTGAGACCTGGAACTATGCTTGCCAAGATGAGATATAAAGGAGACCAAGGATATTATCGCATCTCGTAAAGGTACTCGTGGTTCGTGGCTAGCCCTTCGCATATAGCTCCGCTATGGCGATGGTGATGCCGCGGTAGCTACACGCAGAAGCACACACAAGAAGCCAACGGCGCGACGAGCACACTCCGCTCGTGCGAGTTGTATTTACGATTCTCGACTTACCCATATCCCGAACACTGTTTGCTCACCTCGCGGCTCATAGCTACCTGCAAATCCGCGGCTTGCATAGACCAACGAGAAACTCAACGCGTCGGGTTATTCATTATCCTATGTAGCTGTATGTATGTGGGGGCTCGGGGTAGAGGCTGATGGTCGGCGTATGCATTCTAGGATGATCTGGAATATGTACAATGATAGAGATCATTTACGATGAACCAATAAAAATTTCATTTATTGGACCGATTGGAGCTCAATCAAACAAATCGTCGGTTTTCGTGAAATTTCAGTGATACACAAATTTCATTTTTATGATCAGTTCGTTATTGAGTACAATTAATAATAATAATGATAAATTTGAACTCGTGAATCGGGAAGTTACTTGTGCCGCCCGTAGAGGGCCCCACACAAGATAAACATGGTTATAGGCATTACTAGCCATAGGTACTACTAACCATTGGCCCCCTAGTTACTTCTCTTAATGATTATATTGATGTTTCTTTCGGTTTGATGTAACTTTCGTTACCTACTGGCTCACAAGTTGTTCGAGAAAACAATCGCCTGAATGCTAAAAATGTTCATGCGAAGAGAAAATGTAATGATTATTGTTGGGGCCCATGACGATCAGACATTTGAGTTATGATAACGAATTTTTCTTGAGCAATCCGAGCCATACATGTATTCTCTGAATTTCGTCGAACGAGTTCAGAATATAACGTGCGCGAAGTGCACATTGTACAGTATTTAATGTCCAGGGTGCTGCAATACGTGGCTAGGTGGACGCGATGCCTGCAGTGCGACTGCAGCGGCTAGTCGACCCTCCAAGTTGCAAGTCGTGGACTGTTCACAGACACGGACACTTGGATGCAGTTTTGCTCAAGTAAGGGGAAAAAGATAGGAAAAAAAAGGGACAGCAAGAGAGAGAGAAAGAGGTGCAGAAAGAGAAGCGCTGGGTGTGTGTGGGTGGCGAGAATAAGTCGTAGGTTGAGAGTTCCCGTTTCGTTTCTCGGCTATACAGATACGACTAAACGAGAGTGCAACCACGGCAAGTCTAAACTTAGAAGGACTCCGTTCGTGTTTCCATGTCTCTTGTTTCCCCTTGACTTGTTCCCGATACTTCTACGCTTTCGCATCGGAGTCCGGTACGCTCTTATTCCTTCCTCCGTTCTGAGCTAATCGCCAGTTTCGAGCACGGGAGAGTCTCTTGGATTACTGTCACGACTAATATCAGAACTAGCATTTCAGCTGAGAAAGATAAACGGAGTGAAAACAAGTATTAAACAAATGAGAAACAAGTATGCAGTGTGTTATATAAAAAATGACCAGTGTTAGTTTACTCTGATGGCAAATGTAAGTCCGGCGCTTAAGCTCAAGTAGCACTTACAGCTCTCAGAGAAATTTGAAAACAAAAATTCCATTCGATCCCAATTTTAATTTTAATTAATGCGATTCTTATTTGAATAACTAATTTATTGCAAATGAGCTAACTTCCGCAATTGACTTTTATCGAAATTTCGAGTGAATTCAATCGTCCCAAGACGAAAATCAAGCGCGAGAAAAAACATATGCATACAAATATCGCACAGAACCCAAGAGTGCTGGCTTTACTGATCTGGAAACGTACGCTCGCGCTTTTTTTTCAACACGCCATAATGTCTCGCACGTGTGAACTCGAGGAGGCCGGCAAGCGGGAGGGTTGGTATACCCCCCGGGAGCTCGTGGTTCAAATGGGAAACGCCAGTGGCAGAGTCCGAGGATATTACGGACGAGATGACGTGTGATGGGTTCTGCCGGTGGAAGCTCGGGGAATTCTTGTGGATCAAGAGAGATGCTGCAAATGTTACGCGAGGGATTAGTGTGTAGCGAGTGAGGGCAGGCGAATGTGTGGGCGCGAAACTCGTGTGCGAGGGAGAAAGATGGGAAAATGGAAGATTTACTGTGCATGCGGGGATGCGTCGGACCCCGTGCCCGAGTTAAATGGTTCCCGTTTAACTATACCACTATAGGATAACCGAGGGAACGAAGGACGGTAGAGTGTCGCATCCTGTACATAAATTATATAAAACTCGCAACCGGGGTACAGAATAATGTGTATGCATATATATAAATACATACAAGTGGACGAAGACCGACGTGATAGTAGGATATATTATCGGACAAACCCGTCCCTCCCACCCCATTTAGTGGACGTTATCAACGGCCCTCCTGTCTAACTGCGGAATCGAGGTCAAACTCACTGATACACAAATTGATTCGATTGAATCGACAGCATTGAAGCCAGTTTGTGGGACCTTGCTGCTCTCGGCTCTGCTCACCGTTTGTTTCGTTCTACATGAATTGACTGATGATACTAACATTGACCAACAATACTTTGAACGTTGCGAACGACGACGAAGCCCCACGCGATGTGTTTACAATAATGTCCGATCTAATATCCGTACTGCGAAGCCCTGCCGTTGCACGACGACGGCCGACTTTATGATTTGAAACCAACCGACAATGTTGAGAAACAATATCCGGTGACATTTGCCCGAGAGCTTCTCACGTTTGTTCATTGATTCTCTCAGAGGAACAACGAACGCGTTTCGAAAAGAATTTTACGGAAATAGCAACAAAAAATAACGAAATCGCTTGTAAAATTTCATTTCGCTTGTTCGGAAAACGAGAGTAGTTCGTACCCTTCAGTCGTAATACCGTGTAACAATATCGCCAAGAGGGACTCAGCGGGGGCGCCCCCGCATATGCTGCACATCGTGGTCCGTACGTCGGTACGGCATCGCTGCAACTATTTAGCCAGGTTTTCATTGCGAGGTACGTGGTGGGACGCACCGCAAAGACGCGGAGAAATATTGATAGTTTGCGTTTCTCTCCGGTGGCACGACGTTGTCCCTGGGGGTGTGTGATCGAGTTCACGGATGTGCCCTTCGCACTTGAAAGAGGAATGCGATTTCTGGCGAGCACACGCAGCGTCTGCTAGACGCCACGAGCCCTACAATTTCTCTACCGTACAATCGTCGAGTACCGGGGTCTTATGCACATCTTGGGAGAGCGTACATATATATACACACACACACATATGAGGCACTCCACCGGAACTCAGACACCTTCGAACAGTCGCCTCAAAATGTTTGCCCCACGATATTCACATCAATTAATATGAAAAGTAAAAAGACACGTATTCCGGGTTTTTTAGCACCTGTCTTTTCAAAAAATTTCAATAATCGTTCTCGAGATATATCGGTTTCAAAAAATAAAAATCATTAATAGCTGAAAAACTTCATTCGTATTTGATGTCCTAATGGCGGTCGCTCGCGATCGCAGAGAAACAAAAAAACCCGAATCACGTGTCTCTTTATTTTCCACATAAATTGATATGAAAAATCGTCGGCTAAATATCTTGAGTCAACGTTTCGAAGGTGGCTGATTTCCGGTGGAATGCCTCATATATATTTATATGTACGATGTGGCGTGTTGAGCGTATGACGATGAGTCCTGCGCGGCGGTAAGGGCGTACGTGTACACGTCGTACGTGCCCTACGTGCCTACGGCATTTCGTTCTCGTAGACCGACAGCTCGCTGGTAGTTATGCTACTTAGGAACTTGCAGAGTGGTACCACAGTCGGTTCATGTACGTTCCTCGCTCAGTACGCGACGTACCGCCAATTATGCACCCGCAGGCTTGGTTCTTCCGATCCCCTCCGTGCCCCACACTCCGTTATATTCTCTTATTTCCAACATTGTTTTTCCAATTTCGCGTTCGCCCTACGAACCAGTTGATTCTTTTCTTAACTCACTCACACCCTTCTGCCTCTTCGTACATGCTATTTCGTTACTCATTATTGTTATCATTATTTTTTTCTTTTTTTCGTTTCGTGACACTCTGGGGAAAGTTGACAATACTGCAAAGCGGGATAGAGAATAGGGTGATCTGTCTCCGCGAGAGCTGTCGGGATACTGCTATAGCTCACTGCAGCTTCAAACGGAGGGGCCGAAACAACCCCTCGGGCTGATTGCTTCAGAGATTCTATTTGTTTTGATCTTCAAATTTACCATTCAATTTTTAAGACCATTAAACATTGGGAATCAGCAAAACGTATGGTTTCAATTGTACGGTAATTTAGCTGATGGAAATATCATTGAAAACATTATAATTGCGTTTGTCACGTTTCTGAAATTTATACATGGGAACCATCAAATATAAATGTTCCCTGAATGGTTATTTATTCTACATGACAGTGTTACTGGCTGTATGCTTATTTGACGACAGGGTCATTTTTTATCTGTGAAGATTTATTAGAACGGGAAGGTCGGTAATTATGCTACAGGGCAGAGCTGTAGGTATGTGCATTCCTGCTGCTTCCCTATCTATGTGTTGAAGAATGAATCGCAACGTCCTCAGTCCGCCAGCTTTTACAGGTTTAAATCGGAGAACCAAACTTAATTACTTATTACGACCGTCAGTCGTCTATTCTCATTCCAACTGCAATCATTCCTGTGCAGCCGGAAAAACTGCAGAATGTGCATACATGTATTTGTAATGCTCCATTGCTCAATCTCAATAACACAAAGACTACGATCAAGAGGATTATTTCCATTTTGGAGCCGCACGACTGAACAACGTCGAATATCGAACATTATCGTTATTTCCACATCGTTAGAAATTCCATTGAGTTTTTCGTTGCAACGAAGAGGTCCATCGAAGCGGCGTCCTCGAAGATGAATTTGTTACCAACGTAGATGAGTCGTACGTGTCTGTTGTTGATCCAACCTCTTCCCGATATTTGCCGAGGGAAATCAAAAAGGGAAGTAAATTAAAATTTTTTTCATGCCAATGGGGTTTATGGGTGCAGCAGCGGCAACAGCAGCCCCACGACGACACTGGAATTCCCTTTGATTCTCTCGGTTGCGTGTCGAAAGGCTCGATTTAATTACCCTTCCCCGCGGCGACGATGCATCCCCTCGGGTATTTCAAGCCATCCAGCGTTGCGATCATTAACGCCATAGCCGAGCTCGAATGCTGTGACGACGTTGGCGTAAGCTCTCATCCGCGTTCGTGTGTGTTCGCTGCGTGTGCGCTAACCGCTCTAACGCTATCGATCATACAAGGGTATTCTATGGGTGTACCGCGCCCCGATGCTCCGAATTTTCACGACGCGCGCCGGAAAAAGGTGTTTGATTTTTTTCTATTGAATCAACCGATATAATCAATCGTTTCCACTGTGTTATCGAACTACCGGCACTTACCTCCGTCCCGACAACCAATCGGAATAACATTTCTCGATCTTGAGATGTTCGTTTGATGTTCGTTTTGATTTTAATCAAACCCACCGATAATCGATAGAATCGCGATTAAAAGGTGCATTTTTCAAGACCAGTAAAATTTCCGCGATGCATTTATATAACATCCGTGTAATTTTTATGATAAATCACGACGCAAAAACACGCTTCGATTGTCGCGATTTGTTTTTTTTTCTTCCGCCGTAATACGCGGGAGACGTGAAAGAAAAGGAGGGAGGGTGCGAGAGCTCGCTAAATTATTTCTCAACACGTCGCACCCGCTCGTTCGAGACGCAACTCTCCGGCGGCTTGTTTTTTGTGCTCGGAGCTTGAAATGCAAGAGGGGCGGGTAGCGTCGGGGGAGGAGGGGGCGAGCAGAAGGAGAAACCTCGCGAGCGAGATGTTGAGCTGGTGGTGGTCCGGTCTGCAGAGTGCCATTAGCATATTTATACGCTTTATCTTTGGCGGAACTGTTGGTGGAGCCAGCGGCAAAAAACCTCTCATTCTCGACTTTTCATTTCTCTCTATCCCCCTCTCTCTCGCTCTCTTCCTTTCTCTAACGCGTGTGGTATCACTTGTGAATAATCGCTCATCCTCGAGGTTTCAATATTTCTGCCACCGTCGATAGCCGAGTAAAAACTAATCAAACCTCACATCAATTCATCGTGTTATTTACAAATATATATTAATTATCTCATCGTCCCCCTTCCATCACGGCAACCCGAAAAATCGACGAAGTTTGTTGGGTCTTGGAGCAAACATTCACACATGGCTCGTAGCCATCGCTAGCGAGAAAAAGAAATGTTAATTTTTTTTCCTTCCAATGTATTTATTATTATTTTTTTTAATCTCCGACTTAGTACGCGAAGGAGGGTACGAGTTATTAATAATTTCAAAGAGGCAAAATCCCTTCGAGACTAATTGCTATTCATGGTAAATCGCGTGTGCGAGTAAAGCCAGAAGGATAACGAGAAAGGTGCCTCGGTACGTGTACAGTTCGGAGGGTGGATTATCATTATCCGTTCGTCGTAGCTGACTGATCGATAGCTTGTGAGGAATGATATCCGTCGATGTAATTTGTACCGTCGATGAGCGATCGTAACGGACGCCTGTCTTTCTGGACCCCGAGAAAAGCGTCGGAACGACGAAAAAAATGTTTTTCTCGATGAGATCAAGAGATCGTAAATCACTCGTGAACCGGACTTCGATGTATCGATCGGTAATACGTCTCTCATGGCCTTAAGGGGAAAGAAGCTGATTCTACATTTTTCATCCCCGATTTTTAATTTTTTCTTTTTTTTTCATTCAATGCTTTTATGCGAATTCTCATTAGCGTCTTGTCAGACAAGAACGGCTGCTCGTTTTCTTGGCTACGTATTTCTCTAGTTATTACACTCGCGAGGCTAGATATGGGCGAGCCGAGCTTTTCGTAGAAGGTTAATGAAGCTCGAGGGGTTGAACCTTTATACGGAGCTACTTTGACCAGGAAGGTGTCGACGTTGCCAGTTATAGGTGTATAATTAATAATCAACGTTCTTGAAGAGCTCGATTGGAACCCTCGAGGCAGTTCGTGCAGATGAATAAAACGATTCTTCTCTCTTTCTCTTTCTCCCTCTCTCTCTCTCTCTCTCTCTCTCTCTCTCTCTCTCTCTCTCTTTTCCCTCTCTCGCTCTCTCTCTCTCTTCCTCTCTTGTTCAGTCTTCGTTGTAGCGATTAGTGCGAATCACGAACATTTGTGATTTACTGGAATCAAATGACTGGTGCTGACACTCGTACAATTCCGCTCGTGCAGGAAGGACGATAAATGTCATAGCTTCACGATGGCTCACTGATTCTACGAGCCTACCGCCGAAGCTTGTGCACAACGTCATATGGAAAAACTGAGTATCCGCATTTTTCTTTGTCTTTTGAATCTCTAAAACTGGTTAATTATGTCAAAGAGAAATTGTTATAATTCGATAGAAAACTGCTATTTCCTTACTATAAGTTACAAAATGTATGGGGAGCGAGTTGTATCAAACCTTTTATCAAATAATTTTACATTCTCGTTTGGCGTAGACCACATAGCGCGCTCAGCGAGCAGCATATTGTATATGCATATTTCTTAAAGGCTTTAAGGCTTGATAAGCCACCGATTTCATATAAAATCAGTGACATTAACGCAAAGACGGCCTTCCCTGTGGCAACGTCGGTGATGTAGTAGCCGACGGGGAAAGTGCACGATAAATCTTATCAGATGAAAAGTCCTTACCGCCGCGCCTTACACGGTAGAATGAGGAGACAGGAAGGCTGCGGAAAGCTGGCGACGGACTGAAAGGAACAAGGACGAAAAATCCGTCGAAAGGAATCATCGATAGATAGAGCGGAGAGGAAGGTCGCAGTTGGACGTCCCCGGGGCCGAGGTTCGTAGAAGAGGTCGACGAAACTTTGCGACTCGTCTCACTCAAAGTCGCTCTCACCTCTCGCTTTTGCTGTATACGAATGCTAGCACACATCACAGCGAAATGCATCGTCCCCGTGCGCATACACGGAATGAGCTGTGTTCGGTATCGACGGTTAAATCAACAATCCCGGCTCCCCGCTTCGCAATTGTCCACTACCCCGAATATACGGATAACGGGATACAAGAAAAAGATATGTGGAGTGAAAAATAGCCAAGCAGAAGAGTCGGAATCGTTAGACAGTTCTTGGGCTTCATCGTCGGGAGTGTGAGAGGGGTTGTTGGCGACGGCGAGGTAGAAAAGCCGGAGGGAAGGAAGGGGGGCTTGCGATCACCCCCGCGAAAGCGGCAATGCGAAGCGACGGCAAAGCGAAGGCGAGAGACGAGCAGGAGAGCTAGAAGCGGTGGGTGAGGAAAGCGAGCGGGAACGGGGGTGGCTTGTTCTCCCGGTCGATCTCTCGTCGTTGCCAGGCGACGGGGGTGATCCACGCCTCCCTCAACCCCCGGCACGACCACAGTGCTTCTCTGCCGGCTCCAGTGGCGCCACCTGCCCACCCCTACAGTTGCGAGATGAGCCCCGCGAGCGACTGATCGAGGCCCGGCCCGTGCTGGCCTGCCCGCGCCTCTCATCGTTCGTCCCGGTGTGTGTCTCTCTTTCTCGTGTCGTATTCTATTACGTTTTTATTATACTCCTACGCTTTCACGCTCTTTCCCATCTCTCCGCTACTCTCATCCTTTCCCTCTCTTTACCTTTCTTTATATTCATATATCCATCAGACAACATTGTTCAACTTTGTTTTCATCATCCTAGACTCTTTGAATCCCATGATCGTGCGGTTACAACGTTTCGTCGTCGTCGTCATGTCCAGAAAACGATTCACGCGTACCTCGATGACAGGACTGTCGTTCGTCTCATTGAAAATGGTATATCATTGATTCGTTGGATTTCAGTGTTTATCGTGTTTGAACGTAAATGCAAAGAAAATTGTTTTGTTCTTTCGCGATCAACGATTATTCAACGTCCGCGCGTGATAAGAGAAATACCGCAGTTTCATACAGTGTCGCCAAGAGAGGGTGCATCCGTACCATTGTCACAGAACTGTTGATCTTCCGCTTGACGCGGTTGACAGATCGACGTGATGTTAAACGTTGATTATCGTGAACGTTGATAATTCGGTGTTGAAAAAAAAAGACTAAAAATATTGTGTCGAGCAAATTGATAAAACGAGTCTTGTCGGTTGTCAACGGGATTAAAAATATAATTATGGGACCGTACTCGATTCAATTACGTCGATTTCATCCTCGTCAATCGTTTCGTCGTTTCCGAATATCGCGTGGATTTTGTGATATTAAACACTCGGGGAATGTGTGTGTGAGTAGGTGGGCGATGGGCGAGTTCGTTTCGGTACAGCCAGCACCCCAAAAAGGCGCGGGGTCGGGTATGGACGGGGCAGAGGGATGGCGAAGGTTTGCACAGGGTGCGTTGCTCTCTTTGGTACGCGCAGAATTTACCAACCGCGCTTTCCTGGCGTCCATTCACACGCCAACAAACTCTATCGGGGTTCACGAACCCTCCTTTCGCGGCTGACGGGATCGGGTGCTTACCGACGATTGTGCAGTTGTGCCACAACTGTTTAACCCGTGATAAAAAAAACCTCCGTCAAATAATATTTCATAGCTCGCAATCTAATCACAAAATTTCGTATATATATATATTTTTTTTGTTTTATTGATAAAATACACGTGTGTGACGTGCTGGGGTGAATATCCACCATATGTGGGGGCGGGGGTGTTAAGCGCAAGCGCGTTGACCAGCGTGCATTTGACTTGTTTCTCTAGACAACAATATTACTTGTGTGCGAGCGATTGTGCGAAGGTGTCGTTGCGTTCGGAATCTCGGAATGAAAGAGTTGCGAAAATCGGTGTAGAATGCAGAAGGGTGGCGGATTCCGGTCGGATGGCGATGATCTTTGCTCAAAGGGCTTTGCCATACTAGCAAAGAGCTCTTAACGTAGCGGCTGTAGAAAACCAGTGCGATATACGGTTATGTCGGTTCGTTGACACCAGAGCATATACGATTCGTAAAGCTATTTGCCACCCGTCGACCCGCTACACGAAGGCCTACACATAAACGTGGAAGGGTTGTTCATTGCATTTTCCGCGCACCCTTATTGGCCGATCGAAGGGGTTGGCAAACTGGCCTTCCACCGTTCGAACAATCGGCATCGAATCATGAAAGCTCGAATTAATCCCGTGCGGTTATAGTATTTCATTGAAGCCGGCAAAACGAATAAACGTCAACTATCGGAACCTCAGTATGTCCTTCGTCTCATCGACCAAACCCTTCAACCCTGAATACTGAACGATTGTGCGGTGGGCCATTCGGTGACCGGACAATTTACAACGGAAATTAAAATTTACAAGTTACTCGGGAACCTCGAGGTTGGCTGGCTCCCTTGTCATAAATCTCGGGTAGAATTTTATTTTCTTCTCCATTCTTCGCCCCTGTCTTGTACAACGACTAACTATAGTACACTCGATCCTTGCGTATGTGGATATATACGTATGTGTATGTGGCCGCGAAAGAGCCGCGGAAGCGTACACAAAAGAGGACGAATATATAAAGAGATGTGTAAAAAGTTAGCGAGAAACTGGCAATAATATTCTCACTGTTATTTGTGCCGACGCCGTAACTGATGTTGCTTCTGGTGCTGCTGGTACCGATGCCGATGCTGTTCCTGTTACTGCTCGCGCTGGTTAAACTTCGCACATGGCCTTGATTTTAATTACATTGGAATCACCGTTGAACATAGTGGACGCGGTGTGCGTCTCAGGGCTTGCTCCAAGATATTTCGCAGTACGGTAGGTAGGCCACGTATGCCTAACCGCTCTCTACCACCGCACGTTTTGAATTTTGTCCCGGCAGTTCGCGTTCGAGAGACCTCTCGCTACGTAGCCAACCCTCGGGGCGAAGAAGCCACTTTATACTGCCGCGCCCGTAAAAGAAACGACGACGCCCACGCTACGTTTGCTCGTAGCGCTTAGGTATATAACACCGAGACCGGCCGGGGTTTGTTCGTTGGTGTGGTACGGTCGTTCGGGGAGGCAAAAGAAAAAACAACCGAAAAAATTGATGTGCGTGCGCTCGTGGGAGCAACTCTTCGATGAGTGCAGCCGCAAATAAGGGCCGCATAAATACGCGAGGGCCGTAAAACTATGATTTACCGCTTGTCACTGTTGCATCCCCGCGCGGTTTAACCGAGCGAAGTCCGCTCGAACCGATGGAGATGGGACCAGCTAGTAGATTTTCCTTGTTCGTCCTCTGCTTCGCGCTCCGCCACACGGATCCTGTTTTTTTCTTCTTTCTTTCATGCCGTTGCATGTCCCCCTCGGTCCGATAGTATTTTTTTTTAAAGTCTCTTCGTATCAAAAATATACATCGCTCTGAAATTTCACAAAAATAATTATTCTTCGTAATTTGCAGATGTAATTTTTTTTTTGGACCATGGGTTCGATAGATTTGTTCGAAATTGTTTTCATCCGAGTTCACCGGATAATTATCAACGTCGATAAAATCGTAATCGTACCGAAAGTAAAACTTCGTGAGAGTTCAATAGCACTAAAAAAATTATAATAAATGATGCGCTCAATTAATAACTCAATTAGTACCAAATAATAACACTTCAATGACCCAAGCATGAATTCAAATTTCTCAAACTGAAACGTGTTTTTTTTGTTTTGTTCCGGGACTCTTTATTTGCGTGTCACACCTTGGAGCAGAAGTCGAAGGTACGGTCCTTGGAACTCGTAATATCCTATTTGATTCTTGACCTCGAGACAACTTAA
Organism: Sussaba pulchella; assembly: GCA_963971145.1. Lineage (NCBI taxonomy): Eukaryota > Metazoa > Arthropoda > Insecta > Hymenoptera > Ichneumonidae > Sussaba > Sussaba pulchella. The sequence continues at coordinate 3,804,766 of OZ020166.1, forward strand.
TGGAATTCTTGCTTTTGGCATCCAACAGTAGGCTACATTGACGGCATCTTTGTTTCTCCCCGATACCTCGTTCTCTCCGACTCTGTCTAATTCATCTCGCGGCAATCGACGCCATAACCACCAAGCATTCCCAAGAAAATAACCCACACTTATATATATAGATACTATAATGCGGCATATTGTACAATACTCGATTGTAGCGTACATACCGTGTACACACGATGCGGTCAGTAGGTTATTCGCCAAGTTTAACTCGGAGCCAAGTTGCATTGGCAACAGCAACAGCATCAGCAGCAGCTCGTCCTCTCCTCTTGTCTGTCCGACCGTCAGCCTCTCTGTACTTAATGGCGTCTGCGGTTTCCCATCAAACTTCACTTCTCCGGCACACGCAGCCCGACATCTCGCACGCGGTCATCCCCGACTCCCTGATTCACTGCAGTTTGCTGCTCCTGTTCACCGCATCAAGACCGATTCAGTGGTCGAGTCTTCCCCCGTAACCATACGCCGTCACCGCTTTATTGCCGCATTCGTCGAATTTGGTACATTTGTAATAACAATATTACCCACGTCCGCAATCCCGATGAGCGAAAAAATATTTTGACGATCGATTTAACATTTTTTGTAATCAGATCGAAATTATAAAAAATCATACGAATTATTAAAATAAATGAATTTAAATAACAAGAAATGGTCACGGTAACGTCCGCAAGCTTTCTCTTAGAACATCCAGATCTTTGTACAATCGTTGTTTCCAGCCTTGCACCACGCGACTACGATCGCTGCGAAACGGCAAACCATCGTATTGTTTCGTGACAATGGACGGGAGATGATCGCGTAACGAGGATATTACTATTACGAGACTAGTCGAACTCGGCGGAAGTGTATATCCACGGTCGTGTTATATAGCGCTGTAAATAACAAAGAGTCCAACGCATACGAGCTACGCAGCAGTTAATATTTGAAACGTGTCGGGATCATTTTTTTTTCTTCCGCCATTGTTACCGTAGCTTCACGAGTGATAATGCAATACATATATATATATATATATCGTTGATCTGTATTTAACAATGCGATCGCTTCGCACGCATGTGATATTATTCCCATCTCATTTATTACGTATGGAGTATCTAACGCATAACCACGTGTATGATATACTCGCCATGACAACGTCACTTTCAACGTCGTGTACACTTAACATACTCGCTGGTACTCGAGTGAAAGTTGACCGAGTCGATAGTCACTCTACGTGTGCCCCCCGCCCGCGGTATCTTTCTCGTCGTCGTCGTCGTCGTCGTCGTCGTCGCGGCCGATAAGTTATTATTCGGCAAGGCTCAGCCGACAGGTTCTCCACTCTGTGGCGAGGGGCATAAAAAAAATGTGTGTTCCACCGTTGCGGTATTACACGATGTCCCTTACGGCCATACGCACGATCATCTGACAAAATACCGTATTCACATTTTCTTCCATTCTTGACGTGGAAGAATAAAATAAATGAATTAATAACATTACGGCCAACGGACAAAGATGTTACTTCATATTCTCCGGCAGTCGGGAAATACGGATAACATGACTCTTCGCGTAATTTATTTCCATTTTTATCCGTTCTCGCTGAACCTTTTTGGGAGCATCTGAGGAAACTTTACACATAAAGATCAGATCGGATCGTGAAAAATATTCTATAGCTTGGGGTCTCTTCTTGGAAGATTTTTTATTGCCATCGACGCAAAACCGGGAAAACTTATTTCGCTCTGACAAATGATTTTTATTGAATAGTAATAAGATTTAAGGCAGTTGCGCTGGAAATTCACAAGCAAATTTATAATTTAATAAAATTATCTTTCGGTTTTAATAAAGTGATACTATTTTTTTTGTTTTCAACTCCTAATTTCTTGCATTTGAAAAAAAAGAAACCAATTCTTAAGCTCAATGAACTGCTATGTGAGTATCAAATCTGCGTATTATTATACTCTTATTGAGCGGCTTTCGAGTATCCCTTGAAGGATTCCGTTTTCCCATCTGTATATCAATTTGATGTTAAAAGTTACAACTTATTTTTTTGCCATTTTTCATCGCTTCGACAAAATCCAGCAAATGTTTTCTCACGTCCGGTGTTATACGCAAGATCCGCGGAGGCTTGTCCCCCTTGGTACACATGTATCTACACGTTTCGTTCCTTTTCTGACATCTTTATCTCCCGGCTTATGCCATAACCTTCGGACGCAATCGCATGCTCGCAAAACGTAGCATAAAATGCTAAATAGGCGATCACGAAGAAACACGTCTTCGGTTCTAGTAACAGGCTATTCGAGTTAAGTGGGTACGGAGCAGTGCGATCATTGCATAGATTATTATTTCACATTGCTCGGCGTCTGTTAGGTGATAGGTTTTGCGTCCATACCGAACGAGCCTTCGAATTATCTAACGACTCTCTTCACTATGTATCATCATGGGAATTCCGAAGCCGAGCTCTGGAGGTTTCATAGTTCGATATATAACGAAAACTGCAGACTCGTTTTCAGTCGTTTGCTTCGGGTGTGATAAGAGCAATAATGACGAAAAGAAAAACAAAAGTTTGAATGTCGCAACATCGCTTCAGCAATTTTTTCCAAACCTTCATAATACGTTTTCGCTCTACTTCATATCTCCTCGCCATTGGGTACTCGCTACATGAGCACACGTTTTGCAGTACCCTCCCGCTTTGAAACATTTTTTTCTGTGTTTACTTAGACTCTTTGTCGTCCAGTCGTAGCTTCAGTCTCTCATTTTCCATTTTTCGTATCGCTTATTTATCACTTCATTCTACTAAGTGATGCTAGCTCGCAATGGCATTGACGAAACCAAACAGACACAAAACAATGCTTGCGATTTAACGCTATGAAATAATACAACAAAGTATTATTTTGATATTATTATTTCTATTTTATCGCTCGAGTTATATGCGGGTCGTGTATTTTATCCACGAAAGAAACTCGTCTTTGTGGTTCACGTTTCATTACAGTAATATGGATAATATTATTATATTCGTGATAAAAAAATATGATAAATGTTGAGAATATAAACAGAGATTGGATGAATTTTTACCGCCCCCCCCCCCCACCGACCATCGATATCGATATTATCTAATTAAGTTGTTCGGTATATATTCTCGTTTCTCGAGGCCTGGGAACGAGTCGATAGCGCAGAGTAATGAAAGGAAAAGGAGGAGAAGAAGTGAATGAGCGTAAGCAAGAGTACACAGAAAATCGTGTCAACGTAAAAAAAAAAAAAAAAATAATCGAATGAAAAAAATTGGAAAATGCTGGAGGAGATGCCAAGACGATCAAGCGGCCGTACAACCACCGTACAACCGCGAACGTTCGCCAATAATAAAATGTTTACGGTGCTGTAAAAATTGTGGTTCAAGCATTTCGCTTTTATTCGCGAACGGTATGAAGCTGCGATCGTCTCTCCTGAATCTCAAGGTCCGCATAAGCTTTCCACTTACACCGCACTACCGTTACCGTCTGTATCGGAATATGCGATAAAAAGGACGTCCCGGTGGGTTCGATCCCGACCGAAGCTCGTCAAGACGCCCTCGACGTTTTACACTTCCAGTCTCGCTTCGCTCTCTTTTCTCTCTTCGCCTACGCTCCTAGTCGGAACTTTGATATAAATTATTATAAATCTTTATTGCTTTATTGAATAATTTTAAATTACATGGGTTCCAGTTATTTCATGCTTCGGCACCCGGCTTGTTAAATCCGAATGTATTTATCAGTATCATAATATTGAATTTTTCGTTTCGTCATGTGAATGGATATTTTGATATCATATTATATTTTTGTCTCATTTTTATAACGCGAGGTTACGAAAATAGGCTTCAATTTACGATGCAGTTTCAACTAATTGATGGATATTTTATTAAAAAAATAATTTCGAACGATCTCAAAGCGAATATTACTTTCCACGAACTAACTTCTTACGCAATTAAGAATGACCATGATATGGCATTGATGATTCATTTTTCGTATTTTTTCCATTTTACAGATGTGATAGAGGGAGCACGGTGAATCGTTAGACAACCCTCGCGGTTCTCGCGATGGAGGGGGGACCGAAGCAGGGCGCGTGTCCAACTTCCGGCGTTTCTGTCGGAAGCGTAGGTATCGCTGGCGGACAAGCTCACGTACAGCAGCTACAAAGCCAGGAACCGGCGACCGGCGAGTCAGGACCTACTGAGGAAGGTGTTTTGCTCGCCCGAGTCCACGTGCCCGAGCTATACGTAAGCAAGTGTCTCCAGTTTCCCAAGGATCAGCTGGTCTGGGACGTCAAGCAGCAATGTCTAGCATCTCTACCGAAGGTAAGATCCAATCGACGTACTCGTTCATTCAAGAAAAAAAAAACTGCTCACCGTCATTCAATACAGGAAAATTATTACGGAGGCGACAGATCTTTTACAGCTGCGAGAATAAAAATAGAGTATCTTTCACATTATCGGCAATAACTATGAAATAAAATATTAATTCTTTTAAAATTATCAAGTCGTTATTATTACGACCGTGTATTAAAATATTGTGTGTTACGCTTAGCTGCTTTCTGTCACGCCGTTTCTCGTGTCACATTCACCGTAATCACTCACTGTTTTATTCACGCAAATGATTGTTATTTCTTTTGACGTGAAATAAACGTCTCATTGAATTTCTGTCCCACATGCTTGTCTTCCGGGACGCAGGAGGTACAGCACATAGACCAGAATCAATCAAATTTTTATAAGCCCCGTTGATTTTTTATTCATTTTTATCCAACGGATTGAATAAATTAGCTCGTTAATATCCGATACTTCGATTTTTTTTTTTTTTTTGATTTTTTTCGTTTTTCGATTAATTTTATTATAACTTTACGATAATTACGCAATGTACATCACAATGCTTGCTTGTGTGATACACTATTCTCTCGCGCGAGACGAAAAAACGAGTTCGAGGATGTTACGCGCTTACCAAGAGGTCGTAATGACCGTTTATTCGTCGCCCAATTGTCGGAGAGTTTCATCGCGAGACCGGAAGTATGATTCTCGCGATGACAAATGGTAAGATGGTTGTCGACAATCCGCGTAACCCCATCTATTCCGGAAGCGTCGATTCTCGAACTCGTCGAATCGTCATTCTTTTCTTTATTTTATTGTTTTATTATTATTTTTTAACCACATTTATCTGTTTATCCATTAATTTATTTTTTATTCTCAAAATAATAACACAATGGTTTAAGGGGGTATATCTGTGTAGATTTCCGGAAAAGTAGGTGAATTTTGGTAATTATTATCTCAAAAACTATTCGTCCGAATACACAAAAGATTCTTAAAGTGTAATGTCTTAAGCTGTTCGGCACGTAGGATTTAAAAAAAATTTTTTTTCACGAAATGGCTCTTGATTGAAATTGAAATTGACTTTTTAACCTCAATTTACGACCTTTTTTGGTTGATAAAAGTTTAAAAAAATTAGTTTAAAAAAAAATTCTACGTGCCGAACTTTATTACCTATCCGTGCATATTGTGTCAAAATTTCAAAGGAATCGGTCAATCCGTTATCTAAAAAAAAGTGGGAACCGACTTTCAAAACCGTGTTTCGACATAAACGTGTTTGAAGTTTGAGAACTCGCTATGTATTTATATTAAAAAAACGTCAACATACCTCAATGTATATACTTTAAAATAAAACCAATTTGAATTCAATCGGACGATTAGTTTTTGAGATAATAATTCTCAAAATTCACCTACTTTTCCGGCAATCTACACAGATGTATCCCCTTAACGATGATGCGACGGAAAACGGTTCTTTTGAATTCATTTTCACGTCGACGGCAAAGATGGATAATGTTTCTGACCTTTGGTGTTATTATGTTTTTTTTTTTCGCTTATACACCCCCTTCACTTGCACTTGGGATTGTGCGCTGCGATAAACTACTGCTACGTGCGTGTGCTGTGGGGCCAACTTTGAATCAACACGTACCGAACCGAATCTCGTTGACATGATGACACGTGCGTGTACGTCGCGCGTCTCGTACGCCTAAATACGACAATTCCGCGTGAACACTACTACCACTACTTCTCAACTCCCTTGGCACCTCACCTACGACATGGGTTATCACGACACGGGTATCTCTCGGCATCACCGCTTCACCCTCTTTTCGATGCGCAGGTCGCCACTTGGTACAGGGTAGGTTTTCTCACTTCACTAATAGCATGGGCTTCTACATTACTTTTTTTGTTCTTCTTATTTATTCATGTGTAACTTTTGTTAAATTTATTTTATTTTTATTTTCAAAAGAAAGTTTATATGTTCGAAGTTGAATATTTTTAATTTCATGTTGCATCGTGTGTGCGTTTTAATTCGACGTTGCATGAGGTTATAAATTTTTGTTTCAATGCTTCACCTCTCCGTTCCACGTACTGTAGTTGAATCGTGAAATTGAGTTTCACGTCTGTTTATGGATATATATATATTTGATATTTATTACACGAGAGTTGTGAGACGACGATGAGGAGGTCGTAAAGGCGCGCTCTCTCGCTCGTGATCACGATATTGAACAATTCGCCGGGCTTTCCGAGCGCCGGGCTTATACGTATCCGTACAAAAATATTTTCTCCGTACATTATGCGTATATAGCTGCGGACTGGTCTCGTGGGAGAATATAACTCGCAGTTCCAACACCGAGACTGTGTAATCATCGACGTATATTAGGGTGTTTCCCAAAAAATCCGAATTTCGCGGCAAGCAGCTGTTTCAAAGTATCTTACTTCCGTGGAAGCATGTGGAAAGATGAGCCCGATCGAACGATTTTTACGGATTGCCGCGATTTTTAAAAGTTTTTACCGTAAATATCATAGCCACGAAAAGTTATTGTTATCCGTTAACTTATATCGCTCGAAAAATTATTACATTGCACGATTGCATGTTTATTTAATAATTAATAACGTAACGATGCATAGAAGACGGTAAGTTGGTGCGAACAAAATATCATCTCGCACGAAGGAAATCTGAGTATCGTATTACTTTACGCTGTATACGTAAATTATTTACATATATGGTACATATATTTATTGTGTATTCCTTTCCTATATCTTGTCGGGTTTTTTACGTTTCCTCTCCCGAATCTCCCCTATCACTTCCCTATCCGCACTTCGCTGGGCTAGCTTAAGTTCCAGTGCGTCCACAGCCGACTTTGCTGCACTGTACCGCAGTCGCCATGGACACGGGGCAATTTAGAAAACCCGGGCCTGTACAGACGACCCTTTATTTTTCCAATGTCCGATGTATGCACGGAAGTAACTGATTTTGGTGCAGACAACGAGACCTTCAGAGAAACTGACCGCCCGCTCACTAATCGGCGTGCCAGCCGACGCTCGGCTAAAAGCGGTCACCCACCCAAGTACTGGCCCAAGCACGGAATAGTGCTTATCTGTAGAGGCCGCCGAAGCCGCGCGCCGACCGCACATCTATAGGTGTCTGTAAATTCTTCCCGTAAATTTGCTCTATGAAAGGAATGTATGAGGTATTCCATGCCAATTCGAACGGGTTTTTGCGTGACCGTTTTTAATTAAGCTGTTATTTTCATATGATTTTGTACAAACTACAAGAGGAATTCATGATTTTTTTTATTAGTTTTTCTAAAACGGTTCAAAAGTTTTTTTTCGTTTTTTCAAATTTAGTTTTTTAGTATGTTGGGCTTTTATCTTAATTTTCCAAAAAAATACTCTTAAATTGTAAGAACTTTTTTTTACGGTATTTGTGCAGAATCGCGGCTTTTCCGAATTTTACAGTTTTCCATAATTTTTTTCTTTGAGGATGGTTGTCCTCTAGATGAAGAATCAGCTGGGGGAGGTCAGAAAATGTTATCAGAAGTACTTTTTTAACGTTTTTTTTAAATTGACAAAAATATATATTTTCCTTTTTTTTTCGAGGTTCAGGATTTTTCCTCCTGTATCATTTACACGTGTGTGTGCGTGTGCATAAATGGGTTAATGTGCGTTGTTGCGTCTGTGCGCGTGCGTAAATAAGCGCGCGTGTGTGCGAGCGCGGGAAATTTAAACGTCTAATAACTCGGGAACGGCTCGAGCTACAACGTCAATAACCTAAGATAAACTAAATAAATAACCCTAAATAACCCAAAATAATCTGAATAACCCGAATAAAAGAATTTGTTGAATTTTTTTTTTTTTTTTTTAGGTTTCGGAGTATTTTTTTTGTATTATATATACGTGTATGTGTGTGTGCATAAGTGGGTTAATGTATGGATGTGCGTCGATGCGTGTGTTCGCGTCCATGGTTCGAGCTACAGCATCAATAACCTAAAATGAACTAAAAAAAATAACCCTAAATAATCTAAAATAATCTAGGACCTAAAATAACCTAAATAAAACGAATTTTTGAGGTCATTTAGGGTTATTTTTTAAGTTTATTTTAGGTTATTGACGCTGTAGCTCGAACCGTTCCTGAGTCATAGACGTTTAAGTTTCGCGCGCTCATACACAGGCGCGCTTACGCACGCGCACAGACGCATCAACGTACATCCACACATTGACCCATTTATGCAAACACGTACACAAACACACGTGTCCATGATACAGAAAAAAGCTCCTGAACCTCAGAAAAATAAATTTTTTTTTCATCTTTCGAAAAAACGTATAAAAAAAAAATATTCCTGATAACATTGTTTGACCTCCCTAACCCGATTCTTCATCTAAAGGACAAAGTAAACATCTTCGAAAAATAAAATTTTAGAAAACTGTAAAATTCGGGAAAACCGATTGTGCAGAATCGCACAATTACCTTTTTTACTTTCCTTTTCACATTTTCGAACTAACCTATTTTTTGGAAAACACTGGCTATTTCGGTTTAAAAAAATTTTCATATTAAAGAAGACCCGATTTCAGGTATTGTCTAATTTTTTCATGATAGGCAAACTTTTTTCTCCATTTTCTTTTAATTTTGAATATTTCAAAACCACATTTTATTGGTTTGAAAAGCCCGTTATTTCGTAACGTACCGGAAAAATATTTGGCTCATAATTTCATTCGAAACTGTAATTTCCTAGGAGCATTTTGAAATATAAATCATTGGAAATTGTATGGTTTTGAGAGATAAATTTTACGAATGCTGTATCAAGCCGAATAGGACAATTTTTATACCCGGTGATGCTCCACAATTTTACATAGACGGGGTGTAATCGTTGAAGAACAGTTTTTCATCTAAAAGCGGCAACTTTTTTAAATCCGGAATGACAGAATGTAATTCGTTTGTGCCCAGATTAGTTTTACATTCCGGAATCGATCAGGTAAATCTATTGAGGCCCATTTACATTTTCCTACCGATGATACCATTACCGTGATATTCGGAAAATTGTTTGGCTTGTTTGCCAGGTTAAACAACTCCTGGGCAGTTGTTATTTGCTGGTCCTCGGGTAATTGTAAGATGGCTCTTGATGCCATTCGTTTGAGTAAACGGTGGACTCCATCAAGTTGTAATGTGTAAACTGCTTCCTCAGGATCGACGATATCGTACAAAGCTTTCTCGATAAGGGAGCCAAAGTGAAGGAAATTACTTTCGCACAGAGGAATTTGTACAATATCGTCAATTCTAAGGGGAGAGTTTACAAATCACAACTCGCAACATTTTTAAAATTCACGCGATATCTTCTGAAATGTGATCTTTACAAGAAAACGTTCGGGAACTTGTTTTATTGAGAATTTAATTTCCAAAAAAAATTATAATAAAGTATAGTAAAAAATAGTGAAATATTAAAAATGATATATCTGTTATTTTTTTCATGAGAAACTAATGTTGTCAATTTTGTCTTATTGCGAATCGTAGTTGAGTTTATTTTGCAAACATCCAAATGGAAGTTCCACTTTCGACAAAATTCATATCAACCTTTTTTGGGAATTACATTATCAATAAACACGTTTCCGTAAATAGCACAGTTCAAGGGATGTTGCAAGAATTGTAAAAAAAACAGAAAATCGAATAGAGTGGCCTTCTACGCATGAGGTTGCTCAAATTTTTAGTGGATATTTTTTAAGACCCAATCTAACATTTAAGGGGGTAGCACCGAAGAAAATCGAATTTTTTTAAAACAGTATAATATACAATATATGTTAAGGGTAAAGTCCGAAAATGGGTAAATCTAGGTTTGCCCAGGTAAACTCCACAATACCCAGGAAACATCGGTAAAGTCCGAAATATATTTGAAATTGTACACGTTTTGGACTTTACCGAATAACCTAAATAACCTAAATAACCTAAACAAATAACCTAAATAAATGTAAACGTCGAGCTATTGGAAATATTTTTTTTGCCTTGTTTAAACAAATAGATTATAGTATCCTTTACTTAAGCAGGATACAGTGTTCTTACTTTTATTTGTAAAATGTGTTTTTTGAAATTAAATATGTTTTTCAAACATTCATGGCCTCGGACTCGGACTACGGACTTGGGATTTCGGACTTTACCTAAGCGAAAGCGGATAGAACGCGGTTTACCCGGATAAAGCCCGAAACGTGTCGATTTTCAATATATTTCGGACTTTACCCAAGTGAAAGCGGATAGAACGCGGTTTACCCGGGTAAACCTCGATCTACCCGTTCATCGGTCTTTACCCGTAACATATATATATCTGTACACCTTGCATGTAAACTTGTAATGTACGCAAAACACTATATGTGCACGGATAAGCGTAAGGTGAGGGCGATGCTCCGTGGGCACATGCCAACAGCATCGTGGTGCTTCCTCCTCCCGGGGTCCACGCCCTCGACCCGAGCTGCACCCACGATATCAGTGCACCGTCCACCGCTGCTGGTGCATGTGCCCCAAAGTTTAAAAAAATAGGAACTAAAATAACCCAGTCGCTCAAAAGTGTCGATTAATTGTTTACAACCCTTGCAGTTGCATAAGATCGAGAATGTCTTCGTCTGAAGCTCTATTCGGATGAAGATACAAGGAAATCTTCTCAATACGTGATTTTATCGGAACTCACGAACATCTTTCGCGGAAATTTATTTAAAGAAAAACAACAGGATAGCTATGTTAAAAAACCTAAGATTGTGTGAAGAAGCAAACCGTATGTGGAACGTCTAGCAATCCTGCATCGAAAACGCAGAGATGTAATTTCGAAACGTTGCCGGTAAAGAAAAAAACCGAATCATCTAGGAGAAAGCAAATTGCAATGGGTGTGAATCGAAGTTTCGAACATGCAATGCTTCAACAGGTTCATAAATCGAATCAATATGCTCCAAAAAAAATGTACCAAATCGGCATGGCTCCAAACGGCACTTAAGAGGAAGGGTTGCTGCTCGGTCGGTAATAGAAAACTGTAATCTATTGTTTGGGGCCCCAATTGTTCTGTCGAAAAAAACGAGAAATAGTAATACTGCGGCTCAGAATTTTGCGGACAAGCGTTCTCATCTTTGATCCGAGATGTTAATTGTGGCGACAAACAACGGTTGGCCATGATTGCAGCTATCTCTCTCGCACTCACCGATGTAGCCCATCGCCTTAATGTTCGGAGCTTCGATCCGCACCTGATCCAATTGCTCGACACATTGATCGATGATGATAATCAGATTTATTAACAATCATGCACAAAGCTCATTGAAGCTGGGAGCCCGAGCGAACGAAACGTTCCGATTTCATTTCACCGATGCAACCGACTGATTTATGATCGAAAACTATATTACACATGCGTTGTAATGGTCAAATATAATTTGTTTCACATAAACCATAACGACGGTGGCCCGGTTTTCGACCTTCCGGAGATAATTTCACGCTCGTCTGTTTCAACGGACAATTTCATCATTTATTCGTCATGTAACATACCACGCGAGTAAAGGCAATCAATTCCGAGCAACTTATTAGTCGTATTACGACATATGATGATTTCGTAAGTTTTATCCCGACGGCCCGGCTGTACACCTGTCACGTCCACGTAAACATAATCTTCGAGTGCTTCGTGTGTTACGTTTTATTTTTTCTCCCGTTTCTCACTCTTCCCCTCCCTTTTCATGCCCAACCTTGACTTGAAATTCACTCTTTTCTTCGGTGTTGCGGTTACTTGTGTAGTTTGTAAGGTTTTTTTTAACATTTACACCGATGCATTTAGGACGTTCTTAATACGATGCTAACACTCAGCTGCGCATCTCGCACGGTACAATGCCACTCATATTCCCACTGCCATCATCTCAACCTCGCGTAAACCCGTACAGTACTAATTTATGGATTTACTCGGTTCGTGTGGATCTCCTACACCTGCGGGTCCTATTTATGGTCGAAAGTGCCGATACATGTACCGTCGTGAGCAAGCACTATGCCACCCTTGCTCCATTCCACAGTAATCCGTCGTATATTATTTCAAGTGGCAAAGTTGAGCGTCTAGAAACGTTAGGTTCGCAATCAACGAATTTAACAACAGTTTTTCTCGAACAAATATGTTCGATAGCTATTTTCCAAGTTTATCACGTTTTCAGGAAAACTGACAACTAGCTTAAGAGCTATTTTTCTGAAAAATAAAGATATGTGATACGAAATAAATATTATATTACATATCTCTATTTTGTAAAAAATGTTATCCATCAATGTAACTTATTAATAGAGACGATTCAAAAGATACAGAAATAACGGTTTGGTGTAATTACATTTTTTTAAATCAAAACAAATAAATTGAGGTTTTAGTTGTTCTTTCAAACATTTGTTGATGCAACGAGTTATTACTAAGATCTCAACTTGAATTCTACATATATCATGTGAAATTTTCTCAGCTGTTCGAAAAAGATACTTTCACATTTAAAAAAAAATATACATTGGCAAAAAATCAACTTTTATATTTCAAATACAATTTTAAGTAACTTTTTAAGGCAGAAAAATGTCTTTCTATTTTTTTTCGAAAAGCTGAGCTTTTTTTTACATAGAAAACGTGGTCGATTCTAATTTTTTTTCTATCAAAACACTGAGAAATTAATGAAAAAAAACTATACTAAACTATAAAAAATTCACAGAATTACCCATAAAATTACACCGAAAATAACCAAGGGAAAAATCTAAAAAAAATTCAGAGTTTATTTCTCAATGGGGGCTTCCATTTCTGAGAGTTACAAAAAGATCGCTGATATCGACGCCCAAAACCGGTACTCGAATTGGTGGAATCTCTCATAGATATTTGAGGGAGTTCGATTGCGATAGCCTCTGCCTCGAGGCCAATTGGAAAGCTAGACAAGTGATCCTATCGGAAGTGAAGGATGATGCTGGCTCGCGATCGCGAACCACAGTGATCATGCGCCCACGTGAACTTGTCCCCCTCTCCCCTGCGATTCCCGCAAGATGCCTTGCCCCCTCCTTCAGCCTACGACACTCACAACACAGACACCTCTCACGGCCGTGAAGGTCTGGTATCAGAAATTCATAGACAGTAGATTGCTAAAATATCGATATCGCATATCCTATTCCCACTGAACTAAATAACTATCGGATTAAATAACAATATTTTCCCGTAAGAGTTTCAAAAGCGTGTTAACACGCAACGCGCGAATATTATCCATCTGCTATTATCCCAAATAAATCGTATAATTATACCCCGTGGTAAAAAACAATAACTATAAAAAAACGAAAAAAAAAAAAAAAAATGAAAACAATCGGCCCGAAACGTTCCACGCTTTTCACGAAGAGAAGTGAGCGAAAGATCGAACGGTAGCTCGGGATCCGTGCCACGAGATGAGCAAAAGCAGAAGCACACAGAGCCAATTACCTTCGGCTGCCGGGAAGATCGACGATTTGGCCGACGAAAGAAGAAAACAACCCGCCCGTGACTGTACACTCGAGGTTCCCGCGAGCGTAGCCCTCGCGGAGTCTCCCCGAGACTATATATCCCGGCAGAGCGGCAGCACGAGAACCGGATGTGTGGACACACGCGAAAGATAAATATGGCGGCTGGCCCTCTGGGGTGGGCCCCGTATACCTCGGACTCGCCGGGGCTCTGTCCTCACGCGCACACAGCTCCTTTTCCTCTTTCGCCTTCGGGCATTTGGCGCGCCCGCACGATCGAACAACGGAATCTCGCCGAGGAATTCTTTTCGCGCGCCGATTATCACCCCCGGCGCCGTACGTCGAACGACTTTTCTACGTTATTTTCTTCTTCTTTTATCTTGCCTCCTTCTTTCGTGCCGAAGTCAAAATCCGTGGCGAATATCCGATCAACTCGATTAATCACCTATCGGAACGGATTCGAATTCAACCGCAAATTTTTTAGAAAATAATATTTTTACAGAACTCGCGATTCTATGTTATCCTTAGAAATCAAGATTTCTTTCTCGAATCACCGGCCATATTCGGATCTCAGAAAGTCGCCAAGTGCATCAGGTTCCGGCTTTCAAAGTACTTTGGATTCTGTAAGCGTATTTGCAGGTTGCCGCGGCTGCGAAATGCTATTTGATTCACGGTGCGACGCGCGTAGTTGAAGATTCAGTGATTGACCGCGTTGCGGATTTTCGTTTCTCGAAATCCAAACGAGTTGCCACCGAGTTGGTCAATGGGAGGACAAGTCCAACAAAATTATTTTTTCAAAAATCTCATAATTTCTGTTTTTGCGTCATTAATTTCCGTCCGTACACCGAATTTTATCTTAATCGTCATAAAAATGTGACGTCCAGACCGACGGACAGACAGGTCGAAAGCGTAAGGGGTCCTAGTTAACTGCGAAATTCTAAAAAGGTCGTAAGCTTGCCAATAACTGTGCCGTTCGACTTCTCGGCTCGTCGACCGCTGAATTCTCATGCCTCACTGTCATATCCGGTCCAATTGTCGCTTGCTCGGAAAAATTCTCGAGCATAATATTGCGTACGAACGTTAACCCGCACGATTACATGGAAGCAGTGTAGAAGCATGTATATAATCGTCGAGCCTTCGGGGCAAGGAACAGGATAACGTAAAGTCGCGGGGACCGTGAGTATTCATCTCGTATTCATGAATTCCTCGTATGTACGTGCCTACTACACCCTGAATCCCCGGGAGCGCATTCGTCGCTCTTCGTTCGGTCCGCGGATGGTTGCGGAAAGAACTCCGGCACACGCGCGAGCTCTTCGCCGTTAACCACGGACGCAAGAAACGCGAGGATATCGCCCCTGATGGCAGCTTTCTCCGGCCCCTCAAACACAGCATCTCCTCTTTTCATTGTCGACCATACAAGCGCGCGCGCCCGCACGACGCTCGTTGCGAGTGGGATGCGGCTTGAAAGCGACTTTATTCAATGTACCGGTAGATACAGACTGTACTTGTACCATTGCCGTGGTTCGTGGTGGCGTCATCGCGAAGGAAAATATCTCGGCAACGGACGTCGTCCGTGCCGAAGAAACAAAACTGAGCATTAGAAAAGTTTTTACTCCGTGGCAGAAGTATGGAGGGGGCACACGTCTTCGCTTCTCATTTTGCAATGGCGAAAAAAGTACAAGAACGATGAGAGACGAATGATGAAGCTGAAGGCGGTTTGAAGATTGAAGGTGGATCATTGATCATTATCGTTGATGCAAACGCGTTTGTCTAATTCATCGGGGATTTTGTTACTGTTATACGTGGAATTCCGTTTTTCTTATGTCTAGGCTTCCGTACCGCAAATCGGAACCCTTATGAGATCACTCGGTCTGTCCGTCCGACCGTCCGTCTGTCAGCCGATCTTCTCAGAAACCATGCGACGTGGAATGTTGAAATTTGACATAATCATACATCTTATTCATAATCATAATCTTATTGACCCCTATATTTTATGGCCGTGCTTGTGAGAATAAGCCATTCGTGAATATCATTCTTAATATGACAAGAACGAAAAGCCAAATAGTTCTCTTTCATTCATCTGTAATTGAAAAATTGCTATAGCTTCGATTTTTTTTTGTTACCCTTCATTTTGGCGACTAAGCATCGGCTGCCCGAGAACAAACGGTCATTCGAGGAGAGGAAGGGGGGGGGGGTGGAGCATTTGACACCGTTTAGCCCAGCAACTGGAAAATTTCCCGTTCCTGACGTTGTTGGAAAAAGCTACCGCAAATGACAGTTTGATGATGACGACGACGACAATGCGGTTACGTATTCCGCCGCAGAACTAAACCAATTGTCCGCATCAAGACGACGGTCTAGCCCTCATCGCAACGTTTATTCGCACCAAGTATTGTCGTGACTGTTACGATGACGATCTACCGGTAATATCAAAACCGCTCGTTGCGGTTCATTAGTTTCGTTACACGCGGTATTGTTTAATAAAATCATTTTTATTACTTTCTTTTCGCGTTACACCAGATCCATCGGCCGATTGATTTTTTTTCTCACGAACGCATGACGTATTTCGTTGATGCATCGATGGTACTCCAAACATCTTTTGCGATGAACTCCCTTTCTGTAAAGGTCGAAGTATTTGAACGATCTGTCGGTGTGCGTGTGCGTGCGTGTGTGGCTTCTCCGGTCGAGGACACGAAGAATCATGCGTGTAGAAAATTCTTCTCGCTTTGCTCGCTCGCTCGTTCGTTGGCGGTACCGAGCAAACCGCAAACCATATTCGGTATTCTCGTTGCGATACACGCAGAAGGTATACACTTGCGGCGTTTTGCTCATGCCGCACCATCGCCAGCGGCAGCTGCTACCGCTATTGCAGTGCTCGCAGATTATGCATCGTCGGATGCATTCGACGGTTTATTATCATTTTCAAAAGGCTTTTTTTCCTCCTTGCGTCATATCCTTCATGCCCGTTCGCTGCCTACTACCGCACAATGCGTCATAATTCCTTTTCGAAGGTTTGCAATTTTTATGGACGGATATATAGAGAAACTGAAAAAGTAGTAGTGTCAATGTTATGCATAGTGGATTGTGAGTTCGATACGAAATAACGAACGTAAATGAATGTGATTTCGGATTGAGTACCGAAAGTCAGAAGAATATCGTGTCCTGATCCTGACTCGATGCCAGTACCGTACAATCTACCAG
>OZ020166.1:3821947-3879206 GCA_963971145.1 Sussaba pulchella
GTTATTTTCCTGGAATCCCAGCTAGTTGAACATTTCTTGCACCCGCTTCGACTGATATTTCAATTAAACTTTCATATTTTCCGCTCGCCGAAAGTTCGTATTGTCACAACGTAATTAAACATCATTGTTGAGAAATTTCGAAGCGTGAATTAAACTTGGTTCAGTCGAGCAATTCATTCGTTGAAATTCGTCGTGACGTGAAAAGGGTTCGAGCGTGAAGAAAACAGAGCATCAGAGCGACGATGTCGGTGCACGACCAGGATCAAGAAGGGTTCGACAGGATGACGATTTATATACCGTAGTCGGCTTAAACTTTGCTATTTGTCCATCATACCGCACGAGTTTGACCTTTCGTCCGATACTGCATGTGTGATCGATGCCGACGGATTGCGCCAGGAGTAAAGGGCGCAGTCGGACGTCGGAGGACTTCGAGTTCGACCCGAATCTCCCGATAACGGCGTCTCACGGGCTCTCCACGACCTGACACAGCATCCCTCCTTTGCACCGGGGTCCATATATACGTCTAAGACGTCATTGATATTATCGAATTTATGTCCGGGCGGACTTGGCACACTCGATTCGGGTCAAGGCGACACTTCTAACTACTGTACCTCGCCAACCTCTTCGAGTCTCGAGCCAACGTATAAGTGAGCATAAGGGTCACTCATTTATCCTCATTCTCGAAACGAATCCCGTCAGTGAATTTGTGATGAATCTTTAAACAGCAATGCAGAGAGCAATAATAACTCCGAAAAAAAAGAAAAACGAACCATTAAAACGTCGCACGTCTACGTAAACGTCGCAGTGTTCGTCTTATCAGCGCAATAACATAGACCGTGCGCTAATAGGACCCGCGGCATTTGCGAATAGGATGCCGTGAGACGGTGCTGAGTCTGCGTTTCTCATATGTGACAATGTCAGCGGTGTTGGTGACTCTACAATGTTGTGATGTTTTTCAGACGTCATTATATCTGTTTCTCACGGGTTTGTCAAGCAAAATAATGATAAATTAAAAAATTAATAACAATAGTAACAATAATGATAATAATAACAACAATAATAATAATAATAACAATAATAATAATAATTATAATGTGATTCGTATGGACTCCGGACCTAACAAGTCACTCTCGTCAGCGAAATCTGACGACTAATCCGCGGGTTAGTCGGATTATCGAGGAATTTCCGTAGGGGGGCAAAGAAGTAATTAACGGTTGCTCAAAATCCGCGGCCCTCGTTGAGCCTCTCTCCTCGCATCTCCTCCTACATCTTTCCGCACGCGCTATAAATTCCCACTGCTGCACAAAATCCCGTCTCTCGGTCGTCATCTTTCCTCGCACGGCTATATTACGTTCCGGGTGGCCGGTTATGCAACATCCCGGCGGTATACTGTATATCGGCAAAATGCCGTTTACATCCCGATTCAGAGTCCTCGAAGTTGCGGAAATTGACTTTGTCGCGCTGAATTCTCTTTCCTCCTTCATTTCCACTGGTGGGCGTGTTTGCCGACCTTCGTCGTTTCGTCGAAATCCCTCTGCAGCAGTACTTCGAACGGTCGATCAAGCGAGACCGGAAATCGACTACTCGCCCGGTGGATTATTCGCTGAGACGACGGAGGCTTTTCCCGACGGTCGATACGTTGTATTCAATTCCATCCAACACAAGTTAAACGATTTTCTGCATTCTTTCATGCGCATACATAATTTTCCGGCATATTTTCAACGGTTCTGATATTTTGTACCGTCGGCAAAAAAAACCACAACAATAACAACAACAAATATTGCAACGCGTTTGGTCAACCCATTGGCACCAACTCCCGTTCTCCGTAGGTACTCGACTCGTGACGATATTGCCTCGCCGAAATTTTCTAAAGGAAACTGGCGGCAACTACGAACTCCTTTCCCCTTTTCCGCGCTCCTTCTCCCTCTTTGCCCCCCTCCCTCCGTCATCTCTCTCACCACTCGTGACCCTTCGGCTGCCGCTACGCCCTCATCGGCAAATGGGGCCGAGCAAACTGAGTTATCCTCTAATCGAAAGTGACGTTAAATTTGTTGCCCGAAGCTGTGTCGCCGCACTGCTGTCACTGATATATAGATATACATTCTTACCATCAGGCAAGTAGACTGACAATGACGGGATTCCTTTTTCGCTTAATTTTATTAAATATATCATCGGATCATCGATTTTTAAACGGAAAGTGCAAACGTGGTTATTTGGATCGTCCCAACCATCTACTGTGATTCGCAATACGTCAAGCCTCTTATGTGTATCCAATCTGTAATGTAATTACAAAATTTTTTAAAAAGAGTCAGACGATGAAGTTCCGAAGAATCGTAATCGATACCGCCGCAATAAAAAAATTAAAAAATAAAATACGATCCCGATTTTTGCAATAATACCGATTCGATTATTGTTCCAATTATCGTGCGGTTGAGCACGCTGCGCGGGGTCCGATTGAGGACAAAAAATGAGCGAGAAACCGTTATTATCTCCGTCAGGAAGAAGAGCATAGACAAATCTTGTGTTGGTTAAAACTCGAGCATCTGCATACTCATCGTTTTCCCACTGCGGTTATGGCATAGACTCGCGGACTACCCGGTAGAAAAGCGTTAAAACACCGGATGTGCGGGAGCTCAACACACATAAGGCTCCTTATATACCGGTGAGCAAGTACACGCGCGGCCTTACGAACGAATACCACTGCATTAGACGCTATTATACATGCATTAGAAACAGCATCTACTCGACTTTTTATTTGAGTGTACGCGAACTGACGCGTGAAACCTCTTTATCCTAACACACGTTCAATACAGTCATTCATTGTGTACATGCGGACATTCTGTTGACAGCTATTACGCATAAACAGCCGTATTACCCGTGTACCGGATAATCTGGATAATCAGTATATGAGGGTCTCCGAACTATGTATATTATGCCCGCCGCACAGCGACCCAAGCAGATTCTGTGTCGGCGAATCACGGTCGCGGTTCCGCCGTCAATTTGCATTCTAAATGTTCAAATGTCATACACATGTAACACCACTGTATACACTGAGTTCGACAAGCTCGCTACACACGCATTGTACACCGGCCTAACCGTTGTGAAATATAAGATTGCACGTAAATACGGGATTAAAAAATGACGTTCGAAATTCTCGAACTTCCATTTTTCAATTTCGTTATATTATGTTACACATCCTCATTTGTGTCTTATTACGAAAGCAAGAAGCTTATTTCACGTGCAATGTGTAATATCTTAACTTACGCTGGAAACATTTATATATACCGCGTGTGAGAGTGTGAACGATGCAAGCTGCCGAGAATCGCGGAGGAGGACACTCGATCGTGATCGTATTACGAGGGGATACGGAAGAACTGTGCGTAGTGCGTACATTTAAACGCGCTACCTGTGAAACACTTTGCGTAAGCTGCAGAGATTGTGTGTGCAAGAAGATGAGCTCAATGAACCGTTGGAGTCACGTGTGTATATTGGGGTGGTTCGTATTTGGGCTGTTATTGAATTTTCATTGCGTCTAGGTCTCAATCGAAAAAAAATAATAAAAATTTCAAGATTAATTTGACCTTTCAGGTCCAACTCTTACTACGCGCTGATTCGAAGTGAAGTTTCCGATTTTTAATACGGGCGAAATTTCTCTATTTTTTGGTAATTACATTGGCATCTGGAATTAACGGATATTACCCTGCTTCCACATAAAAAAAAGACGGGAATCACATATTTTCGTCCGAGGGAAATCGGGGTGGCGTTCACTTTCTGCATAATTACCAAAAAGACATATGGGTCATATTATTCAACTCTTACAGAGTCCTTGTGACGAAAATCATGCAAGTTTTAACGACGCAACCATGAGATGAGCCATAAATGTCTATTTTTTGGTGTAAGAGGACGGTTCATACACGTTAATTCCATATGCTATGGATTTTTCCAGGAATAATTAGTCACCCCGCAAATAAAATAAGGGAAAAATAAAAAAAACTTCACCTTGAATCAGCGCGTAGTAAGAATCGGACTGGGACGGTCTAATTAGGCTTAACCTTCTTGTTATTTTTTGGAATTAATTGAGACCTTGGCGCCATCGAAACACGAAAATTACCCGAAATAAGAACCACCCTAGTAGATATATGTGGTTGCGTGTATACCGTCCATCACTAAAGGAAGATCTCTTACGCACAACTCGATTGACTTACGATGGGCTCTTCGTTCTCCACGTAATTTATATCTCTCTTAATCTCGACGCTGATACTGCTGTTGCCATTGCTGACGCTTGTAGTCACGTGATTTATCGGCTTATGAACCACGTCACATGGTGTGAAACGCGTTAAGGTAATACGATTCGCGTTTGATATGTGGAAATATTTATCAGCAACATTTTAGATAATGGTCTTTATACCGGACGATTACCAAAATCCGATTATATCAGACTTTTGATTTCATTCATTTCAGTATTATCTTTTTAATTTCTTGCTATTGACCGAAGCCTTGCGAACAGTTCGAGAACAGGTCGTGAATTTTGAACAGATGGCACACTCACGGTGTAACAAAGAGCCTGATCGTTTCTCGTTAATCGCTTATTGAGGAAAAATTTATCTTGTATTTCATGAATAAATATTATGAAATGGGTAGGAGCGATGCTCGGCGTTCAGTCGGACAAATACCGGTCTATCTTCCGTGTATATCGAGGAGTTGATGCAACTAAAACCTTTGATTTTGTTCTCTGTAAATTTCAAGTTTTTGTTCATTTCATTATTTCAATTATTCATTATTTAACGACCGGCCATTGTGATCTCACTGCATTTTAAACAAATCATGATAGGTACGGTATTATCATGCCGGGCATACGTATACCAATAACAAATACAGTATCTGAATAAATGTGAAGAAGAAAAATTTTAAAAAAATTTTATCGCATAACATATAACGATGAAATTGCTCAGATATTTTTTTTCTCAACGTTCGACTTGAGAATAATAATGACGATTCGAAATTCTCGAGACCAATGGTTTTTTTTTTATTTTACACGCGTTTATTCTCCGTTTGCGGGTTTATATTCGTCGCCGTCGTCGTCGTTGCAATACACGCCGAGGATCATCGTACTTTATGGGCTGTATCTTTCGTTTAGTGTCCGGTCGTCACGTAGCAATTTCATCGGCTTTGTTTCCTCTGTCCCGGTCGTTTCGGCCCTCCCGGCTGGAGAATCCACGGGCCGTCATCATCCTCAGAACCCGTATTCGAACGACTGCTAAACGCGCGTGTACATAAACTCGGCGTGTTTCAAGGCGCGGCGTGAGTATAATGCGTCATTTAAAAATCACGAGCATTACACGTCAAGCACTCGAGGCGCAATTATCATTTTATCGAATCATCCGTGACATTCTGAAATATCGGCATCGAGCACGAAGACACACGATGACGATAACCGGCTAAGAAGAGTTTCGTAGGTAAAAAAACACGAAGGAAAATGAACGAATAAAGAGAAGAAAAAAAATTCGATACCATAAATTTTGCCGAATAATCCATACGAAGGGGGAGACGATACTGACGCGCACACGTCACACGGAGACAATTCAGGATGAGAATGTAGTGGCTGTATTGCACGAAAACTTTCACTCCAAAGAAGCGAGCGTCGATAAATCGTTCGGACTTCGATATATCCGAGGTTTAACGCGAGTACGGTTCGTGTGGCTCTTGTAAATTGACCTCAAAGGCAGACATAAAAAAACGACTACGATGAGAAATAAAAAAGCAAGGACCAAGACCGAACACGAGTTTCTTTTCTAAAATTTCGTAATACAGTAAACGCTGCACCAAAGATCAGAGTACTCGTGCTTTCTCGACCGTCTCTTGTTTTCTGAATATAATTTACGACTTTTATTTTTTTCCGCTTTTCCGCTTTTGTTTTTTTAGCATCATTATTTTCTCAACTTTTGTTTGTACTTTTTAATTTGTTTTTTTCCGTTTTTCATGCTTATATTTGCTTTTTATTTACGAGAAAAATAATATACAAGGCTCTCGGTATGCGCGCTTCGAACCGGTTAATTCAATTCCGCTTCGATAACTTTCTTCCGGTGGGATGTCCACGCGTGCTCTTCACGAGACGATGAGAGTGCGAAAGAGTCGTTTGAACGGAAACTTTAATTATCTCATCGATTACGCGATATTCGTGAGCAACCGATCGAGGTAACGGTTCTCCTGTGCACGAATTTATGAAGCAATTATGTTTCAATTAGACCAGAAGCACTCGCTCGACGACGCCATGGTTATTCACACGGGTGTGCGCTCCGGTATTCTCGCATGCTAGTGGGAGATCTTCTCATTTCCTATTTTATTTCTCGCGAGGGTTGCACTTGCTAAATTCACGATCATTCACGGCGCGTTAAACTCATGTAACATTCCATTTAGCTGCATCTTCCATTAACACGTAATCTACGAAAACAATCTACATGCAACGATCAAAAGTTTTATCAAACATGTACACGCCTCAATTATTATTTCCATGAAAAGCCGGACGAGTAAGAGTTCGACTTGTGCACAGACGCTCTCGTACCATATTCTTTAATAATTACTTCATAGAAATCTATGAGACCCAGGGCGTTCGTTATAATTTTGCTGTAAAATTCAAATAAGGCCTTCTATTCTCTGATTTTTTTTTCATTCAAGGTTCAGTAGTTTTAGAAACAAGGGGGGGGGGGGGGGAGAGAATGGTATATTTTCTTATATTCTTTCAAATATTTTCATATTTAACATAACAAAATTTTTTGAAAAATACCTCCCGTATTATACATGAAATTCAAAAGATGAAAATAATGTCTAGTACTTAATTTGTCGCCCCCTTACTTCTTATATTAATATTTTTTAGTTTCTGAGATTATCGGCTGCGACAGACGGACAGAAACGCGAATGATTTTACAAGGATTCCGCTCTTCGTAACGGAACTCTAAAAATATCCTACCCCATTCCAAACACTGTAAAATAAACTAATTCACTAAATAATGAGTAACTCCATATTTGAAGAACTTTTCGGAAATTATTTCTTCGAAATTATTTTTACATACGGTTCTTATCGATCAGAAACTATTGTTGCCGTAATAAACTCAACCAAGGCTTGTTGTATACAAATTACTATTCGATATCGAATCGTATTATAAAACTCAGTTGAGAATGTCATCTCAAATTTTTCGAAGAAATCCCCAAATTAATGAAACGATCGTTCTGTTGATGCGACAGCACCATTTACGCAATTGCAGCTCATCCCCTCTCTCACAATCCCAACCTGAAAAGAATCGATGAGACTCGTTAGTAGTTTTCGTCGACTCACGAGCGTCCAGATTCCCGTTTCGTCGACAATTGGTTAGGACGACAAATCATTCCATTACTTCGGTCTGACGAGAATTCGTCGTTTCCCGGGTTGCCCAGTAGGAGCCCGTAAACTAGCTTCCGACATACTTCCGTCGCCGAAAACCAATCACAAAGTCGCGAACTCATATATACGTTTCTCAACTTTATGTGTAACAATCACAGAAGCTGTTCAAATTTGAATGTTAGTTTTTTACATTACTTTTACATTTTTACTTGTTAGTTTTTACATTTCTTTTTTACATTTTTTTTTAGTTTGACTGAAGTTAGTTAGTCTAAAAAAGAATGTTAGTTTGTACATTTCTTTTTTACATTTTCCACATGTCTGGGATGGGTTGGATTATTTTCGAGAGAAATAGGGTTGAAGGGGATGGTGCGAATGACGCGGTGAATTATTCGTCGCAGACGAAGACTAGCGAAGGGCGACAGAGTGAAGGAAATAAAAAAGAAAACCGAGGGATAATTACAAATCATAAATAATGTATGTGCACACGAAGTGCTTATTCTTCGAGGCTTATATGCGATGTACGAGAAAAGAACGTTGCGGTGAAGAAAAATTGCTCGGCGCCCGAGCAGCTTTTTATCTCGTGTATGCCGGCGCCGCCGCCGTGTGCAACATTATATGCCACAGTGTGTATGGAATATGGAAGGCCACAACAGTACCACCCGCAACACACGAGGAAAGAGTAACACAGAAAACATTACGACTACAGCTAAGAAATCGGCACATCAATAATGTATGTGTTCATATACGTACACGGAAATGGAATAAGTTTTAAGAAAAAGATATCGACGTTAGAATGAGGGTGATGAGGATGGGAGGGGAGGGTATTTCTTCATACGACGCTACCGCGCGGCGAGCTTTTGTAACACGTTACAGGTACATACAAAATACTCGGTGGCTCATACATGCACGCATCAAAAAAATAAAAGGAACGGAATATTTTTCCATTTTTTTACGTGATTTTTGCGTGGCCGTAACTGCGAAAAAGTGTCATCTTGACATGAATAAAGAAGCATTTCGAAGCTTGACATGTCTAATTTTTGAATCTTATGATGAAAATCTTTTTTTGGCCATTGTTGATGGCCTAGTCAGGAGGAATGTCGCAAAGAAAATTTATTACAAAATTTTCCGTTTTTCAAAGTTGTCCCTGGGCTCAAAAAATGTTTTTCTGACTCAGTCAATAACACGGTCATTTAGCCTGATTCTTCACCTTTGATTTGATTTTTGTTTTTTTTCTGTACAACAATTGGTTGCTGAGATATCGGCCAGTGAATAAACAAACATATTTTTTCGATTGATCATCGATATCTCATGAACCCGTAACCCTGTAGCAACTCGACTGTCTTTTTTGGCAACTCAAACGAATTGCGTATAAGCTTTAATTATCGTTTTCGGGGAAAAAAAAATTTTTTACCCTCTGCATTCACTTCAAAAAGTGGCAAAGAAATCACTTTTTCTGGTTATTTAGAAAATTCACCAGTACTTTGGAAATATTGCTGAGTACAAATGTTTGTGGGTGCCCCTTTACCTCAATGTATTCCCAATAACCCTGTAAAATTTCGAATTGATTCGTTTATCCGTTTTTCTACTACGAACTGGCAACCTTTAACGAAAATTGAAGGAATACCTTTTGAAGGAACACCAAAATTAAAATGTCACATAAGATTTCAAAACTTGACATGTCAAGCTTCAAAATGCTTCTTTATTCATCTCAATACGACAATTTTTCGCGAAGTTACAGCCACGCAAAAATCACGTAAAAAAATTGAAAAATTTTCCGTTCCTTTAATTTTTTTGACAAATAAATATGCGGTAGAACCATTTTTCGACGAGAAAATTCAATGTCCTTTTCATATCTGCCTCTGAAGTTTTCCGGGAAAGATCGACAGATATTCAATCGTACGAGTCTCCGAACGGTCGATCAAAATTAGCGACGGCCGATGATCGGTGAGTCGTAATCACGAATATTTCTCAACACCCATCTCAGCGAAATCGAATGCGATTGCTAAAACCTCGTTTGTTCGGCTCGAACACATAATTGACACAGAGCATTGCAATTGTACTCTTTCTTTATTTATTTTTTACATGCAATAGAAAACTCACGGAATGTGACGAAAGGTAAAATTTTATTACTTTTTCATTACTTCACGTTATTTCATTCGCGTTATTCTCCCGGCTGTCGACATCGAAATATGGTGTTCCGGTACATCCGGACACGTGTCTTGCTTCGTGTACGAGAGTTCTCGAGCTTATGTGTTCGGTTACGGTCACGCACGCGGAAAATTAGTACCGACCGTCGAAGAACCGAAGAGAGGCACGTGTCCGCGCGCGTCCGCACGTTCTTAGCGATATTAATTAAGGTGCTCCCGCTGAAAATTTCATGGGTATGAATTACGACGAAGCCGGGTAACCGTGCGTATCGTCTGTCATGCCGATGCGCGAGTGCATCTGACGTATACCTTTATCCCGAGAAAATACTCGTACGCTAGACTTATTCATTCGCATGATTACGATACATTCATGTATCTACGTTGGTGGTACCTTCTGTTGCATACTCCGGTTGCCGGCGATCTTTCTTCGGCTTTTAAGGCACCAACTGCTGATACCAAGTGAACTCGATATCCTCTAATTACACTTTATACCTGTCGATTTGCACGAGAAACTGCACACTAACGATAATAACGCACTGACAATTTGTCATATGGCGTATGCGCATATTTTCTGATCTAACAGCGTGTTTTTTTTTTTCTCGTTTTACCACGGGGAAGATCAAACAGCAAAGATAAAAACGTTGAACCTGTTATCAATCACGATAAAATCACTGAACAGTGTAATAAACCGTGAGTTTTAACAAAAGAAATAACGCTCGTCCGTACTCTATATAACTTGTAAAATAATATTCAATACGGCTGACTATCGTTGTCGTGAGACAATCTTCGTCAAAATCTAACATGCCAGGTACCGATATGTCTATCTTTATTTTATTGATAGCCGCTAAAGCCCCCGGAGCCCGCATCCCCAGGTCTGCGGTATCGCGAGAAAATGTTGCTTACTGAATATATATATGGGGTATTCCACGTCAACTCAGACAGCTTTGACCCTTGGGTCAAAATTTTTGACTCTTAATTTTTTACATGAATATATGTTGAAA
Source organism: Sussaba pulchella (assembly GCA_963971145.1). Lineage (NCBI taxonomy): Eukaryota > Metazoa > Arthropoda > Insecta > Hymenoptera > Ichneumonidae > Sussaba > Sussaba pulchella. The sequence continues at coordinate 3,832,474 of OZ020166.1, forward strand.
ATAAAGAGACCCGTATTTCGGGGTTTTTCATTTTGAGGCCCCTCTTTTGAAATACAGTCGAATGAAGTTTTTCAACCATTGACCGGATTTGGTCATTCGAATCGGTATATCTGAGCAATGGTTAGTGATAAAGTCAAAAACTTTTTTGTTTCTGCACGCTCTATACGATAAAGATATTTATGATTATGTTGCGCCGATGTAACAATTATTTATTAACAGTTAAAAAATAAAAGTTAAATAAAACAAAAAATGCTCATTTAATTTTGAAAATTTTTTTTTTTCTTGAATTCCTTGATTGAAAACAAAAATCTTAAGTCATCACCGGAATTGGGCATCGACTTGGTTCGGAAGTTACAGCTTTTTAACGGGTTTTTCAATTTATCACTAACCGTTGCTGCGATACGTCGATTTGTTTAACCGGTGAACCCGTTAAAAAGCTGTAACTTCCGAACCAAGTCGATGCCCAATTCCGGAGATGTCTCAAAATTTTCGTTTTCAATCAAGCAATTTAACAAATTTTTTTTAAATTTTAAATTAAATGAGCATTTATTGTTTTATTTAACTTTTAAATTTTAACTGTTAATAAATAATTGTTACATCGGCGCAACATAATCATGAATATCTTTATCGTACAGATCGTGAAAATGAAAAAAAAAATACCTGTGGTTTTTCCCTTTATACTATCCATTGCTCAGATATATCGATTCGAATGACCAAATACGGTCAATGGTAGAAAAACTTCATTCTATTGTATCTCAAAAGCGGGGCAAAATGAAAAACCCCGAAAAATGGGTCTCTTGATTTTCAACATACATTCATGTAAAAAATTAAGAGGCAATAATTTTGACCCAAGGGTCAAACCTGTCTGAGTTGACGTGGAATACCCCATATATATTGTATACCACAGACGTATGCAAAGTAATATCGATAGCGAGAGCCATACGAGACTTGCAATTTCACTTTATTATGTACTCCACGCGTGTCTCATTCGTTTTATTTTTGTTTCTTTATATATTTACCTCGACTTTTATTTCATATTTCTTCGCCACCACAATCCCCTTCGTACATGATCCCTACTTACCCGTACTGGTGCTATGAGCGAGAGAGATCTCTCTTCCTTTTATCGCAGCGGATACACCGAGGCCCATCGCGCACCACGCCTCTCTCCGCCCGCCACACGGTGTGCCTTAAACGGACCCGCGTACCTCACCCTTCCATGCCCATGAGCGATTCCACCGAATAACGGACAACTTTGGGCTTCATGATCTATGGGATCCTTACGATATTTACACAGTTTGGAGTGCACGTTGAAAAGAAATTCCCAAATTTTTGAGATGCTTTTTTCTATTATTTCTGTAGCTGTCAATTAAGGTATTTCTTTTTTTTTTCATTTTCTTTTTTTTTCAAATTTTTTTTCACTTGCTTACGCTGTTAAAATAATATATAAAAATTTTGTTTTTACGAGAAGTCGGCTCAGCTTTTCAAAAAAATATATGTCGTTCATTTTCACCCTCAAAAATTAATTCAAATCGAATTTGTAAGTTAAAAATCTGTTTTTCACCCGTTCCCCAAATTTTGGAAATTTTTTCAAGTCTTTTGTTGGAAAACTGAGACAATGAAGATATGTGATACGGAATAGATGTCATATTAAATACCTTTATTTTGTGAAAGAGGTTATCAATCAATTTTTCTTATTGACGTAGACGATTAAAAACATACAAAAATAGCGGTTTGGTGTGATTACAATTTTCAATGGCTTTCAAGCTCGTTGTAGGTCTTGATAAAAAGACGATAAACTAAAAAAAAATAATCGAACATTTTTGTATAGCTGCAATAACGCATACACGTGGAATAGAAAAAAATTGGGAAAAAACATTTTTAAGATCTTTTATATTAAATTGTTCTTTAATTAATTATAAGAAAACTCACGGAAAACCCAACTCGGAACAAATTTGTGTCCTCTGAACTTTTCTTATCTTTTCGACAAAGGTATTGAAAAAAAATTCGAAGATTTGGGTACCTGCCAAAAAACAGCGTTTTAACTTTCAAATTCGATTTTAATGAATCTCCGATGGTTGCAATACGGAAATTATTTTTTTTTCGAAAAGCTGAGACAATCTCGGGTAAAAAACAGATTTTTGAGATATTCCTTTAACAGCGTAAGCATGTGGAAAAAATAATCGAACAAAAAAAGAAAACGAAAAATACGTTAATTGACATCTGCCAAAATTATAGAAAAAAATCTAAACAAAATAGGGAGTAGGTTTTTCAACAAGCGCTTTAAGCTATGTAAATATGGTAAAGATTCCAGGTGGTGAAGCCTAAATGATTCTGTTATTCGGTGGAATCGCTCATATATATATGGGGCATTCCATGACAGATCGATCAACTTCTGGCGGTCGTTTTTTAGATCGTTTTCATAATTTTTCTTTCGAAAGTACTCATCGAAATAAACGAGCCCAATTTTTTTCAGGTTTTTAAAAAATATATTTTTTGAGATTTTTTTTTTAAATAAAAAAAAAAGAAAGAAGAATGTCCGTTTTTTTTCACCTGAAAATATTCACAGAATTCCTATGGATTATAAGGAAATTTTCGAACGCTATTGCAAGATGGAGCTTTCAAAACTACCGGAGAAACAAAAAAAAAAATAAAAAAATTGTATACGTGACAAATGCAGCACCAATATCCACACCCACCATTCGCCACATTTGTTGGCGAATTTTTTGATTTTTATTTTTTTTCTCGGGTAGTTTTGAAAGCTCCATCTTGCAATAGCGTTTGAACATTTCCTTATAATTCATAAGAATTTTGTAAATTTTTTCAGGCGAAAAAAAATGGACATTCTTTTTTGTATTTTTTTTATTTCAAATAAAAAATCTCGTAAAATATATATTTTTTTAATTTGAAAAAAATTGGGCTCGCTTTTTTCGATGAGTACTTTCGAATAAAAAATTATGAAAACGATCTAAAAAATGACCGCCAAAAGTTGATCGATCTGTCATGGAATGCCCCATATATATATGTATATATATATATGCATGCGTGTACACACACACACACACACACACACACACACCGCAACAACCAGTCTTTCTACCTGAAAGCCGGCCCTTTAATTTGGCACGTGTACCAGCGCTCACCACGCTCCCCCTTGGCCCATTGTTGCAATGATTATCGGTTGCTTCCCAGGTACATTCCCATGCGGCATATCCATACACACGCAGCCGTGTCATACACATATTCGTACACGGTAAAGTACCGGTATAGCGTAGCCCTTTGTGCCCGGCACTTTGAGCCGACCGCGTACAGAGCGAAACCGCGCGCGCGCACTCACATCCACTTGCGGTGATAATGCGAGCGCGAGGCTGGCCCACCCGGTGAACGAAAAAAAATCTCTCGTAAGAGCAGACGGGTCACGGTGTTATTATTCACGATGCGACGTTCCGGTCAAACGGACATCATTTCTTCACGAGTGCTCTAATCGGCCTAATTTTTTACTCTAATTTTTTTCTTCTTAATTTTATTGACATATTTTTTCCACTGCAAGAAAAGCTCCGTCGGCGTATTTATTGTTGAGACTGTGTACATAACACTTTGCTTCGATAAAAACATTACCGGGGTTCCATTATAAATGATTAGAAATATATTGCAGGGCTGTAGGCATCTACCGGGATATAATCCAGGGTTAATTGCGAAATCGATATGACTCGCTGGCGACCACCCAGCAGCCTGTGCTTTATTGACGGAAACGCCCTGAACCCTCGACAACGAACTACACTTCTATTATAGTACGCGGTACATAACGGCAAGAAGGTTATTGCGGTTGTACTTCCGTAAGTCGTGAAATATTGATAATGGAATTTTTCACTTTGATATTACGCTGTTGGATTATGAATAATCGTTGTATGATCTTCGCTCATCATATTATCTCATTTTTTTGTGGCTATGATTTACTCGGCGTGACCTGCTCTGGTGTCCATAAAGATTACGTTGCGTTCATAACGCAAATGGAAATTTATGGTATTTGTAAGAATTTTTTACACGCAAAATATAATTTTATCAATATAAGGAATTTTTGTCAGGACAGGCGTATCAATTATATTATCGGCGTACAAATTTTCGAACACTTACGGAAATATTATCGAAAGGAAGTTATTTTTAATCGACAGAAAACTCTCAAAATATGTCGATAACTATCATATAGGTTTCGAAAAAAGCTAGTCTCGTCAGTTAATCGAATTGGATGCTCAAACGGATTTACGCTGAAGTGACGATCATCCGGTCAGGTCGTCTTATTATTTTCATATCTCAATTACTAACAAAATATGGGCCGGTTGGTTTGACAGCTTAGTATTCTCTACTTGGTAAAAAATAAACAATTACTATAAAAAGTTTCAAATATCCATTCGATTATAATAAACTAAAAACAAAGTACTAATAATTTTTTTTTTTCAAAAGCGTTTTCGCGACGCAACCGCGTCTCTCGACGCTCCGTAGCGTCAATTTTTCGAGCCCATGGAATAACTTTCTATTGTTATTCGTATCATTATCGCCGAGAAACGCCGATGAAGCTGGAAAATGAGGATTTTTATGGGACAAGACGAGACACCAAAATTTATTTAAGCGTCGGTAGTGAGTGAGACGGTTATCTCCAGCCTTGGAGCGATCGGGCGCATTATTTTGGCGAACGTGAACGGCGAAAGGAAAGCATAACCAGACGATGGCAAAATTCGCAGCCAATTCGCGAAATATACACGAAGCCGAAAGTCTTCGGCAGGGAGAAAACCGGTTATGGCGGGGTGGGATATCGTCTCGGAGCCCACCCGCGGTACATAGCATGTCGGATCTCAATTTCGTATTCATTAAAGGTCCTATTAGACCCGGCTGCTAGGGTGTCCCGAAACACTGCAGTAGATACTCCCGTTTGATATAACTTCTGTACTTCATATCTGCAATCTCGACGCTCCTACGTACCTCTCCCGCAGTAGACCATTTAGATACACACAGCTTGTGGGAAAATTAATTTGTACGATTTCAGGATATAACCGTAACTCGAAAACGTCCTAATTTCCTTCCTGATGATATTTTGTCTTCGTTGGATTATCGATGAATAATTAACGAAATCTTAATTAAATGAAAAATAGAAAACATAGAGAACAAAAAACAAATAATTTAAATGAAAAATCTGAATTTCAGGAACTCAAAGAAAGCTTCAACTACGGCCTCTTCTGTCCACCGGTTAATGGAAAAGCCGGCAAATTCCTCGACGAGGAACGCCGTCTCGGAGATTATCCGTTCAACGGTCCTGTCGGGTATTTGGAGGTAAACAAACGAATTTTTACAAAGATACTTTTATTTAAAAAAATATACTTCGGAAAAAATTGCGATGCGTATCGTTGGTACTGACGCTTGGGTCTACGAGATGACGTATATCTGAGCGAGGATTGTACTTTTGTGCAACGGAAATTCTCGAAAAAAAAAAATGAAAGAACGACGAGGGTAGAAGATGCTTGACCGAGTGAATGGAAGCGTAAATGACTTCTTCTTCATCATCTTCGCAGCCTTCGCTCTTCTCCCCATCGGCTCTCCATTGATGCTAAAAGAGCTCGTCAGTTTGTGGACAAGCATCTAAATGAATGTGGCTGGGTCTACTCGTTCCATCTTTGTCAGAAAAAAGTGGAAAAAAAAAACATATTGAAGGGTGGAACCGTCTATAGCGCCAAAAAAGATGGAATCAGCAAATAGCTAAGGTTGAACGTTTTAAGGGGCTCAATGACGCACTGAAATCTCGACGACATGGCTAAAATAATTGATCTCATTACGGTGTCAAGATTTCTCACTTGTAAAAGATTCACGAAATTCTCTGCGAAATAATATATAGTAAACAGCGAATGTTGCTCAAGCTTCGTGATTTTATCAATGTCTCGGGCGATCGATCGGAAACGGCAAACGCATGATCCGCTAGTGCCGCGTGCCAACAAAAACAATGGAAACGCATATCCCGCCGGGTTAACGATTTCTAGATGCCGCATCGCAGGTTCTTATGTAACCGTCGATATAACCGTGGGGAAATCCTGTAAGGCCGGTAGCAGTATCAGTGCGCCGGGGGTGCAGTAGTAGTGGTGCCGGTAGAGCAATAGTCCGGCAACGCTCGCCGTCCTTCCGATTGTTATACAAACACGAGGAATGCCCGATGGTGTAGATAGTACAATTTTTTCAATTTTTGTCACGAAAAAAAAACGAACAGAAGAATTCTGTTCAGTTGAGTCTGGTTATTACAGTTCAATGTCGAGTCGTCATCGAGCAACCACGCCATATAGCATTTTCGCATACATTTCATGTCCATTGTGTATACATGTGAGGATATTGAATATTGGATGTACAGATTTGCTTCGTGTCGCTGGAATGTATATGGGGCAAAATTTCCCAATTCACCGAACTGAAACCCTCCTATCCCCCGATGTGGACGATGATTTTTTTTTAGTATCCTTTGGATCCTACGACCTCTCTAATTTTTTTAAAGATTTTTTAGACCCCTCCTTCCCCTCCCCTCCACCCGCCATATTATTTTTATCGAGAGGTAACCCCTATTTGCCCCTTTTTTATTTGGATGAAATTTTTTTACCGGATACTCTATTGAAATTGAAGCACTTTTTTCATAAAATTGAAGTGGGCAACGGGTTCCTAATATTTTTTTTTTTTTTTTATTATTTTGCAAAAATTCGATTTTTTCCGAAATTTGAATGTATGATAATGGTTTCCCATCTAAAAAAAAAGAGAAAAATGAAATCTGTCCTGCAAAAAAATCGATATTTCGATTATTTCGAATGAAAATCGATTTTCGAGTATGAATGGATTGTTGCTATCATCAGGAGGTAACTCCTATTTCCTATCGATTTTCTATCGAAATAATCGGAATATCGATTTTTTGCGAAATACATTTCATTTTTCTTTTATTTTTTAGATTGGAAACCATTATGATATATTCAAATTTTGGAAAAAATCGAATTTTTGCAAAAGTTCAAAAAAATAAACAAAAATATTAGGAACCCGCTGCCCTCTTCAATTTTATGCGAAAAGTTTTTTAATTTCAATAGAGTATCCGGGGGAAAAATTTCATCCAAATAAAAAGGGGGCAAATAGCAGTTACCTCTCGATAACAATAATATGGTGGGAGGAGAGGAGGGAAAGGAGGGGTCTAAAAAATCTTTAAAAAAATTAGTAAGTTCGTAGGATCCAAAGGATACTAAAAAAAAATCATCGTCCACATCGAGGGATAGGAGGATTTCAGTTCGGTGAATTGGGAAATTTTGCCCCATATATGCTAAGAAGACACTTTTTCATATGCATAGGATATACTTAGCATGTCCTCGCGTATATGCATAGTATGTACATGGGATATGCGTATACCCGCGTTAGCCAATCTCGTACGCGCTAACGAAAGAATAGTTAATGTGGAATCGGGATCACGTCTAAATGCCTTGCGTCAAAAAAACCCCGTCAAAATGTCCGGGTCAGAAAAACTTGTTCAAAAATACCTCCTGTCAAAATCGACTCTTCTTATGGACATCCTTTGCTATAAAAACTCTTGCACAAAATGTTTTTCCCTAAAACAACTCTGCCTGAACAACTCAGTTTCGAAAACTTTTGTAAGTGTCTGTATCGTTCCGAATATTATTATACTGGCATTATCCGTTTTTATTTGGCTTGGGCTCAGTCTAGTACAGATAATAGGTCTTGTATTATTACTTGACTTCGTGTTTACCTTATTTAAATGGTTTTGAGCGGTGAGGGGAATGACACTATTCCTTATTTTTCGTCGGTTCATCGTATCGATTCACGAGAGCTAGTGGCAGGAGAATACTTCTGATAAATTATGGGTCTTGAATTTGTGCTGAGTCAGAAGAATACACCGTTTCAAGTTTCCCACGGTTTTTTATATTCTAAATCTTCACAGTCTTCGGTTAATAATATATTATTATTATTATTATTGATTAATAATAATTATTAATTTTCTATTATTATTATTTTATTATATTTTATTATTCTATTATTCTAGTATCTATTATTATTTATTATTATAATCTGTTGTTTTTATATTGATTATTTATGATGATTGATTTTTATTGATTGGTTTTAAAAATGATGGGGGAAGTTTTTTTGTCGAGCGGTTTTTTTGGGCGAAGTTTTTTTTGGCGGAGTTATTTTGAATGGGGTCTTTTTAGGCGGGGTTTTTTTTGAACGGGGTTTTTTTGGGCGGATTTTTTTTTGAACGGGGTTATTTTGGGCGGGGTTTTTTTGACAGGGTTTTTTCGTCGCAAGGCGTTTTGACCAGGTTATTTAGACATGTACCCGTGGAATCATTTATGTCAGGACATACGTTTTTGCACAGAGTAAAATCAATAGAATCAATACCAACATAGGAAAACGAAGAAAAAAAACGGCAAATTTTTTAGCGGTGCTTCAAGAACGTTCCACTTTCGGGGTTTTGAACCTGCGACCCAACATTCCTACCTACCTATCGCTACCGACTTCGCTGATATGACTGTGGTGATTTTTTAAAACTTTGAATCCATAATCCGTAAATCAAGGATGACAGGCACAGGAGTTGTTATTTAATTTAGTTAATTACACTCTGTCATTAGAATAGCCAAGTCGTATTCTGGATATACCTGTATGTCTGTATATTAGGGCATGTAACAAAAAATCTTTTCAACCTGGCCACCCGTCAAATCGTTAGTTTGTATTGGAAAAAAATGTTTGCGAAAGTCGAGCATTCTAGCTCCAGTGGAAGATCCGTCCCATTTAATTGTTCATTCTTTTCCTTTTTTATTGAATATGATACAGGGAGAATTTCGTTATGTCTCAGATGGGATTCTCTCAGAATCTCAACTTTTTAGTTGATATTTAATAGGGGAAAATACATAAAAATAATTATGTCAATTAGATTTCAATATTTATTATCGAATATAAACGATTATTCGGAAAAGTACAGTTTGGAGTAATTTTTGTATAAATTTATTTAGGTTATTTAGGTTAATGTCTTCTTTTTCCGTAATTAATTTTCGAAAGACTCCGCGGAGTCTCGATAATCGATGATATTAAGAGTCCAGTACTACAGATTTTTTGTTCAGTGACGTTCGTTAGCAATATTGATGTTAGCTCCTTCTTTTGACAATTGAGACACTGCTCAAAATGAAATTTGACAACTCGCGAAAGCTATTGCCTCTCATCCTCGTCTTTTGTCAATAATAAATTAAAATCCTGCGCCAAAGCAACTGCTCTTTCAATTCTATCGTCGACAACCATTTACAATTTCGATAAAAAATGGTAGAATAATAAAAGTGGTGAAAATCTGAACTTCATCTCCTTAATTTGAATTTTTGACTACTCAAAACTTAAAAAAGAATTTTGAATTTCAAATAATTTACCAATTTATGGCAGTTTAAAAAAAAGTGCGTTTTACGTCATAAATTTCACACTTTAATTATTTTTATAACATTTTAAAATCAAAATATCGAAAATCCGGCTCGACCACTGTATAGAGAACGATCTCGAATATTTGAAAAAAATCGCATCAAAATATATTAAAAACTGTATGAGTTATCATGCCGACCGTGGCGGAAAAAGTAGTTTCGAGAAAAACGCGTTTAAAGTTTTAAGTGCGTTTTGCTCAAAGTCGCGCGCAGCTGAAGCAAGAACTTTATGAATTTTTTTATTTGTTTCCCAAACTTATGTTTAAGACGATAGGCTAAAAACATGCAGTGAGAGAGACAGCGCTATCGCCGCTCGCTGCGGCGTGAGAGAGACCGAAGGAGTGTTAGTAGTCCATCGTCTTAATCTCCCATTCCGGTCTTGTGGGAAATTCAATACTCTACAACTTTGGTGATGATGATTTTTTCTCTACGATCGATATTTTCCGACTTAAACCTGAAACAAAAGGGAATTAAATTAAATTATTGCTTTATCTAGTTTATTTTTAAGTTTAACGCATTGATGGATATGAACAAACTTATAAAAAATACAACTGTCTGCAATTCTAGTTCCTTTCTGTTTTCTCTCAGGCAATACCTTAAGTCCTACGCCTATGGAAAAATTAACAAGATTCATGTGGGGTACGTGCGTACTCCGGGAGCCGAGGCGTTTTGGTATACACTTCGAACGTTGGCGCGCAAACAATGCATGCTTGAATCGGCAAGGCGTTACAGTAACTCCATATGGGTTATTCCTACTCACTTCGTTGTTTTTCTCCTTCTCGTCCGTTCTCTAGTTTCCGAATAATTTTATTTAAAAAAACAAATTGAGTCGGAATGACCCGTATGGCTTTCGACATCAGTATTTTGAATTTTATGATAGATATTGATTTATGAATGATATGATAGATAGATAGATATTGCAAATCCAAAAATTCTTCTGACCAAATTATCCGGAAACAAGGAGAAAACGAAAAATATGTTTATATATCGGGGTGAAATGATCCCTAACGATTTCAAAGTCAAGCCGGAAGATTTTTTTTTCATCGACAAAGTTGCCACGGACTCATTGAGATACTTCGTGTTTTTATAAGAACATTTCAAGACTCCCAAATGAGCATGTTACTGGAAAGTCGAAAAACCCGGTGTATTTCGAAGGGGAAAATTACCCCTTCCGGACATGGCCAATTCCGAAGATGGTGGGCTGACAATTTGGGTAACTTTTTTTTTTGGTGCCAATCTGAGGGGGCGGGGGGTTAAAATTTCTCCGAACCCCATATAAGGATCACTTTAATGTAAATACATGCGAGGATGAGTATTTCTTACGAAAAAACATTATCGACGGAAATTGCGATCGGATTCCAAAGGTCTGCATGCCATTTTAAGCGGTTTTTAAAGAGCTTTCAAATGATCCTTACGGGATCAACGTAACTATAAAATTTGCGGAGCTACGATTTTTTAAATGGAAACTTTACGTTCTTCCCATGTTAATCAAATGGAAAAACTTAAAAAATCTTGCGCGACCCCTAAAAATGGTCCGATTGCGTTCATCTTTTGGGTGAATTCTCCGGATAGAAGATACTTTACAGTGAATGTATTTTTATTGCAATCAGAAAAAAAATTTTTTTCTCAAGCCACCCTAATGTATATACTTGGTATATACAGTATATATTTTCCACATTACCGATCTAAACTGCATATCCATGAAATATCTGGAGCTATATGCGAAAGTCGGTATCTCGTCGAGCGCCGCTGCTGCCGTAGACGGGGCGGTGCATCGAGCGCCGGGTGGCAATATACTCGGTAACATTCGATTCGATGGGGCGCGGTATTCCAAGAGGAAACTCCATTCGGATCGAGTTTGTTAGGTTGCAGCCCAATGCCGGTTGCGGCCGAATGCTGATATGGCTCGTAGTTATTACGCGACTGTACCCGCTGCGTTGTCGCGGTAGCCACGGTTATCGCTATTGTCCCATTGTTGCTGGGTATATCGCTCATGCACTTAAAAGAATTCTCGTATTATGTATACGCAGCGTCGTCGACGATGCGAAACCTCGATGCTATACTTATGCAGTACATATAAACGGAACCTGAGGTTATATTCCGCGGAAATACAATTGGCATCGGAGTCTAATTAGCATCGATGCCAAACTGTCGTCGTTCGGAATATTATTTATGATCTTTTTTCATTACTAGGCTTCTTATTTTCATTTTGTGTTCTTATTTTGTATTGAGTATCATTTATAATTCTTTATTATTATTATTACGATAATTATTATTACTACACTGTAAAAAATCGGTGTTGATATTAACACTGTTTTGGCACCGTCGCGGTGTGTATGGGTCCATCAATTTAGTGTAAACTCAGCAGCCGGTGTGGTGTTAGCTGACGGTGTAAAAAACTCGGTGTAAATTAGAAATTTAATTTTAACACCGTGATGATAACACCAAGTGCTATACTACTTGGTATACAACTACACATCCAGATGGATCAGAAAATAGCACAAGGTGGTGCTATTATTTGCTAATTTTCGTGTTAAAATTACACTAAAACCGGTGTTAATATTAAGGTCTTTTTTACACCGCCGCGGTGTCTATATAGGTCTATCAATTTAGTGTAAACCGGAGCGCTTGAAAACACCGGAATTTGTAGACTATTGACAAAAGTCTAAGTGAAAACATTCACCTATATGTGTCAATATGATATCCTTTGAAATTTTTTTTTAACATTATGGATATTATTTCTACAGCATAAATCGTAGACCATTAATAGGTATTGTAGTGAGCTTTATTTATGAACGTAAAAACAAATATTTATAAACGTCAAATAAATATTTATGATCGTTAAAACACCTTTATGAACGTAAAAACGAAGAAATGCATGGCAGACAAATTCATACCTTTTGCATTCGAAGCACGCGATACGCAAACGATCCACAAGCGATCCGCGTTCGTCTATCGATAATTCTCAACTACAAGACGAAAACGAGCTTCTTCCCACCACTGACCCTAGAGTTTTGGCAAGTCTACAGGTACCGTATGACGTTACACCAATCAGAGACCTTTTATCTGCCTTTTTGACGAACGTCACGTGATTGCCAAAGAATCGTAGCGGTGTTGAAAACAATTCCCCCCAAAGTAAACAGATCATCACCGCGGATTTAACGGAACGGGAGAGGTAAACTCACGTGTACATCCAAAACAGGGTTAAAATCTCAATAATGTTAACAACGGATTGATTAACGTATTATGATACCGTGTAGAATTATTTTAATTTTAACACTGAAGTGATCTCATTATATGCAGGCTGATATCGGTGTAAAAGATGTATTAATTTGAACACTGAATTGATGGAAATATATGGGGCAAAATTTCCCAAATCACCGAACTGAAACCCTTCTATCCTCCGATGTGGTCGATGATTTTTTTTTAGTGTATTTTGGATCCTACGACCTCACTAATTTTTTATTAGATTTTTTAGACCCCTTATTCCCCTCCTTCCCCCCTCGCCATTTTTTTTAAAGAGGTGACTGCGATTTATCCCCTTTCAATTTTGATGCATTTTTTTTCAAAAATACTCTATTGAAATTAAAGAACTTTTTTCATAAAATTGGAGTGTGATAATGGAGTATGATAATGGTTTCCCATCCAAAAAAATAAATAAAAAAAATCCATTTTGCAAAAAAATCGATATTCGATTATTCCTATGGAAAATCGATTTTTGAGCATGAATTAATTGTTGCTATCAGGAAGAAACTATTTCCTATCGATTTTCTATCGAAATAATCGGAATATCGATTTTCTGCAAGATAGATTTCATTTTTCTTTTCTTTTTTTAGATGGAAAACCATTATCATATATTCAAATTTCGGAAAAACTCGAATTTTTGCAAAATTTCAAAAAAATAAATAAAAATATTAGGAACCCGCTGCCCACCCCAATTTTATGAAAAAAGTTCTTCAATTTCAATAGAGTATCCGGGAAAAAAATGTCATCCAAATAAAAAGGGGATAAACAGCAGTTACCTATTGATAAAAATAATATGGGGGAGGAGCGGGGAAGGAGAGGTCTAAAAAATCTAAAAAAAAATAAGTGAGGTAGTAGGATCCAAAGGATACTAAAAAAAAATCATCGTCCACATCGGGGGATAGGAGGGTTTCAGTTCGGTGAATTAGGAAATTTTGCCCCATATATACATCGGTCTAGGTGTTAAAATGGTGCTTACATTAACACCAAATTTTCACAATGATATTTCCGTTACACGGATTTTCCCTTTACAGGGAACTCTATAAAGGTTATTTCTGTGGTAGGTTATTATTATTATTATTATTATTGTTATCATTATTATTATTATTATTATTATTATTATTGTGGGTAATGGTTGACGCAGAGATGAATCGGTCGCCGGTAGTAACCTGCTTGTGCAGTTGATTTTATGCGACATCATTATTCCGGTCGATATAATTCTTGTCCGAATTTACACTTCTGTACGTGAGTTCGATATGAGATTATACGAGTCAGCTCGGAAACGGCACACCCGTAAGTATTTTACGGCGACTTAACAATCTTCGGGGCGTCACCGTGTTAATTATTCTGCGACGCCCGGGCGATAACGATGTTCAAACAGACGAGGATCTTCGCTGATAAACTTTTATTAAACACCGCAATCGTCGTGTTTTGAGAACGAACATCGGTCGGTTGCAATTACGATCTACAACCCGCGTATCATGGTAACTACGATGAAACTGGTAGAATATGAAGTCATCCGTTTAGCAGCGGTTTTTACGAGAGTCGTTAAAACTAGGATGAGAAGTGAGAAAACTTGACTCGGTATTATAGCTAAACTATATTCGCCCAGTAACCCTCATGAATTTTATCTTTACGATTGAAGCTCAAGTACAAGAGGCGGGTGTACAAGATGTTACACCTCGATGAGAAGCAACTCAAGGCCATACACACGAGGACGAATCTACGAAGATTGCTCGACTACGTGGCCAACAGTCAAGTCGAAAAGATCGCAAAGATGTGTAGCAAAGGTCTCGATCCAAATTTTCATTGTCAGGAAACTGGAGGTAAATAAACTAAATAATAACGACAGTTAATTATCAATCATTTTTTTCTCATTTTTGTATCAATGGTATAATTATTTTTTTCATTACAGAAACACCTCTGACCCTCGCTACGAGTCTGAAAAAGCCATCGAAAGTTATAATAGCTCTCGTAAACGGTGGTGCTCTTTTGGATTATCGAACGAAGGAGGGTCTTACGGCGATGCATCGAGCCGTGGAGAGAAACAGCCTCGAAGCCGTCAAGACTCTTCTCGAGCTCGGTGCAAGTCCAAATTACAAAGACACCAAGGGACTGACGCCGTTGTACTACAGCGTAATTTACAAAACTGATCCGATGTTGTGCGAGACTCTTCTTCACGATCACGCGACGATCGGTGCTCAGGATCTTCAGGGTTGGCAGGAGGTTCATCAGGTAAAAAAAAAAAAAAAAACTAAATAAAATACGCAAAAAAAATAAAATATCACCCTACGACGAGATTGTTCGCAACGATGTCGAAATAACGAATCAATTCATCGCATTCCAGGCCTGCCGCAACAACTTGGTCCAACATCTCGATCATCTTTTGTTCTACGGTGCCGATATGAACGCTCGTAACGCATCGGGAAACACACCGCTCCACGTGTGCGCCGTCAACAACACGGATTCCTCGTGCATTCGTCAATTGTTGTTTCGCGGGGCCCAAAAAGATAGTTTGAATTACGCGAATCAAACGCCTTATCAGGTGGCCGTGATAGCGGGGAACATGGAACTTGCCGAGGTCATCAAGAGTTATCAGCCGGAGGAAGTGGGTGAGTGTGAGAAACCGATGAATTAAACAAACGCTTAAAAAAATCTTGTTGCAAGCAAGAGACTGAGACAATCACGGTAAAACAGACCAATTGACTGATGGACCGAACCGCGGAGACCGTAAATTTCTCGCGTACGTGTATTCCGCTATTGGGATTTAATGAAAATAACAAAGCTAACGTCGAGAGTTTGTCTCGTAGAATCTTCCGGCTTTCTCCGTTACGGAATTCCCCCCTCACCGATTTTGCCGTTATTCGCCGAGTGGGCGAAGCAAACTCGCGCTCGCTTTCGTCTTTGATTATCCAGACGCTCGCTACTTCCTTCTCGGTTTTTTTTTTTCGATCCTTCCGCGTCTCGTCCTCGCGGGACGAAGGAAGAAGAAAGAGTCGGAAGAAGGAGCCGTGAAAAGCTCAAACTGACGTTGACGTACGACGACGTGACTAACTCGAAGATCCTACGGAGATAGTGAGGTGCGCGCGGTTAACCGCGGCGGTAAGACTCCGAGGATCGATCGCGGGAGACATTGCACGTTCTATATAACAACCACGTTGCTACAGTACCGTATACACTTGTACGTCAAAGCGGTACAAAGAATTTGCATATAGTACAGTACCGTAGTAATCGTGAACGACGATATTTCGTCGTGGTGCACGTATACCATTGTATCGCATGCTGTATCAGCTTGGGCATGAGCACGTGCACGCTTTTAGCATACTCGTTAGATGTTCGTTAGAGTTGTACGAAGGTAGAGAGATAGAAATGGTATTGACGCGTTGAGGTACCGAAGCGTATGGAGAAGGTTGTGGAGAGTATAATCCGAGGTCCGATCGTCGTCGTCGTCGTCGTCGTCGTCGTCGTCGTCGTGGCCATCGTCCTCGTTCGACCGACATCGGTATCGATCGATTTACCGATGTGTTAAGGTTGAAAAGCACGAGGAAGTAAATGCCTCGGACTTGTTGCCGCGAAATAGTATACTTTGTAAAAAATAGTCACGTGTCTTTGGGTGTTTTGGTAGTTTACGTCGATGCTTTCTGTAGGTGGATGACGGATGAACATCTGTCGGTATTTAAAGAATGCGTGGAATACGGAATAGTCGTAAAATTAAGAAGCCAGAAGGGGGGGGGGGGTGGGACAGAGAGTAAAAGCAATGTCAAGTAACGGAAATTACGCGACGGTAGATTTTTTTCGTTCCTTTTGAAAGACAAGACAAGTAAATATCGCGAGGGTGTGTAACTGGTCATGGGTTAAATTCCTTCACTATTTTTATTAATAATTTCGTCTCGGTTATTTTTTTTTTATGGATTTACGAAGTTTGGTAGACTCATTACGAAATATCGTGGATCGCTGTCCATCGGCGGTTGCGGATGAAATAAAGTTTTTAAAAAATTTAGACACACGGGAACTACCGGTCGAACGATAGATTAACGTAACGCAATGTCTCAAAAGAATCATTATTATTTCCTTAACCAAGCTTTCGATGGATCACGAATCGCGTGTATAAAATCTCAAAACGTCTTGTGCACATCGCAATACGCTCACGAGCGAGCGAGGGATCGTGGGTGATGAATCAGATAAAACATCCATTGATCGTCATATTTTGTCAATCATCCCTCGTTGTAGCTCGCATTGTATCCAACGAAACTGATACAACCGCGTGAAACTGTGGGCCATGTGGGTATGCGTGTGTGTGCTTCACCGCTTCGTAAATAAATACTAACAGAGTAATCGTCGTTGCGCTATTGTATAATGAGTAATCCACTGATCCCATGGTTAATGACGATAAATTGTTTTTGACATTACGGGGTCGAAGGTTGTGCATTGTTGGTGGCGTGTGGTAATAATAAAAAAATTACATATTTAAAAAAAAAAAAAAATCATAATAACCGATATGGTAAATTGAATATATTTTGGAATTTTTCACGTAGTAATGTTTGACAATGGCCTAATTTATTGATGTAAGGAACAATAGAAGGGATGACCAAAAAAAAAAAAAAAAATATGTACAAGGCATAAAAGCACACGAGCACGACAAACTCGGTAGTCGACGGTTGAAAGGCTTCGGGTTCAAGAGTATTCGAGATGTCGGTATGGTAAATGACAATTGCGCAAGGATGTAAAGAGATACTCGCCAAAGACAACTTTGATACTCTTGTTACCGTGAAAGTCCATCTCCGTGGAATGCAGGCTCCGTGGTTACACTCGTGGGGCTACCCTTGTAAGGCTAAGTAATCCTTTCTTTACTTATCCTTGCAACCTCGAATTTTGCAGTACCGTTTAAAGGCCCGCCACGCTACAATCCGAAGAGACGATCCGTTGCATTCGGTGGAATGACGACGAGCTGTTCGGCGATCAATTTGGGAACCCTAACGAGAATACCGTCCACGAGTGAGCATCGTGGAAGCATCGTAACATCGGCGTCTTGCACGGGAACGCTCACCAGAACTATATCGGTCGACCAGTATCCGTCCGGTACGTTGAACAGGTTGCCCATCGGTGAACAATATTCGACGGGAACGTTCAATAGATTATCGTCCACGGTAACGAATATCGAGCAACAGTACGCGACTGCGACGTTACGTGGATTAACGTCGAACGCGGAACAACCGCAACAACAACAACAACAATATTCGACGGGAACGTTGACCGGAATATCGTCGAACAACGAACATTACGCGAATCCAGGAACATTATCCAGAACACCGTCCACCGAACGACAATACGTTACCACGGGAAGTTTAACAAGGTCAACGTCCAGGGAACATTACGCTGCTACGGGTACCCTTAGCAGAACGCCGTCCAACGAAAAATACTCGAACACGAGTCTCGCCAGAGTTCCATCCACGGAATTGCGACAGCAACAAACGCAGCAGCAGCAGCAACCGGAGAATCAACAGCAGCAGCAGCAGCAGCAACAGTCGCAGCAGTATTCGAATAATAGTTTAACGCGCACCGAGTCCCATCAAAGCAACCTGAATCGAGTCCCATCCATGGAGCAAACTCGTGCCGATTCCGGCACCCTCCAAAGAATACCGTCCGAACAACATCTGATGGAAACGTCGGGTAGAACACATCATCAACAGGACCGTCCGAGTGGTCATCATTCCATCCTGAGCAGGAACGAACACCTGCAAAACACCCTTAATCGGTTGCCATTCGATTATCACAATCCCGGTGCTCTCAGAGATCCAACAGCTAGGTAAGCATAAACTGTCTTTGCTGACTAAACAACGAAAGACGAACCAATTCGGGCAGGATTTCACGACGAATAACCGTTAAGGGTAAACAAACGAGCCGAGAAACAACAAAATTTCCTTCACCTCGTGATTGTGCTTTCGAAATTTTTTACCGATTAATGAAACGTTGATAAATCGATCAAATATCAAATGAAAAGTTTTAATACTCGATTCGTTTCTTTATCTAATCGTCGAGAATTTTTGCCCGAGCGAGCAAAGACAATTTAAGCTTATTTCGCGAACAAAAACAACAAAAAAAAAAACGTTTTTACAAACGTTCTCCCCTCCTGAACGATTTAAAGATCACCGGCCGCCGAGCACTATCAAAACTTAAGAATAGAGGGGCTTACGAGACTCCACGAACATCGTATCGAGTTGCAACATCGTTTGGACGTTCACGGTCGGACGATGGAGATGCCGCCTTCGCCGTCACCGAGCAGCCGAAGCCTCGCTCCCTTCAGTTCGGCTAGTTCCAGTCTTTCCGAGGGCAGCAATCAGCCCTCCGGCGAAGACTCGGCCAGCATCGTCACAGGTACACAAGTCTTTATTCATCTTTTTTTTTTACAAATCCACGTTGGCTCTCCGTCCGTTCATCGGTTACATCCTCGCGAGGAAGAACAAATTTCTTACCCGTCAGAAGATCCCGATGAACAAGGTGTAAACTGGAAAGTTTGTTCATCATCGGCCGATTGCGCGAGAGAACAATTGAAATCATCGCACGGACGACGTCGATGCCGCGGCGGAGATCGATCGATCCAACAGGAACGATTTATACGTCACATACGTTCATGTGTTTCCAATGTTCAATGGATATCTAGATGGGCTGTTGTATAGGCGAATTATCGATAGCTGTTCCGAGTGTTCGTTCGAAGTTATTCATTTTAAACGTGATTGATGATGTTTTTTTTTTTTTGTTTTTATCGTGGTCCTCGGTCTATTCACGGGTCAAATGGCTGATCGAATGAATTCGAATTTTTTGCCGAAAGCTCCGTATCGTATCGCAATATTTCATCATCATATTGAAAAATAATAATAACGAAGCTGTGCTGGGCATGCGCAATGTATTAATTATATTAAAATGGGAACGAGCGAGCTCGATAGACAAAGCAAATTCGCGATTAGATGAGTTTCATAGATACACTAGATCGTTTTCTCCTTTTTTTTTTTTTTTTTCGTTCCTATTCTTTTTGTTTCGAATTCGTTTTGAAATATTCTTCTACTTTAATTATGTTTCATGAGCTAGACAACCGAGCGGTGGTTTCAACGCTCGGCTAAAATCATTTCTCTTAACGATCTTTCGGCCGTTGCACTAACGATCGTGTGAACCCGTGAATTTTACAGACAAGAGTATGGGCGACACGGCCTCGGACGTCATCAGCGACAGTTCGGGCGTCGGCACGTCCCAATCCGACACGACCAATTCCCTGTCCATTCCAGGCACCACAGTCGTATGCGTCGAGAATTACAGTAGTGGCATAGCCGGTCACCTAGCCATTAATCAAGGAGACATTCTCGAAGGTAAGGGTGATAGCGGAGGGGGGGAAACGTCAAAAAGAAAGACCTTGAACAAAATAGAAAATTCCACTGCTGCGAAGTTGGACCAGCTCTTATCGTTCAATTACGTTATTGCCGCAGTAACCGGAGCCACGGATTGCGGTCTACTCGAGGGAGTTCTTCGGGGACAAGGCACCGGATTGTTTCCTGCTCATTGCGTCCAAGAGGTTCGTCTTCGTCACACGAATATTCCGTTGGGCCCGCAAATCGCCCGGGAAGGACGCAACAGAGTCCTCGGGCGACGGGAATCTCAGCACAAGTATTTCGCTACTGCGCCTAGATTGAAGAAACCGTGAGTCAATCGAAATAAAAATAATAAGAATAATATTTTTTTTATTTGATTTAATTTGTCGTAATTGATTGATTGTATTCAATGACGCAGAGTAACCGCCGAACCGCGAACGGTGGTGCTTCATCGATCGAGAAAAGGTTTCGGTTTTGTTCTTCGCGGTGCCAAAGCAACCTCGCCCCTCATGGATCTGACACCATCCACCAGGTATCCAGCGCTTCAGTATCTTGACGACGTTGATCAAGGAGGTGTCGCCGATTTGGCGGGACTCCGAAAAGGCGATTTTCTTATTCAGGTAAAAAAATAAAAAAAAATCGTAATTAAAAGGTTATTCGTTAAAAACATAAAGTTTAAATGAGTGATGAAATTTACGGTGATTCGCAGATCAATGGGGAAGACGTAACAATCGCGTCGCACGAACATGTCGTCGATCTTATAAGAAGATCGGGTGAATTAGTGAGAATGACGGTTGTCTCGCCGGTCGTGACTCTTCCGAATTCTCAATCTGCGGCGGCATTGCCGACTAGTCAGCCGAATCAAAGGCAATACGCGACATTGCCGCGAAAAGGTAGCAACAACGTGCCGATGAGCGGAACTCTTGGACGATCTCCCGCCCCTCTTCCGCCCAGAAGAGATCCCAAGACCACACTGAGCGTTGGCCGTGCGAGAGCTAGATCGATGGTAGCTGGGTTGGGTGAGTTTTTGATTCCTCATGAGCAAAAATAAAACAAGTGGCCCCCTTGAAAATCCGTCACTCGGGGATATGAAAGTAATAAACAGATTCTGATACTTTTCAGAGATACAAGAATACGTATTTTTCGTTTTTTTGGAATTTCCATTTTTATAAAAGTTATTAACATTTGAATTTTTATGTATTAATTTAGAAGATAATTTTTTTCTCTCGATCTATTTTATAAAATTAAATAATATTTTTAGGGAATATTTCTAACAAACTGTTCTATTCAATGACATTTTTTTTGAAAACGTGATACAAAAATTTATCTAAAATATAAACAATTTTTTTAAACAAATAGAAAATTCAACAACTTCTCCATTGATTTTTATATTTTTTCTTATAGACATTTATTCTGTGTTCAATTGAGAAGATTTTTCCGTTGGAAAAAGTTGGGAACTTACATTTTTGAAAAAGTTATGAGGATTTTTCTTTTGAGTCGCGCGTCAGGTGGCGAGGAATACACAGCGCGCGACGCGCATTCTGCGTGCATATATAAGTAAGATTTGCATTACAAACAACAATTTAATTAAAACAAATGCATATCTTTATTTTTCAATGCTTACAAAAATATTATTTTCTTTTTTTGTTGATCCTTGTTTTTACTAATGTGCTAATGACAAACTCTTCAGAATCCGAAAAAACTTTGCACAAAATTTTGTTTCTATCGACTGGAACGTAGCAATGGTACTGTCGAGTATTTTTCAATGTTTTTGCCATTGTGTACCGGGTCTTTAATAATTCTTCATGCTTATTATGTTCTTCGTTTGAACAAAGACCAAAGTTTATGTTCTTAAAAGTAGTCCTTTACTATTTTTTTAACGCCCCATTCCAGAGGAACTGTAGTCAACAAAGAAATTTTATTATATCGAGAAGTTTCTTCTTCAATTGCGAGTCTGAGGTCTTCGATCCAACTTTCACTCATGTCTCCATTCATCTTGTTGCCAGCATCATAATTCAATTTTTGTTTCTTTTGTTTTTTGAGCAAAGGTTCTCCAAGTTCAAGTAATAATTCGTTAACTTTTTTCAACTTCATAGCTTCTTCGAAAACTTCGTCATGAAAATTTGAATCTCGATTCGAATTATCTTCATTATTGTCGAGTTCATTGTTGTCATCGTCAGTTGTACCGCTGTTTAATTCCAATGACGTTTTGCGTTTTTCCCTCTCAGATATACATATTTGCACATGACTTTCCGCCTCTCTGTCCATATGAAATATATGATAACTTGAAACTAATTCATCATTAACGGATTTCGACTCCACGGAAATAACCTAAATAACCTTAATATAATCAGAATATACCATAATACCTGTTAATTTGTGACTTGCATGACGGACAAACAGACAGACTGACTAAATCTTTGAACTTTCTATTCCACTTATTTGTGACTTGTAAGACGTTTTTATAAATCTTATTGTGATATTTTTTACTCAAAGGATTACAACAGACATACGCACTCGGCATTTTGCATAGATACAGGAATAACAAACAAAACAAAACTATACTTTACTTCTAACAACTGTAACACATCAGTAAAATGTGACTGAAAAGAAACTTGCGAGCGTATTTTTTTATTACTGATTGGCTGAATTTTGCAGAGATAACCGTAGATGAACATGTTGACACCGGTATTCAATGTAGCTACGGCGGGATGTTTTGTTGACCGCGCGTATGTACGCAATGGCAAAAACATTAAAAAACACTCGACAGTACCATTGCTACGTTCCAGTCGATATAAACAAAATTTTGTGCAAAGTGTTTTCGGATTCTGAAGAGTTTGTCATTAGCACATTAGAAAAAACAAGGATCAACAAAAAAAGAAAATAACATTTTTGTAAGCATTGAAAAATAAAGATATGCATTTGTTTTCATTAAATTGTTGTTTGTAATGCAAACCTTACTTATATATGCACGCAAAATGCGCGTCGCGCGCTGTGTATTCCTTGCCACCTGACGCGCGACTCAACAGAAAAATCCTCATAACTTTTTCAAAAATGTAAGTTCCCAACTTTTTCCAACGGAAAAATCTTCTCAATTGAACACAGAATAAATGTCTATGAGAAAAAATATAAAAATCAATGGAGAAGTTGTTGAATTTTCTATTTGTTTAAAAAAATCGTTCATATTTTAGGTAAATTTTTGTATCACGTTTTCAAAAAAAATTTCATTGAATAGAACAGTTTATACGAAATATTCCCTGAAAATATTATTTAATTTTATAAAATAGATCGAGAGAAAAAAATGATCTTCTAAATTAATACATAAAAATTCAAATGTTCATAACTTTTATAAAAATGGAAATTTCAAAAAAACGAAAAATACGTATTCTTGTATCTCTGAAAAGTATCAGAATATGTTTATTACTTTCATATCCCCGAGTGACGGATTTTCAAGGGGGCCACTTGTTTTATTTTTGCTCCAGTAAAGGAAGCTTTGTGACGGTCCGGAAATTTTTTTTTTCAGGATTTTGATGTCAATAGGTTCAAAATGTCCTAAAACATCCAGAAAACACATTTAGAGATCATGTCCGGATGTATGTATGTGTGTGTGTGCAACCACCCTCCAAAATTCAAACGTTCATAACTCAAAAACGGTTCAAGCTACCGTACTCAAATTTTGCACACATGTGGTGCCTTCTAATATCTATGTAATCTGTGATTTTCGCAATTATTGACGCATTCGCTCGGCTTTGACAGCGTTTTGAATTTTTTCAAAAATGTCTGTGACCACCCTGGCGTCCGCAAATTTCGAGATATTCGGCTAAATAGTTTTTCACATATAGAGTTGGGTACAAGGATGTTTGGTATTGCATTTGAGCCGGATCCATTAATAAGTTTAGATTGTATGATTTTTTGAATTTTCCAAAAAATAAACTTTTTTGCTTCATTTGTCGTTCACTTCAACCAATCGAACCACAATTCTCCGCAAGCTTAGGATGTAGTCGTGCTATAATACATATCAAATTTGGCCGAGATCGGCCGAACGGATCAAGATCTAGAGCAATCCGAAATTTCTAAGTTCCAACCCCTGCAAATTAAAACTAGCTGCAAGTAGAAACTTGCAAAGTGCTTCCTCCATAATCCTCCGCACTTGATCCAATGGACGAAATCCTTTATGAGGAAGCCAGAATTAATAAAGAAAAAGGTACTCATGAGCATCCTCATAAAGGACTTCGTCCATTGGCTCAAGTGCGGAGGAGTTTTTTTTAAGATTTTCGGTCGTTCCGCGTGAACAACGTAAGAAGATGGCGAAACATATAGTTCGTATGATTATTATTCGCAGAAGGTGGAAGCGAGAAAGAAGATCGTGACGATATAACGTCGACCGGAGGAAAATCTAGCAGCGCGGAATCGATTCATCTGCCCCAACAACCATCCACGGGATCGAACACCGGACAAAACACTCCGGTTCAACCGAGAACAGCGAGTATTCGATCGAGACCAACTTCCAGCAGGATAACAGCCGCGGAACTCGAGGTAAGTCGTGGAACGTTGCACCAAAAGCACCACGTTTGCACGAATACGAGATTGCGCTTTGATCATCCGCAAAACATAATGAGAAAGTTAACTGTCCCCCATCACGAATGTCGTCGGTGTGAGCACGAAATTCATTCGAAGACTCGAGCATCTGCATTGCTTCGATTGCAGGAACTATTTCAACGTCAGCAGGGAAGCGCTAGCGGCCAGTACGGCTCCTCCATGATGAGTTCTCACTTTCAGACTGGCCAAGCGACAAAATCACATCCGTCATCGCCCGCGAAGACCGGCAGAGTCTATGCGAGCGTCGCGGAAATGAAGCGAAAGGGAAAAGTAAGAAAAGCGCCCCCTGAGCGATAATCTTTTTTTTTCTTTCAATTATCGATGGATTTATTTATTTATTTTATCATATTTAATTAACAAGATTTTTTCTTATTGACTCGATCGTTTTTCTCGGTTGTGGCTTTGCTCCGATCAATATTGGAACTATCATTCCGTATTGTTGCAGCGGGAATCGTGTCTCTGATATTAAGGGCGGGGTAAGATTGATTCGGCGAAAAAGAAGCATGTTTATAAGATTTTTTTCTGGCGATACAAATAGTGTAAATTTATTGAATCAATTTCCATATAATAATACAACATTTAAACAATATTTTGCTAAATTTTCATTCCAAAATATTGAAAATTAAGCGGGTGACAGTGAATCTCCGGAGGCGCCTCGAAAAAAAGTTGCTTTGCGGTGTTCATCATAACTCGCAAAAGAATCATCTGAAACAAAAAAATTAAAATGCATTCGTTAAAGGAGATGTTCCTCGAGGTATCGGATTTTTTCGTAGCACTTGGAAGCAAAAAAACCGATTTTCGCTATAAAAATCAGCTAATTTCTTGCTGTAAAATTAATAATTATCAAAAAAAAAGCTCTCGACAATACCTGGTAAATTATGTGAAGAAGTAGTGTGCAAAATTTTTCGAGGTGCCTCCGGAGATTCACTGTCACCCGCTTAATTTTCAATATTTTAGAATGAAAATTTAGGAAAATATTGTTTAAATATTGTATCATTATATAGAAATTGATTGAATAAATTTACACTATTTGTATCGCCAGAAAAAAATCTTAAGAACATGCTTCTTTTTCGCCGAATTAACCTCACCCCGCCTTTAATATCGATTTTATGGTTTTAACTCCGAGTCCGTAGACTTTTTAACGTCCCCGATTATTAGCTAAATTCCTAATCCTCGGATAACACTGGGCTCCTTGTAATCGAATATGGTCAATAAAAGATCACGATCATCCAAATAATAATGGTTTTTTTTTTTGTGAAAAGCAATGTCACGCGGTTCCGGGGCGAGACATTAAACTCGCGGGTCTTCCACGCGACTACGGGTGTTACACACATACACGCGAATCATTTCAATTTCACAATGCATGTTTAACCCTCTCTCGGTAATGGTGGCTGTTCGCATGTTTTGTTGTAGTGCGCGCGAAAGCCGGCACACAGAACGTGCAACAGGGCACGCAATGTCAGACACGGCCAGGCGGACGAGGACTACTTGTATCAATGATCCATAATACGTTAAATTTACAGAGCAACCGAAAAGCTTAGCATGACACCAGGTGATTAGCAGTCTATCGAAGGAACAAGCAAAACTCAGTTCGATACGAGTTTGAACTTTCACGTTCTTAACAAAAGGACACACTAACGCTTATATCTCACGCTTTTCGCATTTTATCAAAACAATATTGCTTAGTGATTAAAAGCATAAAAAGAAGGAAAGAAAAACAATAATAATAATAATGATAATTGCGAATTTGCTTGTCCGATCATCCCGAACAAAATCGTAGTAAATTGTTGGAAACACCTATTTTCATCACACGTCCCCCATGGATTTTTTCATCGACTCATGCTAAGCTGATCACGAAAGCACGCATTAACCGCGAATTTACGGCGGTCTCCGTTGGTCCTTTTCTGAAATTGCACGAATCTTTCCAGTCGAGCTCGAAAGTACGTTTCTTCGGTGGCCTCGGCGGTGGTTCGGATCTACACAGAGATTTCCACAGCACCCCCGACCTCAATGTTCAGACGCAGTCGGCAATTTTGGGAGCCAAGGGACATCGTAGCCAGGAAGACGTCAATGCGCTTACGGGAAGAAACGCTTTGCCACCGCCGAATCATCCTCCGCCGCCTCCACCCGTAGGTCAAGTGGTAAAGGTCAACGTCGGTGCTAACGCCCCGGATGTGGTGACGCCTTCTTCCGTTTACGATAATATGGCTCATATTCAACAGGTCAAAGGTAAGGCATCGACCTTTTTCGATTAAGGGAAGATATACCCCTAGGAGGCCGAAAAAAGGGTCATTTTCGCGAATTTTTTGTAAGAAAACTATTTAAAATTTCGGATTGGGGTTTGAACCAAATGAAAGTTTACACGTTCAAAAATATGTTCAATTTTTTTTATCAAAAAATATCAAAAATATATAAAGATATCGCATGTTCCTCGGAGCGCCGCAAAAAAATCTTCTTACACGGTACTCACTGCCGTTTGGTCAAAAATCATCTGAAAAAAAAAAAAAACCAAAAAGATAATTAAACTAGATACTATAATCTAGTAGATGTCCTAGCCGATTTTGATAATATAGATTTATGACAAAATGGCGAACATAAGTAACGATTTTTGGGCCAAAAATTAGTTATTATTTCGTTTATAAAAGAAAAGTAGATAACGAAAAAAAAATCCTATGACATCTACTAGATAATGGTATACAGAATAGGCACACCAAATTTCAAGGCAATCGGTTCATTGGTTCTCGAAAAAAATTTGGGTACCGATTGCAAAAACGTGGTTTCGAGAAAAACGCGTTTGAAAATTCAGGAATAAATAAATGTTAAGATTCGTCGACTTACATGGAATCATCGATACCAGGCCCATAGTGCAGGTCGTCTACGGTCAACGTTTGAGACCTCAAACTTAAAGAAAATGCAAAAAAACAAAAATCCATTTATTTCGACCATCTAGGTGTATATCTCTCCTCAAACGTCGAACCTTTCACCGTAAATATTTCTACCCTGAATTAACATTTATTTTCGTTCGAATTTTTCAGAATTAGCTGCAGCATCGTCGGAAGGTGGCTACGGGGTGATGTCGAGTTTCCGACCGGCGAACAGCGCCAAACTCTACGCTTCGCCCGAGGACATAAAAACCGTGGGTTATCGTTCGCGAAGTTTACCCGCTCATTCAACGGGATCGCACATAAGAAAATCTCACAGTCTTCGAACACCGAACAATCCGACTTTCAAACCGTCCAACGGCCAGCAGAGTTCGAACAGCGTGGCAAATGTCAACGCTGCATCAATCGGTGGCGCTGGAAATTCATTGGGCAGCAACAATCAATACGCCCAACCTCTCAAAACCAATCGTAGTCACAGTATAGCTGGTCTACGCGAAAGAAAGAAAAAATCAATAACCGCGAGTTCTTCGGTAACGAATCTTTCGTCGAGCGTCGTTGCACCACCGATTCCCGAACCGGATTACAGTCTTTCGGAATCGGAAAACGACGACGACGATGGTGATGAAACGGACGATGGCGAATCGGAAATCGCCAAAGAACTCGAAAAAGCGGCAGCAAGAGAAAAACTCGAGTCAACGCGTGAAACTTCGGGTAATTCGAACGCTTCGGGTAGCAGTTCATCCGGTAGCAGTTCGTTGCCACATTCTTTCAGCGTCGAAGAAATTCAAAAAGTTCGAACACAATTGAAATCGTCGAAGAGCCATCCGAACGAATTTTTGTTGAATCAACAGACTCAACAGCTCGTCGAGGACGGTGACAACAGTTCGAGTGGCGTTAGTTCCGATCAGGATGTGCCCGTAGGACCACCGACCGGATTCGACGACACAACGCGAAACGACAATGGCCAATCAAACGCGGTTGACAAAGAAAACAACAATCCGAAGAGAACGAATTACAGCAGTGGCATGCTGACCAGACACGCGGTCAGTCTCGCTCAATTACCACCGCCGATCGAAGCCGACGCCGAGGAACAAAACAACGATTTATTCGTCCCACCGCCTCCGGAATTCAATGCCGGACCATCGGCGAGCAACGGTGCGGATAACGAGCTTGTGTTTGCACCACCACCGCAATTCTGCGACACTCGACAACAACAACAAAGTCGGGTTAAAATCATCGGAGCGATACCAAAGGTTGGGAACAGTCAGGTCAAACCGCCTACCGGACGGCTGCACAGTCAATAAATTTTATTCGAGTTACATCGTCGTGATTGATACGATTACGAACGAGACGAATCTATGCATCACCCGATGATCGCGGAAATTCTGCGACTAAACGTTTGCGAAAGCTCGTGTCGACGATTCGGATCAACGTCGGTGATGGGGTGTCGTGCGAGTAGGAAAATTAATTAATTGAACTAGTTTAACGACACGCACGAGCTAATTCAATGGTTGATCGGCAACCAGCGAGCTCGTAGAAAATCTCGCGTAGCGTGATTTTCACGGACTTGGCCTAAGAACGGAGAGAAGGAAAAAAAAAAACAGCGGTTTTTCAAGGGGAAACGAAAAGTTTTGAATATAACGGATGTAGTTCTAAGTCAGAGAAATCGGTAAAAAAAATGATTTACGAAGCAATTGCGAGAATGTTATATTTGGCTGTATGTTTAAAAAGCGAGCGTGAGTGTGTATGGTTTGTTTTACATGTTTCTATTCGTCTACGACGTGTGTTTAATACTTTTTCAGAAGCGATTATGAGATCGATCCCATCCCCTCCCTCCCCTTCGAAGATCGTGCACGCGTGTTTATTCGTGCGTGCGAGTTCCTGCAAAGGGCTATCGGCAACGAAGTTCACTCGTGAGTTTCATCGTACCGTTGATGACGATGACGCGACGAGGAGAAAAACACAGCGTCGCCCTTGATGTTTCCTCCCTTAGCGTTTTTATTAATTAACGTCGGCGTAATTAATTGTATCACGTGCGTTTAAATTCACGCGAAACGTTGTCAATGTGCGCGTAAGACTTGGACTCGCCGAAGCTCGAAATTCGGCAGATTACACGATGTAACGACGTTATGATTAAGCTTCCACGAGCGATGAGTCGAAGATGAAGTTTGCAAGAATCCAATAAGATAAGGGAGAAAAAAGATCGACGCGCAACCTACCTAACGTTAAGTTCTTCTTGTGACTAGAATACTACTGCTCAAACGCCTAATTACGCAAAGCTAATCACAAAGTCATTAGAGATTGTTTCTAGTTTTAATAACGGATAACTATACTATAGAACTATAATGTACGTTAATTCGAGAGAGAAGGGTAATCGTTGTAAGCTACTCGTGAGTTGCGTAGCTGATATCGAATGCACTTTAATAGGCGAAACGTGAAAAGAAAATTGAAAAAAAAAAAAAAAAAAAATCAATAACAGCACTCAATACTTTTTGGCTTGTAAGATAGACCAGACCGTATTCCTTCCATTCTTGATAGCCGGACCACTTCGGGAGAACGCGAGGTTTCGCACTTTTTCATATTTAAAAGAAAAAAAAAAGAAATGAGAAAATCCGACAAGTCTTTTCGGCAAGATTGCCTACGCAAAGTTTTGTGATACTTCTGGCATTAAACCATCTCTCAGTCCTCACTCTTTCTCTCTCTCTCTCTTACCTGTATGTTTTTACGAACAATTGTTTTTTACTTGTATATAGCAGTGCGTCCTCGTAATGTGGTAATCGATGATAATTGAATTTAAAGAAGAAAAAACAACAACAACAACAAGAATAAATAGACTTCCCGATTCCAAGAGACAGACCTCGAAATCTCTCGGATCCTCGCTGACAGTGCTAAACATCCTGTATGTACATAAATACCAATAACCAATTACCATACGATTGGGTTTATCATCGATGAAAGAAACGGTAATATTAAGCGTCTCTCCACGAACGATATCCTTCCTAATAAATTCGTTCTATGCCTTTGCAAATTAAATCATATTACAATGAAGTACGAGTATTGCGTCTTCGCGCACTTGGCTCGTCGCTGCAGATTAATTGACGAAACGGAAATAAAAATTGACTGGTAGATCGTAAGTACGATCTGTATGATGAATTTCCGATACGCCGATGGTTATAATACGACGATTGTTTCAAATCCAGATTTTGCTATCGAATTAGGACCAAGCATTTATCCCCCGCCGCAAATAGATGAATTAAGTAAGCTTATGACCGAGCGATTGGTTGTTTTTTTTTCTGTCAATAGCGACTGACGAAAGTAGACGAAATTTTATTGTCGATGAATCAAGAAAAGCTGCGATGAGCCTTGTACGTCGTTGAAAACTGTAGTTACGACATTCCTGCCAAAAGTAATATAATTATCAATTAATGTATCTAAATTAATGAATGAGAATGCACACGAGTACGAACTCGACCGCGTGTTGGAGATTGTTCAAGTTGTAACGCTTGTACATCATTCTCGAGGATATGCACTCGGACGCGTGGATCACTTTGCCGAACGGCCGAAATCATTGGTCAATTCTTTAGCAGACGACGGAGCACTTCGTTGCTTTGCACCTCGTTACGTAAATTCTTTCGAAGAAAAATTCTTGTAATTAATTCCGCCGTATTCGAAAGCCTCGTGGCACGAGCCAGTGACTGGGCTCCCCTGCTGCCGTTAAGTCTTTGATATTGCTCTTTCAACGACGAACCATAGGCGTGACAACTATATCATGAGCGTAATTAATAATCGGTTACTAAAGCGAATTAATGGAGAAAAAAAAGAAAAAGAACAAATTTATAAAAGAGAAAAAAAATCTGAATACCAAGAAAAACAACGTACATACTTCGTCCCCGTATAGAGTTCAGTAGATTATATAATAAATAAAAACAAAACACACAACCGGGCATGTGTTATAATAAATGTCTAAAACCGTCTGAACCGTGACGTCATCACTGGTTATAGATACGATGAGTGAATACGAGACAACCCTAGGAACGGTTTATATTTCCCGAGCACTTTTTCGTCAAACCTATCCGTAAAAGTATTTAAATGATTATGGTAAAAAGTATATTATATATACAACACATGAAGTTATTCCAAGCATATATATGGCTATATATGTATATATAGTTATACATATATAAGATATATATATATATATGAATTAGTTATGGTGCGGAAATGGTGTCGACGCGATAAACGTCGACGAAACTCGATTGCTCTGTGAACGACTGAAACTTTTAAAGAAACACGGATTATTTTGTTAAATTAACCCCATCCATCCGCGAACACCCCTTCCATTGTGTTTAGCGTTAATCGTCATTCTCACCTGTGACAACTACGATTATAATTATTATCATATGATCAGAGTTAGTGTCTTTTGTATTACAGTTATTGTACTGTGAGTTTACGAGATACATGCAATTTTTTGACGATGAATAATAACCAATCATGTTCAATTAAATCAATGCGTTTTTTTCCGTTTTTTTTTTTTTTATTGATTATTTATTTTTCATGTTTCCCATTATTGTTTCTTCGATCTTGTGTGGGGGACGATTCCGGGGTGTCTGTGTATTTTTCCATTGTTTTCAGATGAGTCAACAACATATCTTCGCTAGGACCGAGAGCGACGAATAGCCAAGCTATAACGGCGAGACTATCCTTCGCCAGCATAACTTTTTGCCAAGTAACAAGTTGCTCTTCGGCTATAATATTCGTAGAATTCTGTAATGTTTATTTTCAATTGATACTATTGTTCCAATTATTGTTTGGTAGCCTTATTAGCATGATATACAATTCCATCGTTTCAGCTTGCATTATTTCAATCTCCGATGAGCGGCAAACCTCAATGCAGGTAAATCGTCTCGACGGCGATTGAACGATTTAACGCAACGAAAATCTTTTACGAGATTTAAGCCGAAATGAAGGAACTCCAATTATACGTTAAAAGAACATACGTTTTCTAACCACGTCACGTTTCCTCCATAATTAAGCAAGGAAATTTTATTGTCAACGAGAAGACTCGCTTGATGCAAACAAAACGTCGCTATGTACAACGGTACTGCGAGAAAAGATCGCGAATGGTCCACGTAGATATCTCGTGCATGCTGGAAATCGAGATGTGCCAAATCGAATCTAAAATAATATAAGTTGTTATTTACAAAAATTACACGGTTTTGAGTGCTAACACTTACTTGTCGATTACCGAAACGATGGACATCGTTACAAGAAACGAAAATATATTCGTATAGATTTCAGCGATGAGAGAATAGTCGATGAGAAAATCGAGAGATAGCTCGAAAAAATGTTGAATCTGCAAAATTTTATTTGATGGAAATAATTCGTACAAGAATTTTTCGACATACGAAGGTTCATCATGACTCACATTAAATGAATCAATTAATGGCTTACCAATAAAAAATGCATCAATGCCATTCCTGCCAATAAACCTTGGTGAATGAGACCCACACTGTTCCATACCTTTTGCGCTAAAATCGCTACCTTTATTGGGTCAATAGTTGATCCGCGAGGTGGCGAGTGTCGTCGAGGCTTCAGGCTCAGATCGCCAGGAATCTTTAATGCACTAAAACCATTTCTTCTCTGAACGTAAATGGTGTCCGTCGTGAGTTCGGGATAGGACACATTCTCGTCGTGACGATTTCTCGAGTCTACCTGAGACTTTCTCAGAATCTCAGTTATCGGCAGTTCGTCGTTTTGTCTATTGGCTCGACCGAAATTATCGGGCTTGGATCGGCGTCTCTTTTTTCTTGCGGATATACGTGGTTCGTCCGAGTGAGTTTTTTTCGACTTTCTACGAACTTCGTCGTCGTAAGCATCGTCCTCGACTGTACCACTGGTTTCGAAAATACGATTTTTCTCCTTTTGATGCTTTTTCCATTTTCGTCGCTTCTTTCTTCTCGCCAAATCATTGTCCGGACTCTCACTCTCGCGCTTTTCGATCGATATAGCAGCATCCTCGTCGTAACCCTCGTCGTCCTCGGTTCTTTTGGATAACGTTATCCGAATTTTTTCTTTCTGATCTTTCTTCCATTTCCGCCGCTTTCCCATGATCACTCGATCATGATTCGGACTTCCGACATTTTGCTCTTCGATCGCGCGATTATCCTCGTCGTAGGCTTCGACGTATTCGATTATATTGGATTCAAAAGCACGGATCTTTTCTTTATGATGCACCTTTGATCTTTGCGACTTCTGTCTTCTCACTTCATCGTTATCGGGCATTTCAATTTCTTGCTGGTCGTATTTGATCAAATAGTCCTCGACCTTCTGCATCGCGTCGAACGGACTTGCAACGTGTTTACGACTCGAGTCGGAATCCTCTTTTGTATACGTAAGATTATCCGAATTCGCCTCGTCTTCCCTATCGTCGGAATTGTTTTTATCGCACCGTCCGCTATTTCGGGTTTTGCTATTCGAGCGTGATGTTGTTTGATTTTTCGTTAGCAACGCACTGCTGCCTTTTGATTGAGGTTCAATCTCATTTTCAAATTCGTAATTCGATCGTCCTAATTGCTCGATTGTTGAATCTGCAACGGGTCTTGAATTATCGTGCCTCACGTTCTGGCGGCTGCGCGAACTTTTTTCACGACTCATATTTTAATAATTTTTTTATTGTACTAATTATAATTATTGATTATAAATCAAAACGATCACATGTGGTACAAGATTTATCCCGGTTTATTACTAGTCGAAGGAGTTTCGTTGACTTCACTCTCCGGGAACGTTCCCGGTTTGTAGAGATGCAGTAACTACTGTGACATGGAGCGTCCATAGCAACCACGAACGGCCATTTGTTGTGGGTAAAATCATGCCTGACTACCGTCGATCAGGCAGGTCAAACACTCCCTCTGGAATTATTGTTTTCAGTTTCGGCATAAAAGTGAACGGATGTTTCATCGACTTAATAATCGTTATAGCGAAGCTAGCAAAGCAAAGTCGTCAAACCGAGTTTTAACAAAATTGAAATATTTCTTTCTTTATCGTCAAGCAGATTTTCGGCACCTTACCTCTGTTAACATGGGTCACTCGTGTCTGGCACTATAAAAAGTACCCTAAAGTGCTCCAAAAATTCCAGCAAACTCAAGAGATCTTATGTGATGACTATCCTTAGTATAAGGACTAATATTATTGAAATATTCATTTGTTTAAGAAATATCATCATGTAAACAAATAAAAACGTGAAAAATCTTCTATGACTTTAGATGTAATTGATATTTTTCAATAAATCAAACGGAAAATTAAAACTTTTAATGGTACCTACTTTAAGCAGAAAAAAATAAGATCCTGTAAAAGAAAAAAGAATGCTCAAGTTTTGAGCATAAACACCCAGGTTTTTTGGTGTGCAGACAGAAGGTATGATTTCTATTTGAATAAACACTTTCGTAGTTTTCAATCAATTTTATTTATCACAATCACACAAATTTTCAAAGCTTACTCAAAAATGAGACGAATATAAAAATATGAATATAATGGCAATTATGAAGCTAAATTACATCGCGCAATCTCTGCATAAATCATACCTGCGATCTTCGCACACCGCTGTGTGACCCACAATAATCTATAAACTCTTGTTACGTCCCTACGTTTAATCTATATTTAAATGTTAACGTGCAAAAGTTAAAAAGACTTATTTTTGAATTTTTAAAACAATATCTATCTTAAAAACCCTTCAAGACCGAGCCACGTACGAACGATGTCGTGATGACTCAGTCATCCCAAACCAGGCGATGCCTAGTTTAAAATAATGCCCGATGAGCGACAGCAGCAATCGCTGCATAGGCCCGTTCCCCTTCTTCACCACTCCTCAACCGAATATTCATGCCGCGCTTTACCCCACTCTTCCTCACCGGTTAGGAACCACGCGCCTAACCGCCGGGTTATGGGTCTTCTTCCCGCAACTAGCCACCTGCTAGATGAAGACGGTTTTCTCTCTCTATGTTTTTTCCTATAGATCTGAGTCGAACTTCTCGAATGTTCACCCTTTTTCCCCCAATATCAGACCCCTTTTTCCGATCTATTTTTAGGTTTTTACGGCACCACGCCCACAGAAAATGGTATATAAACCCAGGGTTTTCACCATAAAGCGTCTCAGTTTTAAAATGTAATACGTCCACGACAGTTGTCTTCGCGACGCGAATAAGTACCGTTACTCTGCCCGAACGGACTTAGAATATTTTTGTGTCCACCGACTTTTATTTCGGTTTGGACTTAGAATCGTTTTCGCGTCCGGACTTCTCTTTGCGTCCACCGTATCATCTACGGTTGGGACTTAGACTCGTTTACGCGTGCAGTCGTAGATTCTTTCGAAACCACCTGACTCTTTGTACAGTCAGGTAGAGTTGAGTAATATTGAAATATAAATTTAACCGCGTGACTAAAAATACTTACAAATCAAATAAACTGAGAACCAATAAATAAATACGTCCCCGACCAAGAGTCTGCGATTAACAAGAATAAATAAATAACTAAAAGTCCGCGAGTTCCTGAATAAGCTGTAGACAGCGAAGTCCAGCCTTGAAGAATTAATAAACGAAATAAACAGATAAATAAACTGAATACTGAAGAATAAATATAGCAACGACCAAGAGTCCGCGATTAACGGCAATTAATAAATAACAAAAATCCGCGATTGATAAATATTAAATAAATAAAGAATAATCAAGGACCAAGTGTCCTCATAAATAAATAAATACATACGCTTAAGAGACCGTAGAGTCCAGCGTAGAATCTAAATAATTGAAGCCTAAAGGAGGGCAATTGAGATAACCGAAAACGAGATAATACGCCCACAACCTTGAATAAGATTTAACCCGATCGACAATAGACATTAAAACAATAATTATAACAACGCTTTCAACCTAACATTTTGTGCGCGAACGAACATCGTGAAACTGTGAACTGTGTAACAATTAATGTTAACCAAGCTGAACTGTATACCGAAACATCTTACACGTGAAAATACAAAAGATTGTGTGTGCGTTCCAAATCTGACATTCCGAACTTTCTTTCGACCAACCTGCCCTTTTGCAGTAGGCAAGTAATACTAGAGATCGAAGGACGATTAGTTGCAACGGCAACCATCCGCAGCCATCCAGACCGCACCACCGACAAGGGACGACAAATAAAAACCAAGAGGTTCATACATTTCGATCGTGATTAGGCTAGATCTCGGTCCCCGAGTAAAGGCGTAAAAACCTGACTCAAAAGTGAGATCAAAAGCTGGGTTACGTCTGAGCGGATATTTTATTATATTCGTAGTTAGGACGTAACTCAGATAAATTTTGGTGTCAGAAGTGGGATATTAACGCCCTCAATCATGATCGAATACCCTTGGTAAACCTATTAAAACTTCTGGAATCGCTCACACGCCATCTGAAAATAATCCACGAGGGCCTAAAGGCTCCAACGCGGGAGGTTCCTCGCCGAATATAAATTCAAACACTAATATAAACGTAAATAAATCTTAAAATCAAGTTCGCGAGCAAGAAATTAACGAATTAATTAAGAAAATTAAAGAAGATCAAATAATAATAAAAAAAAATAACGAAAAACAATAAAGAAATAAACGAAGTAAATCCGTTAGAATTAAACATGGCTATTCCGGGTAATCAGGGTAACCGCGTGCGACCGGCCCCAATGTTCATAAAATACGCGCTCGCTGCGGTACCTACATTCGACGGATATAACATTCCGGTAACACACTTCATAGAAGGGTGCGAAGAGGCAAGTGAAATAGTGCCACCGGACAATCAGAATTTTCTAGTGAAATTATTACGCACTAAACTAAACGGAGAAGCCCGGCACTCGGTGCATGATAGAACTTTCAACACGGTGGACGAGTTCACAAAATTTCTTAAGAATTTGTATGCCCCACTAAAATCAATTTACCAGCTGCAGGGTGAGCTCGGAAACATTTTCCAGGGAGAGCGTGAGGGCATAATAGCATACAGTAACCGTGCGCGAGAATTGGGAAACAAAATTTTGGCGAGCCACGTCGCTGCCACAGACGAGGGCCTAACCGAAGCCGAAAATAATCGGCTGGATAAAGAAATTAATGAGTGTTTTATTCGCGGTTTAAATACCGAAATCGAAATCAGATTGCCCCGCATTGATACTACATTTGAAGAAACTATAAAAAATGCGATTAATATCGATCGACAAATACGGGCTAAAGAAGCACTAAGAAACAATCGGGAGTCAATAAATAATTTAAGGCCGAAAAATAAATATTATGGTCAAGATCAAATACACCACATTGGTGTCCCAACTCCAAGGTGCCAGATTTGCCAGAAAACAGGACACACGGCAGATCGGTGTTATCAACGGTATTATAATATCACCGAAAGAAATACAACTTGCCAGATTTGCCGAAACTCAAGTCATACAGCGGATTGCTGTCAGCTAAGATTTAGTGGCAACAAAAAATATTCCTACATCGGAAAACGATTCAAGGACAATAGATTCCGTGAATACAATAATTTCCGTGAATACATAACACCGCGAAATAAAGGTTTAGCAAGAAAACCAGTCTTCGAAGAATCTCTTGTTTGCCGCTACTGCAAAAAGCGAGGACATACGATCAAAAATTGTTACACGCAAGATCATAACAATTTTTCCAAGGGCACAGAACGGCCAACTCTAAAAGACGATGTAATTCATAATCCGCGCACCTGTTCACGCGATGGCAGCGGAGTACGTAAGATATTCCAAAATAACATCTCCAAAGAAAATAATTTGTCGCGAAATTCAATTACTGCGACGATAAATCACGCAAACAGCGTACCAGCTATCGAGGTACGTTCTAAAGACTTTCTTGTGTCAGTAATACTCATGATCGATACAGGCTCAAAGCTGAATTTAATCAAGAGCTGTGTCGTCGCCCCCGAAGTGCATGTGGATAGGGAAGAGACTGTGCAGATTTCTGGAATAACGGGGCGCACAATTCATACACTGGGGAAGGCCCAGCTTGAAATGTTCAACGCCAGTGTTACGTTTCACTTGGTATCTAACGATTTTCCGATTCGAGAAGATGGAATCATCGGATCCAAATTTTTCGATTCCCACGACGCTGAAATATCCTACTTACGAAGAAATCTACGATTAGAAAAATATGTGATACCTTTTCTTAAACTAAGAAATCCAGTGGTCCCCGTTCGAGTAACGAGAACTCACCTCGACGCACCCCTAATCACCAGTAATAAAGGAGTTTCCATATATTTAATTAACGAAATTAAGAAAAACATTAAAGCAGCAACAGCCAATTTAATTTTTGACCCAAGTGAAAACATTTCTCATATGGACCTCGAAGCCTGTGACGTAGGGCAATATGCAAGTTCGCAGTCGGCCCAGATTGCGGAAATTCAGGAGAAAGGTTGTCCCGCGCTCGAGGATACGGTATCGAACGCACGGTGCGAGGCCGTTTGCACCGTAAGAGAATCTGAGCGTATTGACGAAAATAAAAATATGATGCGCCCGGATCATCTGAACGAGGAAAACATGGAACCGCCGGCGAAGCGAAAGGTCGGTCGACCGACGGTTAAAATCAAAAAGCACGAAAAGTGTCGGCGGCAAAGAAGAGGGACCTGCTTCAGGGGTCAAGTTGGTGAGCATCTGGACATCGCAAAAAGTTGGCAATTCATCGCGAGACAAATGTCCGGAAAGAATTTGGGCACCAATGACGGAGCACGGCGTCCAATAAACTACCCTCGAGACCAGCTAATTATCATAAAAGACAGTTATTTGCAATTTTTTTTTCTCTCTCCAGGAACCGGCGATTTATGTTGAGATGGTTTAAAAGATTTTGATTTGAAGCGTGCAACATCAAAATTTCGTGATTTGAAAAAAAAAGAGAAAAAAAAAAATCAGCACTGTAAAGAATAAATCAGAACACCATGTAGCAGTAATAATCCCAAGTATGATCGAAACATTTTCAGTATTTGCAGAATTTAATGATATTTCGAACCAAGAAACCAAATGTGTAAAGCGTAACAAACTATTTTCCATTTAACATGACAAAACTTGAAAACTGAACGGTACATCATAAGTTTTCTTATGTGTCCAACTATTACTAAAATGACATCCTCAGGAACGAGGTTCCTTAGAATTAAATCGATTTGAACCATTAAACAATAATATAGTAGGAAGTAATATTTTCTTTGAAAAAAAAAAAAATAGAAGATTTATAGAAAGAAAAAAAGAAAATTTATGGATAAAAAAAAAATAAAATGAAAAAAAAATGTGCTGAAACGGTTACCGAAGAGTACGTGTGCCAGAGAGTAACAATTGGGAACAGTTCGGAAAGTCCCGAACCCCTCTATGAGTTTAGTCTAGCCACATACATTATACATATATTTCATTCTCTCGAAAATAAGATACATTTGAGTCGCTCTCACGAAATATCCAAACAGAAGCCAAAATCAATGAATTATAATGAATCAGAAAAAAAAAAAAAAAAAAAATAACTATGATAACAATGAAAGGAAAAATCAAAATAGTAAGAGCAAGAAGACTTACGCGAAATTGAAAAAAAAAAGATTTTGAAAAAGAAGGAGAATTCGAAAGACTCCTGGAATCCGTATAACGATAATCAAATATATACATGAGCGATCTTCTCCGAGATACAACACGTTCAAAAAAAAAAAATAATAAAATAAAAATTATGGTAATAATAGTAAAAATAATCGTAATGAAAATAGAAAAAAAAAAATTTTCGAATACATCCATAATAACAACCGAGAGAAATAGCAGATATATATATAAGGTCCCGCATATATATAAGGTACTAATCTAGTGTGTCATTTTGTACGTCATTAATCTTGCATGCTATTATATGGGTTATTGCAATATATTTTATTTTTGAATCAAGTAGATCGACACAAGGATACTTGAACCATCGACCAGATAAGCTTCCCGTAAAATGAAAAAATTTCAACAAAAGGAACATTAATAATAATTCAATTGGAAACCGCCCTCTTACCCAGAATAATGAATAACCTAAATAACAATAATAAGACATAAATGAGTAAATGAATAAAATAAATAAAATTAATGAATACTTAATTAATAAAAAAAAAAACAAAAGGAAAAAAACGAAACCAGAAAAAATAAAAAAATAAAAATTTATATAGAGGAAAAGATAAATTCATGGACGAATACATGAAAAAGAAAATATAGAAATAAGATAGGAAAAAAATAAACGGAATAAGTAAAATAAATAGCATAAACAAGAAAAAAAAAAAAAAAAATTTTTTTTTTAAATGGAATAAACGAAATGAACGAAACAAATGAATAAAATAAATAGAATGAAAATAAAATGAATGAAATAAATGGAATAAATAAAATAAATAAAATCAATAAAATAAATAA
Source organism: Sussaba pulchella (assembly GCA_963971145.1). Classification (NCBI taxonomy): domain Eukaryota; kingdom Metazoa; phylum Arthropoda; class Insecta; order Hymenoptera; family Ichneumonidae; genus Sussaba; species Sussaba pulchella. The sequence goes on from OZ020166.1 coordinate 3,873,460, forward strand.
AATAAATGGAATAAATAAATAAATCAAGGAAATAAATGAAATGATTAAATAAATTGAATAAAATGGACAAATAAACAAATTGAGAGTAAACTCTCAGCTAATATAAAAATAAGAAATCTACCTCGCGGCGAGACGAATACGGAAACCCCTATGAGCTTATCGACCAAAAATAAATTTGCCCGGAAGGATAAATATACCGAGTTAAGTAACTAAATAAGTAATCGAGTAGATAAACAAAAAATATTTAAACCGAAAAGGAAAAAAAAAACCTAATAAAATAAATGATAAAATAAATGAATATATTATAAAAAAAAAAAAAAAAAAAAAATGAATGACCCAGGATAAACAATAACCTAATCGAAAAATAAGACATCTCGCAGCCTGACGAATGTGAAAACCCCACAGGCTTATTGACGGAAATAATTTTTCTTAGTGGTATATTTGCCGAGTTACATGAGGGCATGTAACCGAGTGTTAGTTTCACTAACCCTCGTCTTTGAGGGGGGAGGTGTTACGTCCCTACGTTTAATCTATATTTAAATGTTAACGTGCAAAAGTTAAAAAGACTTATTTTTGAATTTTTAAAACAATATCTATCTTAAAAACCCTTCAAGACCGAGCCACGTACGAACGATGTCGTGATGACTCAGTCATCCCAAACCAGGCGATGCCTAGTTTAAAATAATGCCCGATGAGCGACAGCAGCAATCGCTGCATAGGCCCGTTCCCCTTCTTCACCACTCCTCAACCGAATATTCATGCCGCGCTTTACCCCACTCTTCCTCACCGGTTAGGAACCACGCGCCTAACCGCCGGGTTATGGGTCTTCTTCCCGCAACTAGCCACCTGCTAGATGAAGACGGTTTTCTCTCTCTATGTTTTTTCCTATAGATCTGAGTCGAACTTCTCGAATGTTCACCCTTTTTCCCCCAATATCAGACCCCTTTTTCCGATCTATTTTTAGGTTTTTACGGCACCACGCCCACAGAAAATGGTATATAAACCCAGGGTTTTCACCATAAAGCGTCTCAGTTTTAAAATGTAATACGTCCACGACAGTTGTCTTCGCGACGCGAATAAGTACCGTTACTCTGCCCGAACGGACTTAGAATATTTTTGTGTCCACCGACTTTTATTTCGGTTTGGACTTAGAATCGTTTTCGCGTCCGGACTTCTCTTTGCGTCCACCGTATCATCTACGGTTGGGACTTAGACTCGTTTACGCGTGCAGTCGTAGATTCTTTCGAAACCACCTGACTCTTTGTACAGTCAGGTAGAGTTGAGTAATATTGAAATATAAATTTAACCGCGTGACTAAAAATACTTACAAATCAAATAAACTGAGAACCAATAAATAAATACGTCCCCGACCAAGAGTCTGCGATTAACAAGAATAAATAAATAACTAAAAGTCCGCGAGTTCCTGAATAAGCTGTAGACAGCGAAGTCCAGCCTTGAAGAATTAATAAACGAAATAAACAGATAAATAAACTGAATACTGAAGAATAAATATAGCAACGACCAAGAGTCCGCGATTAACGGCAATTAATAAATAACAAAAATCCGCGATTGATAAATATTAAATAAATAAAGAATAATCAAGGACCAAGTGTCCTCATAAATAAATAAATACATACGCTTAAGAGACCGTAGAGTCCAGCGTAGAATCTAAATAATTGAAGCCTAAAGGAGGGCAATTGAGATAACCGAAAACGAGATAATACGCCCACAACCTTGAATAAGATTTAACCCGATCGACAATAGACATTAAAACAATAATTATAACAACGCTTTCAACCTAACATTTTGTGCGCGAACGAACATCGTGAAACTGTGAACTGTGTAACAATTAATGTTAACCAAGCTGAACTGTATACCGAAACATCTTACACGTGAAAATACAAAAGATTGTGTGTGCGTTCCAAATCTGACATTCCGAACTTTCTTTCGACCAACCTGCCCTTTTGCAGTAGGCAAGTAATACTAGAGATCGAAGGACGATTAGTTGCAACGGCAACCATCCGCAGCCATCCAGACCGCACCACCGACAAGGGACGACAAATAAAAACCAAGAGGTTCATACATTTCGATCGTGATTAGGCTAGATCTCGGTCCCCGAGTAAAGGCGTAAAAACCTGACTCAAAAGTGAGATCAAAAGCTGGGTTACGTCTGAGCGGATATTTTATTATATTCGTAGTTAGGACGTAACACTCTCGTGGATAGGGCTGGCGGAAGATCTATTGGGGGTAGAGCAAACTCCGCACCCAAAACTTCCCTGGTTGTGGAGTTCTACACGCCAAAATTGAGACCGCTGATTTTTTACAATTTTATTTGCTTTGAAATTTCTCTCAGCACACGCTTGTGCCACTCTGCATCAGTGGCGGTTCATGTAAACTATTCCGCTTCGCTTCCGGCTTGCAACACAGTCAATGAGAAATCGATTGGCGGGACGAATGGAAGCCAAACAGATATGCGAGTCATGCGATTTTGTGTGACTACTCATTTATATCGCGGTATTATTCATGCTGGTGCTTTTCAAAAGCACAACAAAGAGAAAGACAGAGTAAATGGAATGAATGAAATTACCAATTATGGTACAACATTATCGAAAAGTTCGAGAGCGGTAAACACCCCCTTAAGGTATTACTGGATGGTTACTAATAAAGGCCAGAAATTCTTGAAAATTTGAGAAATGATAGTTTTTGATAAATAATGATACCTGAATTATTTCAGATTTTCTCACTAAATGGTTTAGGAGTTATCAATTTGTGAATTTAACACGGTCTGTTATGGGAGAACCGCTTCTGCAGACGTTAATGACTGCAAAACGAATGGAACTAAATGTCAGAAAACTCTGAAAATATTATATCGTCAAGATTTAGGATCGACAGATCGATTATGCTTAGTTTCAAATTAATCGACTGAGTAATTGTCGAGAAATTAATAAAGGCGTCTGGCCACCCTGGTGGACCGAAAAATGCACTTTTTTTTTTAAATTAATAAATTCGAAACTATGGGTCGGAATATTTTTATTCTTTGACTCAATATCATAAAGGGTTTCAAGGATAACATTATAAAATTTCATTTAAAAATATTAAAAAATGGCGCCGTGATGTTGGTTGCCGCGGAGGTCCTCCACACGATACGCTCGGTCCTTGTCCCACCTGATACTCGGTTATGGTACATCTGAAAAAAAAAAATTCAGGTTATTCTTAAGTAGTGTGATTACAATGTAGCGTAGCCGTTTTTTTTCGACCATTAGAAAAATTATGGTGAGTCGAAAAAAAAAATTTTCATTTTTTACCGAAATTTTTCAAGCAAAAACATTAATTAAAAAAAAATTAATCAAGTTATCAAAAAAATCTTACGTAACATTGTAGATAATGTATCTAAGAATATTCAGTAAGAATTTGAAAGCAATCGGACAGATAGTTTTCGAGATCTCGAAGGTATCAGGTCAAAAAATGTATATAATATATTCATATAATCAAAGTATGTATAATATGCTCATATTCGCCTAAAGTGCCCATCGATTTCGATATTTGCCAAGAGCACCACGAATCGATTGCCGGAGGACAATTGTCACGCTGCCGATTTTCATCGGCCGAGATCTTGTGCATGAATGTCGCCCAAATCGCCTTCTTCATTTCGTCTTTCGAATGGGAGAATCTTCGAATAGCGAGACCGTAATATACTGTTAGCTCGTTGATTAACTCGACGCTGCTTACGAAAACGGGGCACGTTTCAGATTTCTTGCGAAAACAAGCACGTTTGGTATCAGCGCGAAAACTAGCATGTTTCGGCTTTCGCCACGAAAACTAGCAGGCCGAAACATGCTAGTTTTCGCGGCGAATATCGAAACGTGTTGGTTTTCGCGGTGAAATTAGAAACGTGTTAGTTTTCGTAAGAAATTTGAATCGTGCTACTTTGCGTAAGCAGCGTCGAACTTGTCGGTTAGTTTTCCTTTGCCACCAAGCCCGCTTTTTTCTTTTTGCTTCCTCATAGAGGAAGCTATGTGACAGTGAAAAAATTTTTTTCGAGATATTCATGTCACCATGTTCAGAATGTTCTAAAACGTCCAGAAAACACATTTTTAGAAAATGTCCGGATGTATGTGTGTGTGTGTGTGTGTGTGTGTGTGCGCGTGTGCGTGTGCGTGTGCGTGTGCGTGTGCGTGTGCGTGTGCGTGTGCGTGCGTGTGTGTGTGTGTGTGTGTAATGGACTCCCAAAATTCAAACGTGTATAACTCGAAAACGGTTTCAGTTACAGCCCCTAAATTTCGCAGGCATGTGCAGCTCTATAACCCCTTCTTCGACTATAATGTTGGTCATGATTTAAGGCGTCGCTCGGATTTTGTGTCGTTTTCGAATTTCCAAAAAAAGGACGTACGCACTATAACTGTCGCAAATTTTGAGATATTCATCTAAATAGTTTTTGACAAAGAGATTTGTATCTAATGTTTGTTGGTATTGCATTTGGGCCGAATCCATCTATAATTTTCGATTTTATGATATTTTGAATTTTTCAAAAAATCAAATTTGTCGCTATGATTTTCGTTAACTTCAACCAATCGAGCTTTAAATTTACACGAGTATAGAACATCATTGATCGATGATGTACATTAAATTTGGCGGAGATCGCCTCAGCGGATCTAAGGGCATAGCCGGATAAGCATACCAAAACTGCCTTAAGCGAATTTTTAAATGACACTGAGCCTATTGTATCCTCACTAAAAAAAAACAATTTCCCTGAAAATTTCAGCTCTCTAACCGAATTGTTTCCCGAGTAATCGGAAAAAATGTGATTTTCAGTTTTTATTTTTTTTTAACTTCGATATTCGCTATGGATTTTTGTCAATTTTTTTCCAAATACTTATTGACAAGAGCCATCGACGAATAGCTTTACAAATATTCCGGTCCAAAACTTGATTTTTAACAAAGGAAATAAAAATGAAAATCCCCATTTCACTGGGTTCCTTTCGGAGTAAAATTATAAAACTCTTACACAATATCGTTTTCCTATGTCCCTTTACTCCCGATTTTTTTGAATTTTGTTGATTTTGTGCAACATCGTGAAAAAAAATTAAATCGGTTTTTTTCGATTTTGCTATGTAATACTAGAGTGATCCTTATATAAGGCTCGGACGAATTTTGACCCACTTCCCTCCCAGATTGGCTCTTAATAATTTCAATAAAAGTTCCCTAACTTGGCAGCCCGCCATCTTTAAAACCGGCCATTGCCAGCAGGGGTCATTTTTCCCCTTCAAAATACACAGGACTTATCGACTCTCTAGTAATATTCCCATTCGGGTCTCTTGAAATCATCTTTAAAATCCAAGAAGTATCTCAATGAGTCCTCGGCACCTTTGTGCATGAAAAAAAAAATCATACGGTTTGACTTTGAAATAGTTATGGGCCGTTCCACGCCGATATATAAACATGTTTCTCGGTTTTTTCTTATTCCCGGATAATTTTGTGAGATAATTTGTTAGATTTGAAATATCAATCCTAAAATTCAAAATACTGATCTTGAAAGTAATATTGGTCATTCCGACTCGATTTGTTTTTTTTTTCTTGTTTCGTTTTTCCTCTAGTAGCCAGATAAACTTATCAAAAGGAAGTTCAAAATATCCGATCTCATTCTGAAGTTTGAAAATAGTGGTCTTGAAATTATATGGGCCATTCCAATTAGAAACATTTTTAATATTTCATTTTTGAAATTTTTATCAGCCATTTCTTCAAATTTT
>OZ020166.1:3879406-4031243 GCA_963971145.1 Sussaba pulchella
TAGCCAGATAAACTTATCAAAAGGAAGTTCAAAATATCCGATCTCATTCTGAAGTTTGAAAATAGTGGTCTTGAAATTAATATGGGCCATTCCAATTAGAAACATTTTTAATATTTCATTTTTGAAATTTTTATCAGCCATTTCTTCAAATTTTCGAAAATAAATAGTGTTACGAGTTAGAATAGCCCATATAAATTCCAAGACCAGTATTTTGAATCTTCAGAATAAAATCGGATATTTTGAACTTCCTTTTGAAAAAATTATCTGGCTACTAGAGGAAAAACGAAACAAGAAAAAAAAACAAATTGAGTCGGAATGACCAATATTACTTTCAAGATCAGTATTTTGAATTTTAGGATTGATATTTCAAATCTAAAAAATTATCTCACAAAATTACCCGGGAATAAGAAAAAACCGAGAAACATGTTTATATATCGGCGTGGAACGGCCCATAACTATTTCAAAGTCAAACCGTATGATTTTTTTTTTCATGCACAAAGGTGCCGAGGACTCATTGAGATACTTCTTGGATTTTAAAGATGATTTCAAGAGACCCGAATGGGAATATTACTAGAGAGTCGATAAGTCCTGTGTATTTTGAAGGGGAAAAATGACCCCTGCTGGCAATGGCCGGTTTTAAAGATGGCGGGCTGCCAAGTTAGGGAACTTTTATTGAAATTATTAAGAGCCAATCTGGGAGGGAAGTGGGTCAAAATTCGTCCGAGCCTTATATAAGGATCACTCTAGTATTACATAGCAAAATCGAAAAAAACCGATTTAATTTTTTTTCACGATGTTGCACAAAATCAACAAAATTCAAAAAAATCGGGAGTAAAGGGACATAGGAAATCGATATTGTGTAAGAGTTTTGTAATTGTACTCCGAAAGGAACCCAGTGAAATGGCCATTTTCATTTTTATTTTCTTTGTTGAAAATCAAGTTTTGGACCGGAATATTTGTAAAGCTCGATGGCTCTTGTCAATATGTATTTGGGAAAAAATTGACAAAAATCCATAGCGAATATCGAAGTTTAAAAAAAATAAAAACTGAAAATCACATTTTTTCCGATTACTCGGGAAATAACTGGGTTAGAGAGCTGAAATTTTCAGGGAAATTGTTTTTTTTAGTGAGGATACAATAGGCTCAGTGTCATTTAAAAACTCGCTTAAGGCAGTTTTGGTATGCTTATCCGGCTATGCCCTTTGATAGCAACTATAAACTTCGAAGTTCGAACCTCTGCAAGTTAGGAAATGTTCGACCGAACGTGCTCGAATTCACGCACACGCTTGAACCAACAGTCAGCTCCATTTGTTACTAAATTTGGTATAAATCGAACAACGCGTTCGAATTTTAGGACACTTTGAATTATTATGTACGTCCAAGATGACCTCCTGAGATCCAAACGATTATAACTTAAGAACAGTTTCAGCTACAGCCCCCAAATTTTGGAGGCATGTCGAGCTCTATAACCCCTTCTTTAACTATAATTTTGGGCATGATTCAAGCCGTGAATCGGATTTTGTATCGTTTTCAAATTTCCAAAAACAAGCTGCAAGTTGGAACTTGCAATTTGCTTCCTCGGAATCGTAGGTAGTGAACGAAGATTCCGCTATGAGGAAGCCAAAGATTAAATAGAAAATGACCACTCATATAAATATCTCCGTTTAATCTATCAGATTCAGAACAAAAAAAATGATTCATCATGGAGGAATCTTAGTTCACTACCTACGATTTCGAGGAAGCAAATTGGAGGTTCCAACTTGTTTTACTTTACGAAGTCGTGTGCTCATTCTTTTCTGCACATGACCTATGCATTCTTTTTTCATCCATTTTTCTCTGTATGGATTGGCGTCAACAATCCCTTTATACGTTTTTGAATCTCCATCTCCAATTTAATTTGCGTAACGAACATTATATTTCTCCATCGACCTCGAAAATATTTCCACTATGCTGTCGACTTCCATTTTTCCAGCGGACCCTTCATGATTGGCGGCACATTCTTCATTATGATCTTCATTCCACTGTTTAAATTCAATGGTGCCAAGATTTTCACTCCAATACTCACAAGCTTTGCAGTAAGAAGATTTAATTATCACATCTATCACTTTCCCTGAGCAATATCCAATAATCGTCGATACGCCATAATGCGAAGAGAAACCGCGTTTGCGCCAAGTTCCGTCGCCAGAAACAGTCAACCCTGGACCTTTTCCCATCTCTGCTGTTAATTTTTGTTCTTCTTTCACAGCATTTTCTATCGATATTTTGCATACACTTTCTGGAGCGGTGTGAATTTGATTGACAACGGTGTCGTAAAACGAGTGATATACCGTTTTCGGTAAATCCACGATGCCACAAAATTTATTGATTCCTTTCTGACCAATTCACAATAATCTGAACGCGAATACGATTCGTCGATTTATGTCGTACGCTCTGTGATTAATGAGAGGACTTGAATCGACTATGGTTGGTTCACACAAGTCACACGACACCACTAACTTGAAACCGAGTCCACGAAAACTCGTTTCCGAAAACGTAACGTCACCGTTGCACTTTTTGCACTTCACAACGTTACTAACCGCAGAAAAAACGGTCACAAAGTTGATGATACGGTATCCGAAGTTCGCACTAACCGGTACGTCGATTTCTTCACTGGGCTTTAATTTTTTTGCCGATCGACTCATACTGGCCTTTTCCGGCTCCATTCCGTATCGATTGGCCGGGTAGTGGTGACCATTAACACTGCTCGATCGACGTCTTCGACTCCTCGAACCCTTTTCGTCCACACAATGTCGAGACGATGGTTTTTCTTTCATTTTTCGTGATATTTTTGTCAGAATATTTTTACATGCTTCCGCGTTGCTCGTCGAATACTAACTGATGCTAGTGAAACTAGAAATAACGGACCTAAATTCAGGAAAGTGTTCTCACACTACTTCAGGTAACACAGTAAATTATTCATCATATAAAAAGAAGAAATACGACAGCGGCAGGAGCTAACCCGTGCGAGTTTTGAAAAATTTAAAAAATTTTAAAAAACTCCCGGCTGGAGTAAAAATCGAACACAAAAAAAATTAGAACGAAAAAAAAGTAATCTGATAGAAAGCATGAATAAAATTCATGAATCTAAAAAGAATACAACAAATTAATAAATTTAAAATGGAAAAAACAAATTAGTGAAATTAAAAGAATGAAATAAATAAATAAATTCAAAAAGGATGAAATAATTCAAGAAGTCATCTTAGTTTATTCGTAGTTTGAATTATGATCGTTCGTTTGTATGAGTTCAATTTTTTGAATCGTGGTAATTTTCTCACTGCCCTCAATACAGTCGGGAGACGTCATTCATTAAACATAAGTCGGGAGACGTTTTCTTTCGTATCGTCGAACATCTAAATCCAGATCGTCTTCATGTTCAATTATCTAATGGCGTCTTCTTTGCACTGTCAAACATCTATATCGTATATCATATTTATGGTTAATGAATGACGTCTCCCGACTGAATTGAGGGCAGTGAGAAAATTACCACGATTCAAAAAATTGAACTCATACAAACGAACGATCATAATTCAAACTACGAATAAACTAAGATGACTTCTTGAATTATTTCATCCTTTTTGAATTTATTTATTTATTTCATTCTTTTAATTTCACTAATTTGTTTTTTCCATTTTAAATTTATTAATTTGTTGTATTCTTTTTAGATTCATGAATTTTATTCATGCTTTCTATCAGAGATTACTTTTTTTTCGTTCTAATTTTTTTTGTGTTCGATTTTTACTCCAGCCGGGAGTTTTTTTAAATTTTTTAAATTTATTTTATTTCATACTTTTTAAAGATAATTTGATATAATTTTCTCCACGTCCGCCAATGATTGGAATCATTTGGCTCGAACAAGACGTCCACGTCACAAAACAATTTTTCCTACTAGTGTCATAATGTACTATTGTTTATCGATTCAATATCGTAAAACGTGACCACTGTATAGAAATTTGATGAGACAAGACTTTGAAAGTATCGACTAGCTGCGGCACATGCTGGTTGTCCTTGGGCGCAGTTGAGTACAGTCTCAGCGAAATGTCAGCGCATCATGTGATTGTTCAGCGCGGCTCCATGTAGCCATGACAAATTGTCAGCCCATCGTGGAGTCTTGAGGGCGGCTTAATACAGCCTTGACCAAATCTCAGTGCATTATGAAGATTTTAAGCGCGGCTCTATGTAGCCTAGACCAAATGTCTGCGCATTGTACAGTTTTCAAGCGCGGCTCGACGTAGCCTTGACCAGATGTCAACGCATTCCGCTCGTCCTTCCCAGTCATTATAGGTTTTGAATATGTCTTAAGCGAGTGAACATTGAATGAATTCTGCTTCGAAAAGGACCTGACTCATATAGGAAAAACAATGAAAACAAATATACATATTGTGCATTCTGACAAATCGCTGTGTCTGAAGTTTTGTCGGTTGGAGGATAAAGTAAAAAATTGAATCCGACAACAATTTTTTTCTTTCGAATTGCCAATTCCACCGAGGTAAACAATATCACTGGGCGTAACCACATCGTCCAGCTGAACATCAATATTCACGTTTTTCACAATCCTGATAACATTATCATACGTTGAATAAAAAAGAATGAACTCATTAAACAATATCGTTCGTACGTGACATCAGTTGATGACCATAAATAAAACAATATCACCGGGCATAACCACGTCATCCGACCTAACCTCCACATTCACATACATCTCAATTTCACGCCCGAATACAAGTATCCAGAATTATTAATTCGACGTGCTTGATAAAATCGTCAGTAGATCAATCCTGCTAACTAACTAATTATTGAACGTTAAATGGAAAATGCACTCTTTAAAAAAATATCGTTTGTACATGAAATCAATTAATAAAAAAATTTCACCCTGAATCACTCGAGAAAAAAAAAAAATTTCCATTGAAAGTTCTGTTTCGAGGTTAAAACGATCGACCAATTGCGCTGTCTCTCTCGCACTCAGCGATATCGTCCAGAGCCTCGATGCAAAGCACACGGATACGTTCCATTACACTTACACACGCGCTGTCACAGCAGATGATGCCGTGAAGTCTGCGATTCATGCAGTCGAACCCATCAAAATTGCGATTTGAGAAAAACGTTCGAAAACGTTCAAATTTCTACATTTAATATCTCCGCGAGTTGAGATCTGATCGTAAATATTATGGAAGCTAAACCCTCTCTGTGACTTCCGACACCGATGTCCATCAATTTGTAAGAAGAAAATCAGCCGTTTGGCCGGTAAAGCATTTCCAACGAAACGCCAATTCACGTTGCTTACGACGAAACACATAACTCCCGTTTTCAGCCGGGAGTTAAAAAAGGTCGGACCGCGAAGTCGACCGCCCGCAGTGGCTCAACCTTCCCGTCAAAAATGCCTGTAACTCCGCCAATTTTCAGTTTTTCGATACGTAACAAGTCTTAAAATGTTCGTTGGAGTTAAAAGTTTATTAAATTAAAAAAGAAAAAAAAAAAAAATTCAGGGTGGCCAGACGAAGAATGGGGAAAATCGCATGAAACAGTTAAAACATTAGTCCGAAAACGTATATATAGATATAGTGGTGTTGCTCGTTCTAGCGCGTGAAGATAGTTATTTCCGTTGTACAGTCATTGCTAAAACGTCAATTGATGTTACATGTCAGATCCGCGTATGCAACGGCTACCGCCGAGCGCGCTGACAAGGACGTCAATCATTAACGTTGAAAATTAGTTCTATTCGACATATTGTTGGCATGGTGTGCGAAACTCCGTTTTTAATAAAACAAGCAGAACTCACTAGAAGTGTCGTCCATGGGTTTCGATTTATTTTATGTTCTGAATCGCAGTATTTGTCGAAATAGCAGAAACTGCGAGGAGGTGCTTGACATTTGAAAGGTATTCTGCTGTGTATTGGTCACGGCCGAGAAGGCAGACTGCTGATTCGACGGTACAATCATTTGAAACGATTCAGGTGCTATATAAAGGCTGCTATGCCGATCAGCATTACCAGTTCTTGGCTATAGTCAGTGAACGCTACTTCGATATGGAGTTCTTCAGAAGCATGCTTTCCGCTATCGGTGTCAAATTTTTCGCGGAGGATGGAAAGGTCGACTTTATCAGCGATCTACCAGTCGAAATTTCTCAGCATCTACTTCGTATGCTAGATGACCGCTCGCTTCTAAAAGCCGCTCATGTCTCTCATCAGTGGTTGCACGTCTGTCTAGGTGATGGCCAGCTGCGTAAATCGGCGAGACATTATTTGGGCAAAGAACGGCAGCGAATCGAACAGATCGCAGTCCCTGCCCGTGAGGTTATGAAGCAGCCTGCTTCGCATGCTGTAAATACAAGCAAAACAAGTCAGAGAACTCGGCGCCCATATACTATGGGAAGCTTTGCACCTCGCAGCTTCGTTATGCCTTCCGTTCGAATAACTCGCAATATTCTTCATTTTGAGGAGTCACGAAAGAGTTCACGGGCTATCCAGCCGACAAGAAGTATAATTAAACTTCGATGAATGACTTGCGTTGATTGGCATTGAAAAATATTAACTTCAGGTGACATGTTCTTGAGATGATTTAACAATGAAGATATTTGTTACTAACGACTCACGCAAAACGCGGAAATCGTGATTTTTATTGGCGTTAGATGATATTTATTGTGCACGACATGTTGTGACGATAATGTTACATCTCGGATCCGAGTATGCAACGGCTACCACCGAACGCTCACAAGGACGTCAATCATTGAGGTTGAAAATTAGTTCCATTCGACATATTCTTGGAATAGTGTGCGAAACTTCGTTTTTGACATCACAAGCAGAGCTCATGAGGGGTGTCTTTCATGGGATTCGATTTATTTTATGTTCTGAATCGCAGTATTTTTCGAAATTGCAGGAACTGCGAAGAGGTGCTCGACATTTGAAAGGTATTCTGCTGTTTATTGTTCACGACCGATATGGCAGACTGCTGATTCGACGGTGCAATCATTTGGAACGATTCAGTTGCTATATAAAGACAGCTATGCCGGTCGGCATCACCAGTTCTTGACTAACGTCAGTGAACGCTACTTAAATATGGAGTTCTTCAGAAGCATGCTTTCCGCTATCGGTGTCAAATTTTTCGCGGAGGATGGAAAGGTCGACTTTATCAGCGATCTACCAGTCGAAATTTCTCAGCATCATCTTCGTATGCTAGATGACCGCTCGCTTCTAACAGCCGCTCATGTCTCTCATCAGTGGTTGCACGTCTGTCTAGGTGATGGCCAGCTGCGTAAATCGGCGAGACATTATTTGGGCAAAGAACGGCAGCAAATCGAACAGATCGCAGTCCCTGCCCGTGAGGTTATGAAGCAGCCTCTTTCGCATGCTGTAAATACAAGCAAAACAAGTCAGAGAACCCGGCGCCCATATACTATGGGAAGCTTTGCACCTCGCAGCTTCGTTATGCCTTCCGTTCGAATAATTCGGAATATTCATCATTTTGAGGAGTCACGAAAGAGTTCACGGGCTATCCAGCCGACAAGAAGTATAATTAAACTTCGATGAATGACTTGCGTTGATTGGCATTGAAGAATATTAACTTCAGGTTACATGCTGTTGGGATGATCTTACAATAACGATAATTGTTCTTAAGGTAGTATCGTACATACTGTAAGAATCAAAGCACGTCTAAGATATACCATCTCCTGATTGAGGCACGTAGTACTTTGATGTGGCATCGTCGCGCACTATGATGTCTATTAGAGAGAGAGAGAGAACATCGAAATCAACGCGCTTCGCGAAATAGGTCGCAAAATGTCAGCGTCAATACCGTTGAGTTCAAGTGCAAATGAACGTAAAATATTTCATTGGAAGGGTAAAAGAGTGACGGAAAAAATGTACAAAAAAAGACTGCAAACGGTAGAGCAAGCTGAAAAGTTAAGAGCCGAGGATGGTAAATTTGAGTCACCTAACCTCAAAACTGATTCAAATATGGATTCATTTCATGGCGTTGAGGGTCGTCAAATCGTTCACATAAAAACGCTAGGCAAAAATATGTATTGCATGTGCTGCAAATGTGTGCTCTCGTTGGATGACATCGAGGTGGAAAAACGTTTTGGCTTAGCGTCAATTTTTTACATAAAGTGCAGACAGTGCGAGAAGATCACAGGAGTCTCTACATTATGCCTGACACATTTCAAATTGCGCGCCGAGCCTAATCTTTCGCGCAACGTTGCCATGTCTACTGGATCCCCACCAACTCCTCATATACAGTATATTTTCCCGATGTTTAATTGCTTATTATTATCATCACAGTCTCGTGACCTCGACTTTAAAGTGCCCAAAATGCTCTCTGAATATTAAACTTACATTTTACCTTTCTTCATTAAAATCTGACTGGTAGTTTTCGTAGTATATCAAATTAAGCAAAGAAAACGCATGATTTCCCATGAGACTCCATGTTAAACGTGTGAAAATAAAAGTGTTGATATCTTTTTTCTCGTACTCGCTAGAGCCATAAAAATTTAACTGAACCTTTTTCTTATCAATACCCACAGGTATGATAAGTTTTATCAAATTCTGACTGGTAAGTCTCTTAAGTAGGATACTACCTTAACGACTCCCGCGAAACGCGGCTATTGTGATTTTTATTGGTGTTAGATGATATTTATTGTGCGCGACATGTTGTGACGCAAATGTTACATCTCAGATCCGAGTATGCAACGGCTTCCGGCGAACGCGCTGACAATCACATCAATCATTGAGGTTGACAATTAGTTCTATTCGACATATTCTTGGAATAGTATGCGAAACTTCGTTTTTGACATCACAAGCAGAACTCATCAGGGGTGTCTTTCACAGGATTCGATTTATTTTCTGTTCTAAATCGCAGTATTTTTTAAAATTGCAGGAACTGCGAAGAGGTGCTTGACATTTGAAAGGTATTCTGCTGTTTATTGTTCACGTGTCGAGAAGGCAGACTGCTGATTCGACGGTGCAATCAGTTGGAACAATTCAGTTGCTATATAAAGACAGATATGCCGATCGGCATTACCAGTTCTTGGCCAGTGAACGCTACGGGTCTGGGCCTATATGGAGTTCTTCAGACATGCTTTACGCTATCGGTGTCAAATTTTTCGCGGAGGATGGAAAGGTCGACTTTATGAGCGATCTACCAGTCGAAATTTCTCAGCATCTACTTCGTATGCTAGATGACCGCTCGCTTCTAGCAGCCGCTCATGTCTCTCATCAGTGGCTGCACGTCTGTCTAGGCGATGGCCAGCTGCGTAAGTCGACGAGGCATTATTTGGGCGAAGAACGGCAGCGAATCGAACCGATCGCAGTCCCTGCCCGTAAGGTTATGAAGCAGCCTTTTTCGCATGCTGTAATACAAGCAAAACAAGTCAGAGAACTCGGCGCCCATATACTATGGGAAGCTTTACACCTCGCAGCTTCGTTATGCCTTCCGTTTAAATAACTCGGAATATTCTTCATTCCGAGGAGTCACGAAAAAGTTTACGGGCTATCAAACCGACAAGAAGTATAAGAAAACTTCGATGAATGACTTGCATAGATTGGAATTGAAGAATTAACCTTAGTTGACTTGTTGTTGGGATGATCTAACAATGAAGATATTTGTTCCTATCGACTCACGCAAAACGCGGCTATTGTGATTTCTATTGGCGTTAGATGATATTTATTGTGCGCGACATGTTGTGACGCAAATGTTACATTCCAGATCCGAGTATGCAACGGCTACCGGCGAAATCGCTGACAAGGATGTCAATCATTGACGTTGAAAATTAGTTCTATTCGACATATTCTTGGAATAGTGTGCGAAACTTCGTTTTTGACATCACAAGCAGAACCCATGTCGGGTGTCTTTCATGGGATTCATTTTCTGTTCTGAATCGCAGTATTTTTTGAAATTGCAGGAACTGCGAAGAGGTGGTCGACATTTGAAAGGTATTCTGCTGTTTATTGTTCACGGTCGAGAAGGCAGACTGCTGATTCGACGGTGCAATCATTTGGAACAATTCAGTTGCTATATAAAGACTTTATCAGCGATCTACCAGTCGAAATTTCTCAGCATCATCTTCGTATGCTAGATGACCGCTCGCTTCTAACAGCCGCTCATGTCTCTCATCAGTGGTTGCACGTCTGTCTAGGTGATGGCCAGCTGCGTAAATCGGCGAAACATTATTTGGGCAAAGAACGGCAGCGAATCGAACAGATCGCAGTCCCTGTCCGTGAGGTTATGAAGCAGCCTGTTTCGCATGCTGTAAATACAAGCAAAACAAGTCAGAGAACTCGGCGCCCATATAGTATGGGAAGCTTTGCACCTCGCAGCTTCGTTATGCCTTCCGTTCGAATAACTCGGAATATTCTTCATTTTGAGGAGTCACGAAAGAGTTCACGGGCTATCCAGCCGACAAGAAGTATAATTAAACTTCGATGAATGGCTTGCGTTGATTGGCGTGGAAGAATATTAACTTCAGATGACATGTTGATGGGATGATCTAACAATAAGGATATTTGTTCCGAACGACTCCCGCGAAACGCGGCTATTGTGATTTTTATTCGCGTTAGATGATATTTATTGTGCGCGACATGTTGTGACGCAAATGTTACATCTCAGATCCGAGTATGCAACGGCTTCCAGCGAACGCGCTGACAAGGACGTCAATCATTGAGGTTGAAAATTAGTTCTATTCGACATATTCTTGGAATAGTGTGCGAAACTTCGTTTTTGACATCACAAGCAGAACCCATGTCGGGTGTCTTTCATGGGATTCATTTTCTGTTCTGAATCGCAGTATTTTTTGAAATTGCAGGAACTGCGAAGAGGTGGTCGACCTTTGAAAGGTATTCTGCTGTTTATTGTTCACGGTCGAGAAGGCAGACTGCTGATTCGGCGGTGCAATCATTTGGAACGATGCAGTTGCTATATAAAGACAGATATGCCGATCGGCATTACCAGTTCTTGGCCAGTGAACGCTACTCAAATATGGAGTTTTTTAGAAACACGCTTTCCGCTATCGGTGTCAAATTTTTCGCGGAGGATGGAAAGGTCGACTTTATCAGCGATCTACCAGTCGAAATTTCTCAGCATCATCTTCGTATGCTAGATGACCGCTCGCTTCTAACAGCCGCTCATGTCTCTCATCAGTGGTTGCACGTCTGTACAGGTGACGGCCGGCTGCGTGAGTCGACGAGACATTATTTGGGCAAAGAACGGTAGCGAATCGAACAGATCGCAGTCTCTGCCTGTAAGGTTATAAAGCAGCCTCTCTCGCATGCTGTAAATACAAGCAAAACAAGTCAGAGAACTCGGCGCCCATATAGTATGGGAAGCCTTGCACCTCGCAGCTTCGTTATGCCTTTCGTTCGAATAGCTCGGAATATTCTTCATTCCGAGGTGTAATAACTAGTCGTTATATATGTCATTATAAATAAAATTTATATGGGGAACTCTCGAGGAAGAGCGGGTTAAATAAATGGTCGTGGCAAAGCTGATTCAAGTGAAATCAATCAAACGACAAATTTATTTTGACGATACTCGGATACGAGGTTTCGAACAAACGTACCGTTAACAAGGTTAATAAAAACGTTACAAGGGGTGCGCCTGATGGTATTTCACCGGGCCTTAGCACAAAGATATCGAATAATAATAATAATAATAATTGTAATCTGCCCTCTATTTAGGCGCGAGATTAAACGGTTAATGAAAATGTTACAAGGGGTGCGCCTCTTGGTATATTACCGGGCCTTTGCACAAAGATTTCGAACAATAATAAATAATAATGATAATATGACGTCAAATTAGGCGCGAGGTTATAGATATGCGTGGAAGTTGACTGATACCACCCATTGATTGTATCATGATACAAATTATTTACCGAACATAAAATGCAAGACTAAATCGAATGTCAGATCTATATCATCCCTATTATAAAAATATCTCCCAGTCGAAATGATATCATGAGGTATCAAAGATTTAAACATCATAGTCAAGGCATAAATTTAATGATTCATCGAGGGAGATTTGTCGAAACGATTCGTTTTCATAGAACAGATATTTTCATAACTGATGAATACAAATCACGAAGTTTGGTATAAACACAAGGGTAAACACAAGGGTCCTCTTACGATCAACAAGGGGGATTCTGGCGGATTAATACTACACAAACGATTACTAATAGAATAAAGCGTAGGTTATTAAACAATATCCATTTGAATCGATGGATACTGTCCAATATTGACACTATTAGTATGGCTCGAAGCGAGGAACGCAGAACCGCCACGAGACGACAACGATCCTCTTCGGAACCCTTAAACCGATCAACGTAATTAATCACGAATAAATTTCTTTTGTAATTAAATGTCATATAACTCGCTGTCATAAAAATCGACAATATCGAATGGACCCAATAGGAAAATCGCACGCTAATTCCGAATAGTTAACACGACGCCGATATGGGTTCGATTTCGCATATTTATTTAACGACGAACACGAGAATCACCGTAATGAAGAGTTTGTTAATCAAATGTCTTTATCACTTTTTTAGGTTATGACAAATTGTCCATAATTTTATCTATTGTCCAAGTCGCGTACGGCGACACATGGTCACGATAATATTCGATGTTATATACCGAAAGTAAGTCCGCTTTCCAATATATTAACTAGCCATGAACACGAGAGTCACCCGAGTTAATTATTTTTCACGTTTTTTCCAATGAATCGTGATTAATCACTCGTTATGTTTAGAAAAAAAAATCGTCCGTAGATCGACGAATTAACCAAGTCGCATACGGCGACGCATGGTTATGAGGAGGCACGATTTTATATATCGAATTTAACCGACAATAATCACAAATATTATTGTCTTACATTTGGAAACGATCACGACCGAATACGCAAATATCGAAATAATATTTATTATTGGCGATGGGTCAGATTTATCTGGATAATCACAGCTTTAAAGCTGGTTATGTTCCTTGTTCTCATACGCCATGTGCAGGGCAACAGGTTATGTATGATTCAAACGACTTCCGGTTGCAAGACCGTTAGTCGAATACCTGATATTATTCGTTGTTAACTCCCTTTTAGAAGTGATCTACCTCCGATTCGGACGTCGACTTCGATGTTGAAATCGCTTATTCTTCGATGAGAAACGTGTGGTCGTGATTGAATCAATCTTTCTTGGTCGATTCAGTCATTACTCCTCCATGTCCATTCCATGCAGATCGACCATCAACAGATAACCCGAGTGCCTCGTTTATTTACTATCGTTGGATGATGATTTCTTGTATCCTGCTTTATGAAAAAACCAATACATTTAGTATGGATTCAGTGAGCATTGATATTTTCCCGAGTAATGGCAAACTTTTCTTTTCGTACTTTTCTTCGAGCATCAGCTCTGAAAATGAAACTTTGATCGTGCTCTTCGTTCGATAGGTGGTCCATAAGTGATCGATTCTTCATCCGATGCGGCGAATTACAATAGACGATATAGATTGATATAGATGGCGAAGTCATACTTCCCCATGTGCCGTCCAATGCGCCACTACACGGCCATTTTGCATAACACCACGAATACATGGATAAAATAGACTAAAGCGACCCGCGACCCGCGGCTTATTAGACGAAGCGGCGCGTCGAGCGCCCGATTACTATATCATACCCCTTCATTTGGGGTTACCATGGAACAATTCCTCCATGGTTCACTCAAATGATACTCATTTATATAAAACGATATATAATTAGCACCGGGATACGTCACTAAATAAACAAAAAAAAAAACATGTAATTATGACACAAGTATGTCAGACGGGCTCATGGTATACACGCAAACTCTGACGATTATATATACCTTTAACGATTTCGTGATCATCGCATTCTACCAATTGAAAAGCATTCTTTCCAAATACTTGAGAAATATAGTGTGACGGTACCGACGCCGTTACATTCCCCATGACTACAAAACAACAACATCATAACGAACCTAGGGCGGTTAGACTTCGAAAGAACGAGCTATGGCAACCGACAGCGACCGGAGCGAGAGGGGGTCCGTAAAAGAACGAATCACGGGCGGGCAAGAGCCCGTGATTCAGTATAAAAAGAGCCGATCGGACACAGGAAAGGCACTCTGTTTTAGGGAGCACCAGCCGCCAGTGAAGGATCAACCAGGACCACCGAAGAAGGACGAGGACGCCCGAGGGAAGAGCCCAGCCGAGCCGATCGAGAGACCGAAGTACCAGGGCCTCAGGAGGTAGCCTTCCCTCGATCCACGGAAGAGCTCTCGGCGGCACGGTGGGGACAGCGGACCACGACGGGTGTCCAAGTGACCACCCTAGACCCCTCTCCACGGTCCAGCGGCCGCATCGCGTCGGGCGAGGCCCTCGAGCGCCGGGGCTCGGGCCAGACATAGCTGTATAGCGGGTCGTCTTACGACAGGCGCTCGGCGCAACTGTCTCGCGGGTCGTCTTACGACAGGCGCTCGGCGCAACTGTATCGCGGTTTAACATCCGATAGGCGCTAGGGACACACATTGTACTACGGGTTGCCACCCAAAAGGCGCATACTTAACAGAATATATCTGAACCATCGTCTTATACCGTGTTCCACCAGTTTCTTTACCTACTCGAGTTCCGAACTACCGTCTGTCCCGACGGATATGTAGAAAAAGGTAGAAATACCGTTACAATAGTAAGGACCGTAATATAAATGGAAAAATTTCGTTGTTACCCTGTCGGACGCGTTCGAGGGATAAGGCACCCGCAAGAGGACCATATCTCCCTCCTTCAGCACAGTGGTATTTATTTTTCTTTGCGGTTTGCGCCTTCTCTCATAACTAGTATTTGTGCGTTCGTTAGCTATTACGATCTTTTTATTATGTGAGGTGTTTTTGTTAACTGGGAACAAGACTAACTGTTCGATTTCATCAACAGGAGGCTTACCAAATTGCAACTCATATGGAGTAAAACCCGTACTTGTATGCGTTATAAAATTCAATCTTTGGTACGTGTTTAGCCCAGGAACAATGCGTATGAGAGCATAGGGTTCGGAACATTCGACCGAGTTCTCGCAGTACCCTTTCCGTCGGGTTACTCTGTGAATGACGGACTGTACAGAAACGTGGGCGAATGTTATTTTGTGTAAAAGCGTTTTTCCATTTCGGAGATGTGAATTGGGTTCTGTTATCAGCTAACACTGATTTCGGTTTACCCAATTCAGGGATGTATCCGTTGAGTAATTTATTTAACACTATCTGTGTTGTGGCCTTTTTGATGGGATATAACTTTACGAATTTGGTAAACGCGTCTAATATGACGAACAAATATTGTACGCCTCCTATTGATTTGGGAAGTGGCCCATAAAAATCCACCGTTAATGATTCACGTGGTTGCTCGGCACGAACTAGTTGAAATTCGCCTTGTGTTGGTGTATTTACTGCCTTCACACGTTGACATAGGTCACACGAGCGTATGAAGTTTTTTACCTGACCACTCATTCGGTCCCAATGAAAGTACGATCTCAAATAAGATAATGTTTTAGATGACCCGGGGTGTCCTAATTTTCTGTGAAAGTGTGAAATTATTCGTTTGCTCAATTCGGCGGGCACTACCAGCAACCATCGTTCGTTATTCGAATAAAATCGGAAAAGAACGTCGTTGTGGACCTTATAGTGTTCTATTAGTGTTCCCTCCCGAACTCGTTTGAT
The DNA here is from genome assembly GCA_963971145.1 of Sussaba pulchella. NCBI lineage: Eukaryota > Metazoa > Arthropoda > Insecta > Hymenoptera > Ichneumonidae > Sussaba > Sussaba pulchella. The sequence continues at coordinate 3,895,127 of OZ020166.1, forward strand.
TATTGCCGCAATTGCCGGATCTTGCGATTGAAATTGCTTGATGGCTGAGATATCCCTGTGTAGTTCTTTAGTTGTATTTATTTCTTCGGTTATCAGGTTGCGAATAAAAATGGGTTCGAGGGTGCTCTCACAATTAATCGGGATCACATTTAGTAACGCTGAAATCGTGTGAGCAGGCGTTTCGTCTTCCTCAAGTTTCCCCGATAGGTTACGGCTAAAAAAATCGGCTACTATATTTTCTTTTCCTGTACAATACGTAACGTCAGAAGCATATCGTGATAATGCAAAGGACCACCGGTGGAGTCGAGCGGTATGGTATTCCGTGGAATTAAAAAAACTGAGGTTTTTATGGTCGGTAATTATTTCAAACCGATTTCCCACTAAATAAATATGACATTTCGTTATCGAGTAAACAATAGCCAGTAATTCTTTTTCCGTTGTACAATAATGAATCTCTGCGTCATTTAAGCATCGACTCACTAGATTAATAACGTTTTTCTGACCAACGTCATCTGTTTGAAATAATACTCCACTTATCCCCCTATCCGAGGCGTCGGTCTGGAGTTGAAATTTTCGATTTGGAATGACGTGGTGCAAACGAATCGCGTTGGCGAAATTACGTTTTAGTTCAGCAAAAGCTTTATCGTGAACGGGGGTCCACTCCCACGTACCTTTACTGTTCAGTAAAGAGCGGAATTGATCGACGTAATGGGCGTGTCGCAAGCTAAACTGACGGTAATAGTTACATATACCGAGAAATTTTTGGAGTTTTTTTGCGACTTCGGTCGATCAAAATTTTCTATGATGTCTAGTTCGCTAGGGAGAGGGCGTAATCCGGTGGTTGATAATTCAAATCCGAGAAATTCAACTGATTCTCGACAAAAGTAAGATTTGTCCAATCGCAATGTAAAACGATTCTCCTGTAATCGCTCAAAAACCTGATAAAGATGTGAAAGATGATCTTCGAACGACACTGATGAAATTAACAGATCATCTATATACACGGTGAGATATTTCTCGAAAGAACGGTCAAACACCTGGCTAATTGCCCGGATAAAACCACTACCTGCGCTGTTCAGACCGAAAGGTATGCGGCAGAACTGATATAGGGATGATCCATGCAAAAAGGCGGTGTAAGGACGAGATTCGGGAGCTAGGGCTATTTGCCAATAACCATTGACACGATCGGGAGTAGATAAGTACTTGATACCGTGATATCGCTGTACTAAATCACAGAGCAATGGGGGTGCTTCCTGATCGGAGTCGATAACTTGGTTCAGAAACCGCGCATCTAAACATATGCGTAAGCGTCCATCTTTTCTTTTTACCACTCTCAGCGAGTTGCAATAGGGGCTTTGCGATCGCTCTATGATACTATCCCTCAACATGGAATCAATCTCGGTACTAACCGCTTCGCGCAACGCGTGCGGGACCGGGTACGAACATCTGACGATAGTCTTTGGATCGGTTAGTTTTATCTGGTGTTGATATGTGCCGGCGGGGGAATTTTTAGCGGAAAATAACGTTTGAAAATTATTTAGTAACTTGATCATGGCTTTCTTTTGATCGGAGGATAACTCCACCATGGGTGCTACGAGTTTTTCTACTTCTTGGAAAAAATTGTGATCCTCGACGGTGGTATTTATTCGAGTGGAACGAAGATCCAGGATCACGTCAGATTCTGGACCCTTTGCCATCTTCTTTATTGAGTCAGATGGCCCGACGATTGACGATATGACACCATCAACGTTATGCACCATACATGCATTTTGATCACGATCCGTGATTATTTCAGGGTACTTCACTGGGTCAGGGTTAGCAATCTCAATGGTGGGAGAAATATTTAATGTAGCGTCCACCACTTCCATTGAAGCAACGACTGGTTCGGTCAACATCGGGATTAGATTTGTGTAATTTGGCGTAACGTTTCGCGACATAGTAGTATGCAACGAGCAGCGACTCTGACAATTTTGTATATCTGACCGGTAATGATTTGGCAAATATAACGACAAGAGCTGTATATAGGTGATATCTTCTTCCGAGGAAAGAACGATCTCATCCGGACAAGCGTGTCCAAACGACACGAATTCTTCTGGAATTTTGTATCCCTTGATACAAAAAGCAAGGTTATCGTAGTCTATGATGGCGCGGTACCGATGAAGCCAGTCGTTGCCGATTATCACGTTAGACGTTGAATATGGTATTACGAGAAATGTTGCGTTAGCGACATATTCTCCACAATGTATCTCAAGCATTATCTGCCTTCGGATTTTAGTACGTTTACGGCCAATCGCCGTAGTAATAATCAAATTAGAAACGGGTAATTCAACGAGGGTGAAATGGTTATGCATATAGGCATAATATGATTCCGATATGCAAGTAACTTGACTACCTGAGTCTATCAGAGCCGCCACCGGAATATCGAAAATTCGGAGTATAACTCGAGGACATCTCCTGAACCGACGAACGTCGTGAGAATCGTTTGGCTCTATTTTAACGTCTTCTATCAGGTCCTCGAGGTCCAAGGCATCGAAAGGGCGTGAGTACGCGGGCGGACCCGTTGCCAACGTACTCACCGTTAGTTTAAAGCATTTTTATGCGAAGACTCGTTTCCCATGGGGGGTGGTAGTCGCGAAAAATTATGATTTTTATGATTTTGACCTCGACTATCCACATTGTTTATTGGATGACATTCCTGACCAACTGCGCTGGATCCTGATCGGTTACAAGTGATTTGAGCTAAGTTGCGACTTTGATCTGGACACGCCCGTACGGGGTTTGACAGAGGTGGATTATTTTGTATGTTATGATAATTTTGATTCCCGCGGTTATATTGATCGCGATTTGCTAAGGGGCAATTGCCTCGGTTATTAGAATTCCTACCATTACCGTTATTGCCATTATTACCCCGGGGTTGATTTATATTGGATGGTCGATAATGTTCTCCATCATCTCCGGTTGTGTCGAGCTGTGCTAATGCGTTTGAAATGATATCTGATTTTGTAAAATCCGCCGTAACTAATGCTTCTCGAACGCGAATCGGTAATTGTTGTACTACCACGTAATTTATCTCATAAATGTCCATGGGAGGATTAAAATATTCCGCCTCCATCGTTTGTCGTAAGAAGTACGTTTGTAGGGATCCCATAGCAGGTGTATATCGGCGAGCAGCCCATTGGCTTTTAATTCGTACTCTTACTGGGATCGGAAAGAATTCTGACCTGAACGCGTCCTTGAATTCGCTATATAATCTCCACTGCGGTCGATTAGAATTAAACCATATTTTCGCCCTTCCCTCGAACGCGTTCTCAATGATAAACATTTTACTTGTATCCGAGGGCATATTGCGAGCCACGAAATATCGTTCTAACTGTTCAAGAAATTCTATGGGATGTGATTTAACATCATTATCAAATTTTGGTACCTTCATATCAATTTTCAATGCGTGTATACCCTGAGCCAAAATGTCCAACATACCTGCGCCATCGTCCCTCATCGGGGGCGGAGGTGGCGGAACCGTAGGCGGTCCAATCGAAACCGGTATGTTTCCGTTGTGAGTCATGTTGCGTAATTGCTCAATTTCTACACGCTGCAATGCCATCTGATCTCTCACTCGTTGCAGTTCCTCCACGACCGCCTGTCCATTTGCCTGTTGCATGTCATTCGCAAGGACTTCCAAATCCCGACGCTGTCGCTCAAACGCTTCCATATCATCTTTTAATTGCGCACGCTGCCGTTCGATTTCTTTGTGATAAGCCATATCTGTAGGAAAATTCAAATTGGTCAAAGGAGGTAGAATATCAGTTCTCGGCTCCTTCGGCCGCGTACCCTTTGCTGTTGTTGCGGGGTCAGACGCGATTCCCGTCGCAGAATCGTTCTGCGATCGCGTCCGAACAGGAGAATGTTTCGTCGACATTGATTTAACAAATGTATTGTTCGAATTGTTTTCAAATTACGTTATATCCTTTATTCTAATTATTTAAGTCTGCTATTCAACACGAAAGTTATCAACGGATATTTAAATGACGTTGAATTTTTATTCAAAACGCAATTGATAATCTCCTCATTCAATGGAATCTAATAATTCTACTTGACTTGAAATTATTTTAATAACATGATATGCAGATCATTCATTTAACCCTTATACCTCGTACCCCACGTTTGGCGCCAATATGTAATAACTAGTCGTTATATATTGTAACGAGACGGGATTCTCGTTACTCTTCTTTTTCGCTCTCTCTCTATACCACCTCTTCAAGTAATTTCATCCCCTCTACCTTACCGCGTCAATGACGAAACATCGTATGATCCTGCCACCTCTCTCACGGTACTGACGTAATATCGTATGATATTACCACCTCTCCAGGTATCTTCATCCCCACCGCTACGGGAACTTATATAACATCGTACGATGTTTCCACCTCTCCAGGTATTTTCATCCCTACCATAAAAATATGATGAAACATCACGCCACATTTCCATCTCTCCCCGGATTTCAAACACTATAAGAACGCCGAGCGCGAGCAATTCGGGGTCTTACACTTCAGCAACTGCAAATGGTTGTTCGTATCTCCAATATCGGCTTTAGGCCCACCTAGTTAGTAGTTAGGGACCTCGGACTGATCGTTGGCCTCAAACATTGCGCTTGAAAGTTCGCGACAGCTCCGAGAGAATCCGTGAGCACTGGCCCCGATTATTGCAATCGGACGTTCAGTAGCTTCTTAAGCGACAATTGAAAAAGGGTTGAAGATCGATCGTAATCTCGACAGCGCCAGGGCAAACGTGGCAGAAGTGTTTGTCTTCTTAAGACAAGTCAACTCAACACGTTGTCCAGGTTTTGCTCGAGTGCCCGTGACTGACTCTTCCTTGAAACAATTGGTCGCCCCCCCCCCCCCCCATCGCTCAGGGAATTAGGGAATAGAAGCTCATCTAACTAATCTGCGATGCAGTCAAAGTAAATCGGGTCATACCGCGATCAGTTAGAAACCCCAGTCGATACTCTGTTGCGTTTACGCCGACTGGAAGGGAGTAAACGCATTAATACCAAGCGTAGTAAGGAGGCGATAGAAAAATCGTGCGTACCGTAGGCAGGGAGGCTACCATAAAATAAAATAAAAAAATAAAATCATACTTTCCACGAACGACGCTCGATCTACGACGTCGGACGAATTTAAAATCTTCTCGAAAAATCATAACCGAACGAGCTCGGTCAAACCCCGGTCCTTCTGACCACTTCAAGCGCGTAGAAGCTTCTCGCGCGAACTTAATAAAAAATCAAATAATAATAAAATCCAAACTCAAAGATCCTAACCTCACGGCCAGTGATGAAGGGTCTGTACGTTCGATAAAAGTGGCACCCATGAACGATTACACATAATCTGAGGCTGTCCCGAAAAACCACGTAAAATCATTATTATTATCGAGTCCAGAACACGAACTCTCCTCGACTAAGTCCAAGTATCCATCCCGATACACCACCTTCGGGATTATTTCGAGAATAGACGGTGGAAAACCGTCTCCCTTAAATCCCAAAACGTTTCAATATATTTAACAACTGATATATGGTATACAACGTTGATGTAAGTTCCCTTCTTTTATTTTTTTCTGTTTATTATTATTTAATTTCAGATTTTTATTTTGTTGTCCAGATGTTGGTGGTGGGAGGGCGGGGTGCGGGGGGGGGGGGGGGGGGGGGGGGGGGGGGTCTATTGCCTGAAAACTCTTCGAAATATTCAGTCGGGTATCTAACATAAGATGTAGTAATGTGTGAAATCTTTATTCCCATCTGTCGCCCATTTATAGATGAAAAACAAGTTACTCATAACGACGACAACTCGGAAGACAGCTCCGAAGACACGGAATCTGACGACACGCGAGATTCGGGTGACGAAGATGATCCTTCGTCACCAGAACCAATCGAGGTCGAAGACCTCCATCGATTTTTGCCGAACCACCTGAGATGCGCGAGCCACGTTCTCAATTTATTGGCCACCAACGATTTTGCGAAAGCCTTAAAAGAATTGCCGAGAATAAATTCAAAACACAACGAAGCGATATCTAGATGTGGAACTCTGTGGAAGTTAATGGGATCGCCTAAACAAAAGGAGAACGTCGTTAGATTCCTTGGAAAATGTCTACCTCGTCCAACAATCGTGAGATGGAATTCGTTATACAACTCAATCGAACAAATCGTCGAGCACGAGGAGGGAATAATGCGCATGATTCAGCAATTTTCGCTGCAATCGTCATTGCGTGATTTGGATTTCAAGTAGGTTTAAATTTCAATTACATGTAAAATCCATTAAATTGATAAAATCATTTTTCATTTTATTCGGCTTAACTGATTTTCAATTAAGCTTGTATCTTGATAAAAGAAAATTCTATCCTATCAGGAGAGAATCTTTTTCCATCATGATATTAATAATTTATTCATATTCATAATTTATAACTGTAAAAATGGAGATAAGAATTTTGAGATGAAATTTTAGTTTTCATTTATCGGGTTATAAAATTTGAGTTGATAAATTAAACATACTAATTCCCGACTTTCTTCTGTTTTAGATACTTAAAAGACTTCGTTATCCTAATGAAGCCCATAGCGGTAACATTGGATAGATTACAGGGTGACGTGACGTATGGCTATTTGGTACCGAGCCTTGTGTCCCTACGGAATTACCTGAACGACCTGATTATTCAGAAAAAGCTTCGATGGTGCAATCCGCTGGCAACAATGCTAATCGAAAGCTTGAATAATCGATTCGAGAATTTTTTTACAATTGAGAGGGAAGGACGACTCGCCGCGATAGCCGCATTCGTACATCCTTTATTTAAAGGAAAATGGTTAGAATGCTTCGATGCGGCAGCTCAAGTCAAGATCATGGGCATTGTTGTTGAGGCCATAACGGAACAAGCTGGTCTCGTTACCGCAGAAATATCACGGGAAAAAGAACCCGACGATTTTTTTAATTTCAGTTCGAGCACGGGCACCGTCAACATTGTGGGTCGGTTATTTGGAGAAACAACGCCGCAAACCGAACTGGCCAACTTTTTAAAAGACCGCCGAATTGTTCTATCTATGTTAAGTTCCTATCCGTCGATCCGCCAATTATTCATAAAATCGAATACGCCAACACCATCTTCGGCATCAGTCGAACGTTTGTTTAGCAGAGCGAAAATGACGGACTTGCCACAATATAATCGGTTGTCGGCAACGAATTTCGAAATACGAGTATTGGGGCGATCAAATTCGAAAATGGTATTGAAACCATAAAATAAAACAATCGACCGTCCTGTCAACGTTCGATCGGTCGCAAAATCTTCGTCGTTACCGTGTTAAAAAAAAATAATAAAAAATAAATAAACAAATAAATAAATAAAGTACCGAATAAGTACGGAATACAGCTGTACTCCGTACTGCGGGAACGTGGGAGTACGAATTACAATTGTATTTTGTACTGCGGAAACGCCGGAGTACGCAGTACAGCTGTACTTCGGAATGCGGGAACGTGGGAGTACGCAGTACAGCTGCGAACCCATGAAATAAAACAATCGGCCGTCCTGTCAACGTTCGATCGGTCGCAAAATCTTCGTCGTTACCATGTTAAAAAAAAAAATAATTAAAAAATAAATAAATAAATAAATAAATAAAGTACCGAATAAGTACGGAATACAGCTGTACTCCGTACTGCGGGAACGTGGGAGTACGAATTACAATTGTACTTTGTACAGCGGGAAGGCCGGAGTACGCAGTACAGCTGTACTTCGAAATGCGGGAACGTGGGAGTACGCAGTACAGCTGTACTTCGGAATGCGGGAACGTGGGAGTACGCAGTACAGCTGTGCTGCGTACTCCGGCGTTCCCGCAGTACAAAGTACAGCTGTACTGCGTACTGCGGCGTTCCCGCAGTACAAAGTACAAATGTATTGCATACTGCGGGGTTCCCGCAGTACAAAGTGCAGCTGGACTGCGTACTGCGGCGTTCCCGCAGTACAAAGTACAGTTGTATTGCGTACTGCGGCGTTCCCGCAGTACAAAGTACAGTTGTACTGCGTACTGCGGCGTTTCCGCAGTACAAAGTATAGCTGTACTGCGTACTGCGGCGTTCCCGCAGTACTAAGTACAGTTGTACTGCGTACTGCGGCGTTCCCGCAGTACAAAGTACAGCTGGACCGCGTACTGCGGCGTTCCCGCAGTACAAAGTACAGTTGTACTGCGTACTGCGGCGTTCCCGCAGTACAAAGTACAGTTGTATTGCGTACTGCGGCGTTCCCGCAGTACAAAGTACAGTTGTACTGCGTACTGCGACGTTTCCGCAGTACAAAGTATAGCTGTACTGCGTACTGCGGCGTTTCCGCAGTACAAAGTATAGCTGTACTGCGTACTGCGGCGTTCCCGCAGTACTAAGTACAAATGTACTGCGTACTGCGGGGTTCCCGCAGTACAAAGTACAGCTGGACCGCGTACTGCGGCGTTCCCGCAGTACAAAGTACAGTTGTACTGCGTACTGCGGCGTTCCCGCAGTACAAAGTACAGTTGTACTGCGTACTGCGGCGTTCCCGCAGTACGAAGTACAGCTGTACTTTGTACTTCGTACTTCTGAAGTACAGATTTGCCTATCACTGCTAAAAGGTGTAGATTTCTCGGGTTTATTTACGATTCTGCGAAAATAAATATTGAGCTTCCTGAAGAGAAAGTCGGAAAAAATGCGGATAAAATCGAAAAATTTAAAAAAATAAAGCACTGTTCCATCCGAGATTTCGCAGGGTTAGTAGGAACATTGGGCTCGAGCTGTACAGCATTGAAATATGGTTGGGTTCACATGAAAAACTTTGAGAGAGCAGAGTTCCTAGCGCTCAAGGCAAATAACGGAAATTTCGAAGCACGCATGTCTCTCTGCGATGACTTGCAAGAAGATTTCAAATGGTGGAATACGAATATTAAACAAGCCATCCGTTCGATAAAACCGTTCAGAGCAGTCCTTGAAATTTCCTCAGATGCATCGCGTTCAGGATGGGGAGCATATTGCGAAGGTAACCGCATACACGGTCATTGGAGCCAAGACGAACAAAATTATCATTTTAATTATTTCGAGTTGCTGTCAGCGTTTTTTGCATTAAAACGCTTTGCAGGAAATTTCAAGAGCTCTGATGTGTTATTGAGAAGTGATAACACTACCCCCATTGCAAATATAAACAAGATGGGCGGTATTCAATTTCCAGTGCTGAGTAGATTGGCAAAAGAGATTTGGACATGGTGCGAAAAAAGAGATCTTTGGGTTTTTGCATCTTATATCTCTTTTCGAGATACTTTCGAAGCTGATTTTGAATCGAGACGCCTTGAACCGGAGATGGAATATGCTTTATCGAGTTCAGCTTTCCACGAGATAAAGGATAGGTTTGGCAGGCCCGCGATAGATTTATTTGCACTGCGGAAAAATGCGAAATGTGAACGGTACGTCTCGTGGTCAAAAGATCCGGGTTCGATTGCTGTCGACGCATTCACTCTTAATTAGAGCGAGTGGTTCTTTTACGCCTTCCCGCCGTTCGCAATAATTTTGCGTGTGTTGAAAAAGATCGAGTCTGACGGTGCGAGAGGGATAGTGGTGGTGCCACATTGGCCAGCTCAGGCTTGGTTCCCTGTCTTTACTGCCATGTTAGATCGCAAGCCGATTCATTTTAACCCGAATATGAACCTTTTACGTTCTTTGCATAGGCAACCACATCCAATTTGGAAGAGGATTACCCTGGTTGCCGGAGTGCTGTCCGGGCGGCGCTAAAAAAAAAACATGTGCCGGAGGAATCGCTCTCCATTATGCTGTCGTCGCTATCGGATGCATCGCTCAAACAATACTATAGCTGTCTGAAGAAGTGGTGGGCATTTTGCCGTAAGAATTCCACAAGCCCGTACATTGCGATATATCTGGAGTAATAAGTTTTTTAACGGCTGAATTTGAAAACGACGCTTCTCATGGTACCTTGAACAGCTGTCGATCGGCGATTGCCTTGCAGGACCGGAATTGGGAGATAATCCTCAAGTAAGAAGATTTTTCAAGGGTGTCACGAAACTCAGACCTGGGAAACCTAAATATGAGTCGACATGGGACCCGAGTCTTGTTCTAAATCAGGTCTCGCAATGGGGTTCGAATGATACAATTTCTTTGGAAAAGCTAACTCTCAAACTAGTAACCTTATTAGCGTCAGTAACGGCACAGCGTATGCAGACACGCTCGGTAATTGATATTAGAAACATAGAAAAATCTACGAGTTTGATCGCTATCAAGATCCCGGCTAGGTTAAAAACTTCGAAGATGAACAAGCCGCAGCCGATTTTGAACATTCCTTTTTACGAAGCAAATAGGCATGTCTGCGTGGCGTCGACTTTAGAAGAGTATTTGAACAGGACAAAAGACTTGCGAGGAACGAAAACCCGATTGTTTATAGCATTGAAAAAACCTCACAAGGGCGTATCCAGCCAGACTTTAAGTAGGTGGATTAAGAAAACTCTTAATAAAAGTGGAGTGGATACGAATTTATTTGACGCGTATAGTGGGGAACTTGGGGTAGATTCGACCACAGGGAACATTCAACCATTGGACCTAGTAGTCGTAGTTTTGAATTTGGCGCGGAATTTTTCGAGTATGTTGTAGAGGGCACCACTGCCAAGCACGGGAAACGAACGAGAAGCTTCAGTCACAGCTGACCACGTACAGGAGGAGTAAACACGGATTTTGCGTTGCAAGGTACTTGGGAGCGTTTTTTTCATTCCTCGAACTTTCTGTTATTTAATGCTTTAATTTCAATGGACTGTGATGCTTTGGGATCCTAATATACTCTAGTTTAATGAGTGCTATTGGTTTTTTTCTCAAATATTAACTACCACGATTTTTGTCACTTTTATTCGAAAAGTAGCGAATGGGGTATGTTTCGTGGGGCGCGACTTCTTTAACGAAAAAGAAGCCACGTATTTATTCTTAATCAAATACGTTACATTAAATTGATTCAAATTCGAAAAAAAACGAGGATTAAAGGGGTTAGGGAAAAATAAAGCAGACACATTTTTGAGCCATACAGTATGCGTTTAATTATGGCCCAGAGAGGAAAATCTCCGAGGTTTGAACCTCAGAGAAAAAAACCTCTTGCAAATTACGTACTTACAACAGATATATTTCTTAATTTTATCTAATACAATTCGCGCGGTAATTGTTGTAAAGATGAAATCTACAGCCAGAAAAGAGTTATATATGTATCCGTATTGTATACTTAATTATAAAATGCAATATGATTATTCGGTCTGTAAGTCGCTGGCGACCTCGTAAGCATTGCGCTTGTTATTAGGTATGACCGTCTGAATCGGTATATTTGATGGGTCTTTTCTCATGGGAATACCATCGAAAAGAACGCGTAAACAAATCGCTTGGCGACCTGTTGTCAATCATTGCGCTTGCTGGCTGGTACAAACGGGCTGTGCCGATGTATTTGGCGAGACGTGCCGCGCTTGTTCATGTCTTACATGTCTTACAGATAATGTTCAGCTCACAATGTGCAGGAATTAACGAAGGTTAATACTCGACATCTCACGAGATCCAAATATTGATTAGTGGCAATCAGATCCTTAGCTTCTTAACTTTTCTGGAAAAGCACACAGGAGGAAGCTGTCACGAGTTTCACGATTGATCGAATAAATTTTCCGTGAGTCCGAGACCTATATGAAAAACAACAAACGGTCGGGCGCGCGACGCGTTTGTTCATATGCATGCGCGAGCGGTCATTAGTAGCTGATACTAACCGCTGGTACCTGGGCACCTTCAAATCCATTCGTTCGACCGAACAGACTACCCCGTTGCGAGGAAAGCGAGCAACCATGTCTTCCCTTTTTTTTAAAAAAATTATATATTCTGCAATAGGTAAATGCGTGGTGTACTGATACAATCGATATTAGTTTAAACATTTTCCGGTAATGGACACAGTTGAGTACAGTTTCGTTTATATTCTCCCTGCATTGTCTTGACGGTAGCGACTCTAACGATTCCATCGTCCCCAGGATGAACCTCGCGGATTATCCCCAATGGCCACCGCATACAAGGTTGGTTTTTCTCTATCAGAATTACCACGGTCCCTGGATGAAGTTGGCCAGTTGTTTTCTGCCACTCTTGCCGCTTCTGGAACTCGCTTAAATATTCGAGGTACCATCGACGCCAAAAATCCTGACGAGCTTTGGAAATAAAATTCCAGATCGTTAGCCGATTGTTTGGAACGTCGGACAGATCAGCTTCCGGCAACCTTGTGAGGGGGCGTCCTATGAGGATATGAGACGGCGTAAGGGCCACTGGATCGTTCGGATCGGAAGAGAGAGTGCAGAGAGGCCGTGAATTTAAAATCACTTCGATCTCTATCGTCAGCGTGCTGAGTTCCTCGATGGTAAAAGTCTGTTCTCGTACGATCCGTATGAAGTGGTGTTTGAACGACTTCACTGCGGCCTCCCACAAACCTCCAAAGTGCGGCGACAACGGAGGGTTGAATTGCCACGTGATGTTGCGTTGAGTCGCGTATGCGGCGACGGTTTTTTGTAACTCTTTGGTCTCGAGCAATGCATAAAGCTCGCGCAGCTGTTTGTTTGCTCCGACGAAATTTGTCCCGTTGTCTGAGAACACGTGGCTGGGAACTCCACAACGTCCGATAAAACGGCGAAACGCCGCGAGAAATGCTTCCGTGCTGAGATCACTTACAATCTCAAGATGGACGGCCTTTGTGGCCATGCAAATGAAAACGCAACCGTAAGATTTTATAAATTTTTGGTTCCGGAATTTCTTCTCCTTCACCAGCACCGGGCCAAAGTAATCCACGCCTACGTGCAAGAACGCCGCCGTCCCGTTCACGCGTGTCTGGGGTAAATCAGCCATCTGGCTTTCCAACGGAACCGGCCGGTGTCTGAAACATCGGACGCATTTCCGGATGATCTTTCGTACCTGATTTTTTCCATCGAGCAGCCACAGCCCTCTCTGTCTTATCGTGCACAGCGTGCTCTGAACGCCGGCATGATATGCACGCTCGTGCGTTTCCTTGATAATCAAGTCGGTGACGGGATGATGTGTCGGTAAGAAAATCGGAAGTTTCTGCTCGTATGGAATCTGCGCTTTTTTCAGACGTCCTCCGACGCGAAGAAGTCCATTCTCATCGACGAACGGGTTCAGCGAGGCAAGTTTGTAATCCTTCACAGTGTCCTTGTTCAGGATCCTGTCGATGTCCTTCGAGAATTGGTGTCTCTGAATCAGTTGCAAAATTTTAGTTTCCGCCGCAATCTTTTCTGCCGTTTCGATTTCTCGTCCCGTATACTTCTTGGGTGTTCGTATACGCAAAAAATATGCAACTATCCTTGTTAATTTTGAATAAGAAGAAAATCGGGTTAGTATGTCGCAGCTCTCTGACTGCGAAACGAAGCATAGATTTTTCTTAAATCCGATAGGGTCGTTGACTGTGATCTCGGTGTTCGTTGGCCATTCGTTATCAGATCGGTTTAGCCAACTCGGCCCAGCGAACTACGAGTTGTTTCGTAAAAAATCCTTGGGAAGCTGGCCGCGCGATATTGCGTCCGCGGGATTTTCTTCGCCCTTCACACGACGCCAATTCACGTCGTCGTCGAGAGTCTGAATTTCGGCAATGCGGTTCGATTTAAAGACCTTTAGCACTTCCGGGGGTTTTTTGAGCCAGTTAAGCACGATGCTCGAATGTGACCACAAGACAACCCGAGCGACCTTAAAATCGACGGCTGCTCGCACCTCTTTGTACAACCGAGCTAAAATCAACGCTCCGCACAATTCGAGACGAGGGATGGTATGTATCTGCCGTTCCTTCTCCTCCGTCGGAGTTCCCTTTCGAGATATACGCTTTGATTTTAATGGAGCGACGCGAGATTTGGCGCACGCTAGAGCGGTAGAAACTCGGCCATTCGGATCGACAGATCGCACATAGATACAAGCTCCATATCCATCCTTGCTAGCGTCGCAGAATCCATGTATCTCGATTGTTTTCGGATTTTTCAACAACAGGTGACGCTTCACCGATACGTCGCGCAAGAGCCCGAGTTGGTTCGAAAACGCCATCCAGTCCATGTGTAAAGTTTGCGGTAAGGATTCATCCCAATTGACCTCCGCTCGCCAACATTTTTGAAGGATAATCTTCGCGAACATGACCGTCGGACCGAGCAAACCTAACGGATCGAAAATTTTCGCGATTTCGGATAATACGTTGCGCTTCGTTATCGTTCCTGGGCACTCGATCGCTTCAACTGTAAACCCGTATTCGTCGCGTTGCGAATCCCAGATGACGCCGAGTGTCTTTATGACGGGGTTTGGCTCGATCGCCCGGTCGAGATCGCGAAATCTTTCCTCCAGGTTATCGAGCGCGTGTCGATGATTTGAGGCCCATTGCCGGATATTGAACCCTCCACGCTTCAACAGTTCGATGACCTCGTCGCGTATTCGCAAAATCTCCTCGAGCGAGTCTGCACCCGTTAAAAGATCATCGACATACATGTCGCGCTTTATAACCTCTAACGCGCGGGGGAAGTTACCGTTCTCATAGTCCGCGAGCCGGTGAATCGTGCGTATCGCAAGATAAGGTGCAGCCGACACTCCGAAAGTCACCGTATTTAGTTCGTATGTCGTAATCTCGCCGCGGCGATACCAAAAAATTCGCTGAAATCTCCGGTCGCTGGGATGCATGAGCACCTGCCGGTACATCTTCTCAATATCAGCCGTGACGACGTACGTATGAGTTCGAAAACGTAACAAATGCCCGAATAATTTACTCTGTATGACCGGACCGATCATCACTGCATCGTTTAACGAAGAACCCTTGCCGGCCTTCGCGGAGGCGTCGAATACCACGCGAACCTTAGTCGTGCTGCTAGAGGCTTTTATCACCGCGTGATGTGGCATATAGAATCCGCTGGTCGCATCATCGTGACACACCGACATGTGTCCAAGATCCACGTTTTCCTTCATAACCTTGACGTACTCTTCCTTAAGGATCGGATCCGAGTTCAGTCTTTTCTGGAGCGAGTAAAATCGTCGCAGCGCTTGAGACCGTGAATCGCCGAAATCCGTGTTTGCGTGTCGAAACGGTAAACGCACGATATACCGTCCCGTGCCGTCGCGCGTCGTATTTTCGACGTAATGTTCTTCGCACAACGAGTCCTCGGAAGAGAAGGATGCCTTGGCGTTGACCTCTTCGATCTCCCAAAACTTGTTAATTAATTTCGACAGGTTTATCAGGTTGCAGGAGATTCCATGATCCTCGCGTTCTCTCTTCACCCCTCCGGCAATTACCCAACCAAGACGCGTTTTCTGTAGAATCAAATCAACTCCGTTTTTTGACAAATTTATTTGTCCGACGGACAACATGGATAACGTCGCACCGGAACCGATTAGTATGTCCACTGGTCGAGGTAGATGGAATCGCGGGTCCGCCAATCGCAAATTCGTCGGGATCTTAATCAACTCGCGTGGAAATACCGTGTCCGGTACGGAACCCGCGATTTCGTCGATCGTTAAACAATTCACGGATTTTGTGAATCTGTTGTTTCTTGATTGAAATTGTATCTTGACACAACGTTTTGTTTGCGTCTGTGTCTCATTGATCGCGTTGACCGGCGTTGCGTACGAGCATGTGGGAAGTCGCAATTTTCCTGCAAAATCCTCCGTAATAAAATGCGCGGTTGAACAAGTGTCCAACAAAGCTCGAGCCTCAATTAATTTGTTGTCGACGTCGCAAACGTTTATAATGGCACTCATCATCAATTGTGGACTGTGCGCGCGCGAGACCGAGCTGAATACGTCCACGCCTAGTCATGCCGACGACGTCTTGGCTTCCGTTGATTTGCTGTTGTTCGAATCCTTCGGCGTGACTCGTGATACCGACGATTTGGATAATTCTGAGTGAAGGAGGGTATGATGGTAATTTCGGCATTGTTTACATCGTCTGTCGGAAGGACATTCACCGGCGTGAGATCGCAAGCAATTGCGACACAGACGCTTGGCCTTGACGAAGTCCCAACGCTGTTGTGTCGTCATTTTTTCGAACATCGGACACTTGTAAATTATGTGCTTACCGTTGCACTGCACACAGTTCGCGGGTGGGGTCGTCACGAACGTTCGCGCGCCGTTGTCGCTTTTTCGTGATTTTGTCGTCTGCGATTCCCGTTCGTTTGGCCGCTTCTCCCCCTTCGTGCGCGCGTTGTCCTGTTCCAAGGCCGAGAGCCGGTGGGACGTTTCACTAAGGAATTTGCAAAATTGTTCGAAGCTCGGGAGTGAATCCAAGTTAAGAGATTCTTCCCATCTCTCTCTCTCTTATGTCTCTCGGGAGAACCTTTTCGAGGATTCTTACGATAACCCGCTCGTCGGGCGTTACGTCTAAAGATTTCAGCATGCTGAGGTGTTGGCGAACCTCGTCGATTATTTTTGCCAGGCCCTTCGACGTTCCCTTCTTCAACGGTTCGATGTCGAGAATTGCGTCCAAGTGCCGAGAGACGAGGACGCGCTTCCTCTCGTACGCGTCAGTAAGTAGGACCCAAGCAGTCCTGTAGCCTTCTGCACTAGCGTCGAATAAAGACAGCTTATTCGCCGCTTCCCCCTCCAGTGAGTTTCTCAGGTAGAGGAACTTTGTCAAATCATCGATATCTGATCTTCCGTCGACCATACTCATGAACGTATTTTTAAACGTCAGCCATTTACTGTTATCTCCATCAAATTTTGGTAACTCTGCGATCGGAAGCTTCAGCAAACGCTGTCTTTCTATCATGGTTGTGTCGCCGATTGACTCCGCCAGCCGGGACGCGCCCAAAATGGTTTCCACTGCTGCGGCGAGCTCATAATAGTCGTCTTGGATCTCGATTAATTGCTCCAACCCTTCGTTCGTCACATCCAAACCGGCAAGCTCGTCGTGTAACTCCTCGTATGCGTGGAACAAACAGGTCACTCTGGTCAAACGTAATTTCATGTTCATCTTGTCGATTTTTCTTTGAGTCACGGCAATCCGCAATGTTGTTATTTGCGTTTTCAGCGTTGATCGCTTCTGCGAGATGTGCGCGATACGCGTCGCCATATTGCGAAGACGTTAGAAACTTCTCGTATTTGCTTCAGCACGACTTGTTCACGATCAGGACAGTCTGTGGGAAGTAGATAATGTTCACCTCCAATCGTGCAAGAGAGAGAAAAATTATAAGGAAAAAAAGTCGTGTAGATTTCACCTCACAGGAGGCACCATGTTTCGTGGGGCGCGACTTCTTTAACGAAAAAGAAGCCACGTATTTATTCTTAATCAAATACGTTACATTAAATTGATTCAAATTCGAAAAAAAACGAGGATTAAAGGGGTTAGGGAAAAATAAAGCAGACACATTTTTGAGCCATACAGTATGCGTTTAATTATGGCCCAGAGAGGAAAATCTCCGAGGTTTGAACCTCAGAGAAAAAAACCTCTTGCAAATTACGTACTTACAACAGATATATTTCTTTAATTTTATCTAATATAATTCGCGCGGTAATTGTTGTAAAGATGAAATCTACAGCCAGAAAAGAGTTATATATGTATCCGTATTGTATACTTAATTATAAAATGCAATATGATTATTCGGTCTGTAAGTCGCTGGCGACCTCGTAAGCATTGCGCTTGTTATTAGGTATGACCGTCTGAATCGGTATATTTGATGGGTCTTTTCTCATGGGAATACCATCGAAAAGAACGCGTAAACAAATCGCTTGGCGACCTGTTGTCAAGCATTGCGCTTGCTGGCTGGTACAAACGGGCTGTGCCGATGTATTTGGCGAGACGTGCCGCGCTTGTTCATGTACTTACAGATAATGTTCAGCTCACAATGTGCAGGAATTAACGAAGGTTAATACTCGACACCTCACGAGATCCAAATATTGATTAGTGGCAATCAGATCCTTAGCTTCTTAACTTTTCTGGAAAAGCACACAGGAGGAAGCTGTCACGAGTTTCACGATTGATCGAATAAATTTTCCGTGAGTCCGAGACCTATATGAAAAACAACAAACGGTCGGGCGCGCGACGCGTTTGTTCATATGCATGCGCGAGCGGTCATTAGTAACTGATACTAACCGCTGGTACCTGGGCACCTTTAAATCCATTCGTTCGACCGAATAGGGTTCATTCGACCAAATTGGTCGGGCCACATTCGACCACACCGAAAAGTGGTCGTCAGCCGAAAGAGGAGAGCTAACGACCTTTGTGGTGTGACCCCGTTTTCCCCGTGGTTAGCGGGGGGGGGGGGGGGGGGGGGGTACAAAAGGGAAGGGGGGTGGGAGCCGGGTCAAACGTTTTAATAAAAAAAACAGTGAAAGAAAAGAAGAAGAAGTTAAAATAATATAACAGTGAGTTTAATTATAATAGATCGATAATCGCTTCCGAAGAAAAAAAGAAAAGAAACGGCTACTACGGTTACAATAATAACGGAGGCAGTGGCTTGGACGCTGCCGGGTACAGCGATACCGACAGTGGTAGTATCGCTGCCGCTGATTGGCTACCGGGGAGTGGGTGTCCACGACGCTACCGATGCGCGCGCCCCTGGTGGCTCTCGCGGGAACCCGCTAGCCGATGACTGCGCTGTACCCACGGTACAGTCGATCGGGACGCCCCTAGTGTCTACCGCGTGAACCCGGTAGCCTGGCGTATGAGTAGACGACAGTAGTCCCAGCGTCGTGAGGGCGTG
Organism: Sussaba pulchella; assembly: GCA_963971145.1. Lineage (NCBI taxonomy): Eukaryota > Metazoa > Arthropoda > Insecta > Hymenoptera > Ichneumonidae > Sussaba > Sussaba pulchella. The sequence continues at coordinate 3,913,857 of OZ020166.1, forward strand.
ACTGTTTCATAAATAATATTGGGCGCCAGCTGCGAGGAGGCGCAGCACCTTGACGGGTGGAAGACGGGGGGGGGGGATCTCAGGGGGAGGGATGTGATGACGAGGTAGGTGGACGGGGGGTTGCTCACCCGACGTCACGAGTTCGCGACGTCCCACGGGGTGATGGACGCGGGGAGGGGGAGGAGGGGAGGGGTTCGCCACTGACGGGGCGACGACAGGGGGGGGGGGGGGGGGGGAAGAAATGCACGCCGCAACGCGATGCACCACGAACCGGAACGACCCTGCTCTTCGATTCGGACGTAGCAACGGATAATTATGCGGGAACACAAAAAAAAGGGGAGAAGAAAAAAGTAGCGGAGAGAAGAAGCGGCCTACTCACTCGTCTCGACCTTCGTCCGTCACGTTCTCTCCCTCTCTCGTTCCTCCACTCTCGTGCCCTACCAACGGCGTCGCAAACAATAATAAAAAAAAAGAAGCAAACCAAGCTCGATTCGATTTGACACGCAGCGTGTTGCAAACCCGGTGTTCGTTCTAAAGCGGTTAAGCAAAAGCAATCAATCAGCACACACAAAAAAAACGGAAAGAAAATCGTGACAGTTCGCAATACAAAAATGGCGACGCCTTCTCTTATCGCTCGCGTGGCTCAGAGTGAGGAGTCTCCGGTGCTTGAGGCAGTGCTGCCAGATTGAGGGGAAGGGACTCTCGACATGGGTCCCCACCACGGCTGTTTCGAAAGGCGGTTGAGGGGAGGCAGTCTTTTAACACCGCCCCCCGTCGTTGTACACAACCAATCGCGTTTCTCTATCTTTCTGTGCTACTGACCGTCTTTTCTGGTCTGCTTCGTTGCCCGCGAATATACGAAATGTATATCGAAACTGGATGTGTCGAATTTTTTCAGTTCGTCTTCTCTGACGTACATCGCGTAAACGTTGTTTCAATGGAATTCTTTCTCTTGGTATCAACAAAATATGAAACAAGCAATAAACATTAGTAATTGGATATAATTATATCCAATTACTAATGTTTATTAATATTTAATAAATCGATTCAAACCTAAATCATATTCGATGTTATTGCAGCCGTTAGCAAATAAACAATGCATTTCATTTTTCTGCACAAAGAATGACACCCATATCCGGCCAGGATATTTTGTAATTTGGCAGAATATAATTGTGATGAATTGTTTATTTCCCAGGTCTCACCACGTGGAGGTCGCTGCATGGAGACCCGCCCGTGAGCCGTTGCTGTGTGTGTATCGCGAAACCGATACAACACAACAAAGACTCCACTCCCACCCTCCAGCAATACAAATAAAAAGAAGTTTAAACGAAAATTAAAAGGAAAAACTCAAATGAAACATTCTTATTTTTTTCGACCGTGACGACATTTTCCAGTCACAAATAATAATGGATAAATCAAATATGAAAATAAAAATAAACCAAGCTAAATCAAACAAACTTTTTTTGCGTTTTTCAAGCACGACGACGTTTTGCAGTCGCAAATAAGAAATGAATAAATAATTTATGGAAATGAAAATAAAATGATTTAACGAGACATTCTCGACCAATTATTAAAAAATCAAAATGAAAAATAATCTACACTTTTTTGTAGAATGCGATATTTTTTTCGCAAGGGAAAATAAAAACAAATTATTCCACAATGGAATGCAATAAAATTAAAATAAATATATCTCTATATGTACATATCTATATATCTTTGAAATAAATCTCTCTGGAACAAAGTGTAATCATATCAATAAATTAACGAAAAAATCAACGATTCACATTCAAAATCAACGATTATTTTTACTCGAAGAAACTCGCACTAGCCGCGGAAATCTCATATATTATCACATTTAATGCGTAAATTTTTTATATTATCACAGCTAATGCGCCGGCATAATATTATTTTATTCAGCGTTTTTAATACCCGATCAACGTATTTAATATAAAAAACGGATTTAATTATAAAACGTTTGGCGCGGAATACGGTCGTTATGTAATTTATATTTTTACGCGGCGATTACATCGAATCAGTCTTTATTTAATTGTTTTTTTTCAACTAATTATAATTATTATTTAAACCCGTTGGTCGTTGTCGTACAGCGTAAGTTAAACGCGATAGAAATAGCCCAAACGTGTTTATACGGCGTCTGGCTCTTGCGACGGGTATAAATTCTCGCTGCAATGTAGTGCTAAATGTCGTTCATCGACAGTAAAGGTATGACAATTTACTTCTGCATTTTTAAAAGCTGATCGGATTCTACAAGTAGCCTCAAGGCACTTCTGGCCTATACTATTTCTTTTCTTCGTTTTCACATCGGTGACGATGGAAAATATTCGTTCAGCCTCTGCGTTCGAATGGGGAAGCGATAAGACTATGGAAACTATTTGCTCTAGAATAGGAAATTCTGTTTCGCCCGAAAAATTCTTAGTTTGAATTACTACTTTCCAAAATGATTCGACATCGAGGGTTAGCAGCTCCTTCGTTTTTTCATCTGTAAAAGTAAATGGCAGTGAGTTCCATTCGACCGCTAATTTCGAGAGGTTGAACGACCCGAAGCGCTTAGCAATATTTGATATGTCTCGACTGCTTCCTCTGTCTTTTAAAATAAGAGCGATGCTCGGTGTCAAAAATCGCAAATCATCTAGAAGGGAAGGCTTTAGCGGTAGTCGAAGAGCCATCTCTGTTACAGCCGTTGTATAAAAATGCAAACACGTTTGGCGGATTTCGGTCGCGTGCACTTCCGGAAGTGTAGCCAGAGCGGCTTCACATTCCGGACCGAGGTTAATTTCCTCTAGGGGGAGGAAGTTCGGTGGAATAGCAACGTCCAAGTTGCCCGACTTTAGCTCGTCTAGAAACTCTGATTTTATAAAATTGCCACCGAATCGCGCGATGAGGGACTTACTGCGTTCCGCCAATAGATGAATCAGTGACTGCTTTGATTGAAAAAGCGCGTTAAAACTGTTAAAAAAATTCAAAGAATACTTGAGAAATAAGAAATATATTTTCGTGATAGGATCACACAAAGTTTCCAAAATGGTTTCGGCGGATTTTAATTTGTCTTCGTTGACAGCAAGTGCAAAATACATTTTTAAAACGTCCCAATTGTCAAGTAGGCGAACGACGCATCTTTCCAACGAGAGCCATCTCGTGTTCGCCAACTTGAGAATTTTTCGCGTTTCGACGTCCAAAAGCTCCTGAAATTCGCGGAGTACTGCACTACGCTTTGCACTGCCGGACACGTATGAGGCAACGCTTCTAATCAAATATTCGCAAGAGCGAGGCAAAGATGCACACGCTTTACTGGAGATTATCGCCGCGGTGTGGCAAACACAATTTAAAGTTACGAGACCCGGTGCGTCTAATTCTAAACGAGTCATGAACGAATTATGTTTCCCCGTCATCACCGATGCGTTGTCGGATGCCATGCCGACAACGTTAGCGATGGGGATTCCTTTCGACTCGAAGGAACGTTTAAAAGCTGCATACACGGCTGCAGCAGAACAATCGCGAGCATCTAATTCTATTAATTCGAAAAGCGCCGTGACCACTTTTTTTGAATTGGGACAAAAAAATTGAACAAGAACACAAAGAAATTTCGTGTCCGTTATATCGGTGCTCTCATCTACGAGCACCGAGAACTTTTGTGTTTTAAGGATATCGACTATTTTTTCGAGCTCACGCTTCGCAATGACATTGGTAATTAAGCTCGTGCATTTTGTCCGGCCGAGCGTAGCTTCGTGCAGTACCCGTAATGATGGTAATGACGATTTCAGCAGCGGAAGCAAGTGTTCCACTGTCTGAATCGCTATATTGTGCTCAGCAAAGAACGCTGCTAATTTAATTTCAAAAGATTTTACATCTACATTTTGACTACAAAGTAAGTCAGCATTCATCATTGTTGCGGAAGCAGGCTCGACATCGGCAAATAGTGCGAGTGCTGCTTTCTCGGAATGATGTTTACCGGAAGCATGTCTTAAATACTCGCTTTTTCCGCCTTTTAAATGTTTTTCGCAAATTGAACAAAACACTACATCGGTCGTACCAGAGACTGGCTGGAGCCAGCCGGAAAGTTCCGGCAGCTCGAGCCAGGAAGATTGAAAATTTTTTAATTTCCTACGTTTTGTCGGTGCTCCTTGGACGTGCTCTTCATCCCTCGAGCTATGACCCTGATCTTCGGGATTCATCATGTTTTTCACCTCGATTTTTTGCAAAATTCACGATAACTTACACTACACGACAACGATCAGTCTACGTTTTACCGCGATTCACAATACGCGCCCGTCATCTCACACTTACGCGCCTGACATCTGTTGAGCGCTTACGGAACCACGTTCGCAAAACAGAAGACGACTGCTGTATGGATAAATCATACTTACCAACGAACGAGATTCCTAAAGGTGGATAAAATGCCAGTCTGATTGCAGTAAAATGAAATAAGCGTCATTTATAAAACTGGAGAAGTCTTTATTCATTTGTGATATGAGCGAATGGTGCAATAACAGCTCGTTCATATTGCTTCGATGCATATTTTGAATATTGGCGCGTAAACAGATAAGGTTAGAAAAAACAGTCGACAAGTGGATGGTTATGGTGGACGGATGGCGCGACGCTATTGGTTGCGTCAAGCTCATGTCAGCTGTGAGAAAACGGTGTGAAGTCGAGCCGCCGATCGGTTGGACGCTGTTGGTGAAAGAAGCTGCACTCATTCTTAAATAGTCACCACAGACTTACCCTTGTGGGGAAAATTAAATTCCGGTAACAGCCATAAACTGGTCGAATCATATTTCTTAAATCTACAATTTTTTTATTCATTGGTAATCAAAAATTATTTTCAGTAACGACTCGTTGCTTTGAGTCCGGGGCATATGTTGTATTTTGGCGCGGAAACGAAGCAAGCCGGGACAAATATTCGATAGGCAGATGGCTAAAGTGACGCTATTGGCTGCGTTCAGCCAAAGAGTAAAATCACGCCGCTGATTCGCCGGACGCTGCGGGAAAGAACGGTGCTGGAAAGGGTAACGACACGCCCTCGCGTGGGATAAATATCCCACGATCTGGCAGCTCTGGCTTGAGGAAGGCATCCGGCTTCCCTCGGTGGTTGTGCTGCGGGCCTCGGGTTCGATCCGGGAGATGGCGCGGTGGGTGCGGTTTGGATTCGTCGTAGTTATCGGCGTCGGTATCGATCCCGGCGGTAGTGGATCGGACGGTGGCTCCCCGTCGCAGCGGTGGCTCAAGCCGCCTCGGTCAACTTTGCTCGAGTGGCCGGTGGGCGAGGGGTGGACGGGGCGGAGGCGTCGTTGGTGCTGTACCCGCACCCGTACCTGGCACCGTCTCCTTCTCTCCGCCTCGGCCCGCACTCTTTCTTCGCTGCGTTGTGGACGGTGCCCTTGGGGGGGGGGGGGGGGGGGCGTAGATTGGCTCCTCACTCTGGCGCTGGAACTTACGGAAGACACATAATATTCCTAAAGAGGGGGGGGGGGGGGGGTGTGGCGGTTGTGTCGCGGGAGCAGGTCCGGTGGCGGTGGACTCCGAGCCATCGGCGCGAGGAAGAGGGGAGCCATTGATTTATTGTCACAGTGGGTATCATAAATGCAACTGGCACAAATTTACCCCCAGTGAACGTTTTCCCTCGTGTCAGGCATGTTGGAGCCTTTATGGATGGAGGTCCTACTGGTGCTCTAGCACTCGGCAGTCGAAGTAGATGGATGGATGGTACTCTCTTCATTGAAGTACTTAAATACATTCAAAAGCATACACGCTGTTCAGTTGAAAACAAAATATTGCTCCTTTTGGACAACCATCAATCCCATACCAATATTTTTGGCCTTGAATATTGCAAGACTAATGGAATTGTTGTCCTGTCATTCCCTCCTCATTGCTCACTCCCACACCCACTATTCACTCCATGTAACATTACGGAAGGCTTCAGTAAACCAGGCATTTTTCCAGTAAACACTCAGGCATTTGCTGAGACTGATTTTGCTTCAAGTATGGTAGCGCATATAACAGCAGTACCCAATCAGGACACTAGTTCCTCATCCTCTTCAGCGCCAAGTGCTTATATGCCGTTCTCTCCACTCGGCCAACTAGAAGCCTTTCCTCCTGCAGTGGATCATACTTCCCCAGCATCTCAACCAGCAGTCTCTTCGTTAATCGTGACACAAACAGAAAGTCTAGTCCTCCCTAGCTCTTCGAGTCTCCTTATTCCAAGACCTTCTTCAACGGAAGATGAGAGTTCATCTGTCAGCAAAAGTAAAAAAAAAAAGACAATCCCAATCCCTGAGAATGTTCGGCCTTACCCTTAAAAAGAACAGGGACAAAAATGGAAGATCGTTCATTCTACAAGGGGATCTGTTGTTTATACTGCCTCCCCTGAAATGAAAACAACCAAGTTACAATACAAGACAAAAGTTGTAAAGCAGACACAGGCCAAACGGAAGCCCGTCACTGGTCTCGGTCGCCCCAAGAAAAAAGTTCGATATTCCGAGCATGATGATAACACGGGCAATTCAGCTATGGGCTCAAAAAAAGGAGAAAATGACAACGACGATGAAGAAAGTGTGAAGCCTGATTGGCTTCTAGACTCCGAGACCATCAATAAAGGGGACTTTTCGATTGTTCAGTTTCCTGCGAAGAAGACAATCATCCATTATAGCGGGCAAATGAAGAGTCTTGACGATTATGGCGATTTCAAAATCTAATTTCTGAAGCGCAATAACAGGAGTGTGACCTTCAATTTCTCAGATGTCATTGACTGCTGCAGTGTGGCTCGTTGTGATATTCTTGCTAGAGTCATTCCCACAAGAATTACTCATAGCAATTCCACGTTCGGTTATAATTTTGAAGATTTCAATTTGAATTGAATGTAATTAGTTTATTTTTAAGTTGAACTTTAAACGTTTCCTTAATTAACGACTTATCGTTAAGTGACTAACGACAATCGATCGACTTCAGTGGCATTATTTTTGCAACTCGTTGGTGATAAATAGTTTGTTATTTTTTTTAGTCAATCAATCAATTTAATTTCAAAGACTGACTTACTTTGTTCAAATCTAATTTTGTATTTTTTCAAACCTAGTCATAAGTTATCATGCCTATAAAGCTCTAACAAGGGGAAGGCCTCACCTGGGACACGCAAATTCCAATAAAACTAGGATGAATCGATAGTACATTAAAAATTATTAGACACGTGTTCCGGCTTTTTTGTAGGTGGGCCCTAGTTTAATTATTATGAATTTTTCAAAATTACGGTCACGGCGGCTGATAAACGGCATGGTCGCGCGCGACGTCTTCCACCAAGCGCCGATAGCGCAGTGGTAAAGTGCCAGTCTAGCAATCACGCTGTCGCTGGTTCGAATCCTTTTGTAGCCGATCTTTTTTTTTATATGCACGCAATAAACGGGAAATAAATTTGGTCCAAGGGTCGCAAAAACCGTAGAACACGTGCTCGAAATCTAGAAAATTAACGGAAGAGCTTTTTATCGAATATCTAGAAAAAGTCCTCAAACCTTACGTCAGTGAAAACAGATTCCTATTACATCTTGATCCGTGGGGAGGACAGGCAGATTCGCTTATTTACGATGACATCTTCACTAACGAATTAGACGAAGTAATTTGCACGTTGCAAGTTTTTCCTCCAAAATGCACTCCTTTATATCAACCCTGCGACGTTTATTTTTATCGACAAATGAAGAACATTATCAAAAAGCTGCAAAATGCATCGAATTTATTCAAAGAAAAACGAGAAATCAACACTCGTGAGGATGCCATAAAAATTCATTCAATTATCCACCACAAATTGAGTGCTCCAATATCCAATGATATTGTGAAATACGCTTGGTATGCTTCGAAACCATTGCCAGACAAAATTTCCTTTGCCAATGTGAATCAATCCTGCTTTCCGCTAACCCTAACTCGAGAAAACTGCGATCGCAGTTTATAAAATGCGCTGGTAGTACGAAAACGTTGTGCTTTAAATGTTTCTACGATGACTATCATCCACGAGAATGTGAACAAAAATAAATCACGATTATATAAAAAAAATAATCCAAAACGTATCTGCATGATTTTTATGTCTTATTAATCCAACTATTTTTGAAAAAAAATTAAATTTCCGGAGGATCCTCATGAAACGATTATTTTACATGTTTGCAATGAAGAGAATTACAAAAATAAAAATTAAAACATTTTCAAATCGGCGACAAAAGGATTCGAACCAGCGACAGCGTGATTGCCAGACTGGCACTTTACCACTGCGCTATCGGCGCTTGGTGGAAGACGTCGCGCGCGACTGCATGCCGTTTATCAGCCGCCGCGACCGTAATTTTGAAAAATTCATAATAAATAAACTAGGGCCCACCTACAAAGAAGCCGGAACACGTGTCTAATAATTTTTAATGTACTATCGATTCATCCTAGTTTTATTGGAATGTGCGTGTCCCAGGTGAGGCCTTCCCCTTGTAAGACCGCTCAATTAGCATAATAAAAGAGTAAACAATAAAATGTGTCGGCATATACCCTTATATTTTTTTAATTAAACCTTACAACGAATGAATATATATAATCCATGTGAAATCGAGCTGTTGCGGGCAAATTGCCTATGGTCGAATGTACCCCGTGTGGTGGTCGAATGTACCCTGGTACCGGGGTACATTCGACCAAAAATCAAACTTCTTAAAACAATTAACAAAAAATTTTTTCATAGAATTTTCTGGTGTATCATATTTTTTTATGGCAGCTAAGATGTTGAACTACAAACGAAAATTTCAAAAGGTGCTATTTTTTAACTTCCTGTGAAATCTAGAGCCCGATTTGTCAAATTCGGTCGAATGTACCCCAACTTCCCCTACCCGTCACGCGTCGACTTCGACGGCGAAGATAAGCGGAGTCAATGTAGACGCGATAAAAAAAGGTGCGGGCTGGTCAGAAAAATCGGGTACCTTCGCCAGGTTTTATGATCGCAATGTTATTGGAGAGAAGGGAACGTACGCGAAAGCTATCCTAGATAGAAGCGTTAATTGACATTATGTTTCGCACTCGTTTATATTTATTTGCATATTTTTGTTAAAAACAGCATAAACGAGTTCATGGAATTTCTAAGACGTTGAATTTTTTGCCGTAACAAACTTCAAATAACTACACACTGATCTCGAGGAAGAGGCGCGAAATACAATTTTATGATTGAACGAACTTACCTGAAGTGAAGATCTATCATAATTGTATGAAGCGCCTCTTCCGAAGAGATCAGTCCCACCAAACAGGTTTCCCCGTTTTTCTAATGATAGACATATTAGAAACCCTGGTGGTTACGGCAGCACCTTGAATAAATGACATACGGACTGCCAGAGAGATGGCATTGGAACAAAAGGAAAAAAAATGAACTGAAAATATTGTGGCTATATCGGTGCATAGCAGAGATACTACACACTGATCTCTTCGGAAGAGGCGCTTCATACAATTATGATAGAACTTCACTTCAGGTGAGTTCGTTTAATCATAAAATTGTACTCGACATGCTGTGACGATGATCTTAGATCCACGTATGCAACGGCTACCGCCGAACGCACTTCCAAGAACGTCAATCATTGATGTTAAAAATTAGTTCTATTCGACATATTGTTGGCATGGTGTGCGAAACTCCGTTTTTGATGACACAAACAGAACTCATTAGAAGTGTCTTTCATGGGTTTCGACTTATTTTTTTTAAGAATATTAACTTCGGTTAACTTGTTATTGGGATGATCTTACGATGAAGATCCTAACGACTCACGCGAAACGCGGCTCATGTGATTTTCATTCGCGTTAGATGTTAGATGACATTTATTGTACTTGACATGTTGTGGCGATGATTTTAGATCCACGTATGCAACAGCTACCGCCGAACGCACTGACAAGGACGTTAATTATTGACGTTGAAAATAAGTTCTATTTTACATATTGTTGGCATGGTGTGCGAAACTCCGTTTTTGATGAAACAAGCAGAACTCACTAGAAGCGTCTTTCATGGGTTTCGATTTATTTTATGTTCTGAGTCGCAGTATTTGTCGAAATTGCAGGAACTGCGAGGAGGTGCTCGACATTTGAAAGGTATTCTGCTGTGTATTGGCTACGGTCGAGAAGGCAGACTGCTAATCGCAGTCCCTGCCCGTAAGATTAAGAAGCAGCCTCTTTCACATGCTGTAAATACAAGTGAGACAAGTTAGAGTACCCGGCGCCCATATACTATGGGAAGTTTTGCACCTCGCAGCTTTGTTATGCCTCCCGTTCGAACAACTCGGAATATTTCCGACATTTGCGAATTTCCGAATATTTGTGACATTCCGACGAGTCACAAAAAAGTTCACGGGCTATCCAACCGACAAGAAGTTTAATCAAACTTCGATGATACACCTGGATTCTGGCTTGAAAATTGTTGAAATTTCGGCCGACATTGCTACCGGTATTTTCAATGATGGCTTTCCTTCGATCTTAAGGATTATGAATCCGTCGGGCATAGTCGTTGGCACAAACTGCAGAGTTTTCACCGAAACCTTTGATGGAGCGCGAATTGTAAGGCGAAACAGGCTGAGTCTTTCTGAGACGAAAGAAGCTCTCACAGTCCGGAAACAACAGCAGGAGAAAATTAGTTTTTTGAGGAAGTCGAAGTACGTGCCTGGAATCGCTGCTTGAGCGGTAGGTCACCGGAATTAATAGCTTTCACATATAGTTTTCACAATAGTTTTTACAATGAAACTTTAAACGCGATTACAGTAAAACCTCGTTTTTCCGAGGTAATGTGGGAAAAAGGTACCTCGGATAAGCGAAAACTCGGATAACACGGGAGAAATTAAAAATTTGCGGATAATATTGATTTTTATGTATTTAAAATGATAAAATGAAATTTAAACACAAAAATATATAAAAGTGAAAATCTAACGAACTTAGATTAATTTTTGGGCGTACAAAGTATTCTTAATGCATAGCGTGTAACTTGTCACTCACTCGGCTTAAGAAAGCCCATCATAGAGCACTGTTTTAACTTGCTCGTTTTTTAGCTGCAATACTTTGCCATCGTTTTATTAACAAAAGGTCACTCGCATTACTTTCCGGCTGTTCCTCAATATATTTAAGAGCGATTTCAAGCGCATCCCTTCGTGGCTGACTCGTAGAGTTTCTTTCGTTTTGCTGTCTTCTGTATCATCCGCGATTTCTTTTTCAGAATTCACGAGATGGCCGATGTCATGGTCAGTAAGTTCTTGTTCATAATCGTCACTATGAATCCATTCTTTAGTAATGTTTCTGTCGACGTCTTCGCAACCAGGAATTTGCTCCATGATGCTATGTAGATCTACATCGTCTGCAATTTGATCACTTTGATTAGTAGAAGACAACATTTTTGCCCATGATCTCTCCAACGTGAGCCTCCGGACAGCATCCCAAGCTTGAGCTGACCGGTAAATTACATTTTTCGTATTTATTGCAAGCAAACACTCTTTGAGGGTACTTCCGGCGATGCTTTTCTCTAGAATTTCTTAAAGTAAAAGACGTCGGTAATGACGTTTGAACGGCTCGAGTACGCCTTGATCCATTGGTTGTCCAATGGAGATCACATTTGTTGTAAGAAATTTTACAATGATGTTTTCTGAGTATCGACTCGTTTGGGTGCGATGGAGCGTTGTCGAGTAACAGAATCCATTTCCTAGAAAGATAATTTTTTTCAAAAAACTCTCAACCAAAGGAGCGAATTGTTCGAAAAACCATTTTTGGAAAAGATCGCGGCTTATATATGTCGAAAAAATGGTCGAAAATTCGAACTTTAGAGTGAAAAGGCTCCCAAATGTTCAATGTTGCACTTTTTCATAATTTTTAAGGTATATCCTTCGTTGAATATCCTTTAAAATGTCAGTAAAGTAAATAATACTTGTTAAATTTTTTTCAGATCAACAGCAAAAGAGTGACAACTGCAGCAGTTTTCGATGTCACGGAAAATAGGCGCCCGAATATCTTAAACAACGCCGCCATATTGTTGGTCATCCCAAAAAAAAAATTTTTTTTCAAGTTGGACGAAACTTGGAAACTTATATGTAAAAATTTGAAAATAATTTGATTATTTTATCCGCTCTAAGAAAAATCCCGAAAAATATCTATATTTCACGCTTTTAAAGGGTTTCTGGCCTTAAGGGCGAGATATAAATGAAACCAAAATTGCGTAAGCTGCCTTTTTCCATTATTCATACATTGACAAACCCATGTAGGAAACGCCAAGACTCAATACCCGGCCGAGCCTTGGCTAGTGCTTGGTCACGACACTCGGCCGATTATACGTAATCAGTGCTGTGCCGTTACTGGTTGAGTCTCGAAAGCCGTACCTCTCCAAGGACGTACGGTTGCCGTTACTGAGCCAATATTGGTACAATATTGGGCGAATTCCATGTAGCCGGTGCCGAAACTTACATCATGGCCAAGAATTGGCCAGTACATGGCTCCCGATTATCGATAAAGTATAGGTAACCTGCACTGTACCGTTACTGGGTAAGTTCCGAAAGCCGTATCTCATTCAACATGTACGGTTGCCGTTACTGAGCCAGTACCGGACTTCTGTTGATCGACCGAGTATAGGTAACCAGTACTGACTACGTAACTACTTATTCTTAATTTGTCATTGAATTAATTTAGTGAAATAATATGAATATTAAATAATAATTAAGTGTCCGTCCAGGTAGAGATCGAAACTAAAAATTTTTAATGTTCAGAGGCGGGACCGGAATTGAGAAGACGCAATGATTCGAACGCCAATGATTTAAAGTGTCAGAATTCAGAACATGTGTATAGCCGTAGTTGCCTACGTCATTCTACTGCCCGGAGACTGCATGCCCGGGGCACACCATTCAATATTGTGGGTGTTTTAGTCAAACAAACTGCCAAAAGTTTTCGGTTAGCGCGAAAGTCTGTTGAATAGTATTAATAACAGCATACGAATTTCGAGGGTGTGTAACCCTTTCAGTTGGTGCAAGTAAAAAATTAAAACAAATTAAAATCAATGCATTTTTATCTTTTCGGTCGAATGCTGGGTAAAAACAAGGCTGTACAGACCGTTTTCAGACCTGAACAGCCTTCAAGTTCATGGCAACAATGTGGTAGAGAATTATATTTTCAACAAAAAAGTCCCTGACGGGATACAGTTAACATTGATAGTTTACCGATAGCGCATTTTTTATTATTGTTGTTCTATACATTAATCGTTCTAAATTTTGGTACCTACGCATATACATATGATTGCATAAATTTTTCTTTGCCCACATGACGGGACAAAATTTTAACGTTATTCGCCCATTAACAGTTAAATTATAACGAATCATTTTTAATATATACACTTTTTGAACAAAAAAAGGCATTCGACACATATACAAACACGGTATAACAACCGAGATTGTAAAAATTATACGGACATCCACCGATTTTCGACTCAGTTATGAACCCCGTCCATCGCAAACAGTTACGAGCAATAAGCTTTAGCTAGAAAGAGATAAAGGATATAGTCAGTTATTTGCTTCTCTCTCTCCCGGGCGAGCGGTCCTCCGCGCCGGCAGTAGCAGTCCATTCCTGCTTGCACGCGTACGAGCATCGTTTGCAATCTACCGTCGAAAAATACGGAAGGCATCGACACTCCAGATTTATAAGTGAAATAATAACATGTCGGACACTTCTTCGAAAAAAAACGAAATAGTGATATCGTGAACGTCGATCGAGGAATCGGAACTGTTTCATTGTGATAATATTTATAACTGAACAAAGCATGTCTGGATAAAGTAAAAAAAAGGCGGTCATTACAGACGCAAAGAATTAGGAAAAAGCCTGATAATAGAATTGCACAAGAATTATGTGATAATAATGACGTTACAACAATAAATGGTAGTGAACCAATCATTGAGGAAGTGGGACCTGATTGCACCGAAAATATAGATCTCGAGGCTCTAGATGACCTTGCATCTACTTCAATTACGTCCCGTCACCACGATTCACCGAATCACAGTGCAGATGATAGTACAACTACCGAAAATGAGAGTCTCAATAATAGCGTGAATAGTAATGTCCAGTGTAGTGAAATTAATCGCAGTGAAATTGGGTTTGAGAATAAAATTAAAAACTGGGTTGTAGAAAACTTAGACACGCTCCGTTTAAATGGTGTCACTCACCTGCTGGTACTGCTACGAGGCGAAGGCTATACAAATTTTCCAAAGACTGCTCAAACTTTTTTGGGCACCAAACATCATCGGACCGTGCAGCCGATGCGAACCGGTAAAAATACAGACGGCCAATACTGAAGATAAAATCACAATTTTCGTTCACATCGATGGAATGCGACTTTTCAACAATTCATCCGTACAAATATGGCCAATAGTCATCAAAGTCTTTCATAAAAATTATACATCCTGTCGCACGTAAGTTTCGTCTTTGGGCGAAGTGTGCAATTGCGAGTCGATGGGTTACGAGTTGGTCGTACGAGTTGGTTGATCGAGTTGGTTGAACGAGTTGGTTGAACGACGGAGGGGATCGAGGCGATTGCTCCGAGGGGTTGAACGATGAGGTGGAGCGACGGAGGGGATCGAGGCGATCGCTCCGAGGTGTTGAACGATGAGGTGGCTCTGAAAAGAGCCGGTTGGCGTTGCGACGATTCAGGGGAGGGAAAGGGGTGTATCCCTTTTCACGGGAAGAGGCGCGTCATCCAGACCGAAGAGGTCCATCAGCTTCCTCTTCACGCGGCGGGGGTCGTTTTTGGAAGCCCGGGCGTAGGCCGAGAAATCCGTGGCTGAGAGGTTATCGACCGGGATCAATACCCGACGACGCGCCTGGCAATTTCCCGGAGGAACTGCCGGTACAGCAAACTGCGGCTCCGGAGTCGGTAAGACCGGCTCCGACGTTGCCAGCAGTTGCTGCTGTACCGGGCGCGTTTCCTCGAGGGTTTTACCCGGGGTGAGGGGGGGCAGCCCCGTCGCCCCGTCCACAGTCACTCCACCGAGAAGGTTCTCGGTGTCGAGACTAGCGGGTCGGGACTCCGGTGCGTCCCCACTCGTCCGGGCAATCACCAGTCGACGTCGTCGGACCTTTCTCCCGGACCGATTTGGCATGGGATAGGACTACCGGGAGGAGCGTCCAAAGGGAGCTGGGGCCAGCTAAACGCAGCGGCCAAGCGATGCCTGGGGCCAGCGATTGGCAGCGACCAAGATCCCCTGGGGTGAGCTAGAGCAGCGACCAACCCGAAGGTGGGGCCAACTACTAGCCGCGGCCAAGATCTCCTGGGGCCAGCCGTTTGCAGCGACCAAGCACGCCTGGGGCCAGCGAGAAGCAGCGTCCAGACCCCTTGGGGCTCACGTCCTCGGTAGAGGAGAGGCTACCCGGATTCGGATTTCCGCGGCCGAGATAACTCGGGGCAGTCACCCTTGCCGGGAGGACAGGTAGGGTACGATGGGGCGAACGTCCAAGATGGAGCCGCGGCCAACGACAAAATAATTCCCAAAGGGAAGATTCGTTTCCAGAAGACTTTGTTCACAGATAATAAGCCAGGAGCTGAATGAAAACTGCTCGATGAGCTCCATGTTAAATAGGCGTGCGGGTGGCCGGTCGCTTGCGGGAGAGCAGAGGCGCCATGCGGCACCTAGCGGCTGGGCGAGAGAACTAACCTGCGGTAGGCGGCAGTGCTTAGGCACTGCCGCGTGCGGCCGCTCGCCGCGCCGGCGACCCGCACGGTAGCGGAACGGTGTGTATGTGGGTGTGTGTGATTTCGTGTGTATGTCTGTGTGTGAATTTAAAACTTGAAAAATACGATAAAAATAATTATCGCTGATTTCAGCGTACAACAATTCCACCCCCGGATAGGAGGATTTTTTTAGTTTTTAAATGATATAGACTTACATGCTATGGTTGCTGAAGGCAACTGACTTAAGTACTTTCATTGCGCACTTACATTTAATATTGTTTTACCTTTATTTATATTTCTTTTTTAATTTGAATTATTTATTTCGGTGATGGTTGTCCTTAAGCTGTAATTTAATTATATTTTTTTGGTATTTAAGGGGAGACCGTTTACAATATTTGTCGCGATCGCAGGGAATATCGGGGCTCTTCTTTTCTTCTTACTTCTTGGTGCGGGGCCTTTCGGCCCGGAATGGGTTGATCTCCGTTGTTCAAACGAGGGGGGGTCTCCTGACCCTGGAAAATCTTTCGGGGCCGTCCCGGCCGTCGTCGGGGGGGGGGGGGGGCAGCTGGGCTGATGTCATCTTTGGTGGTCCAGGAGTCAGTTGCGTATTGGCCGTATGGTTTGGCTTACACACTACTGATCCTGTGGTGTCTTCCTTTGATTGAGAGTTTGGTATACTTCTCGTCGGCTCGGCCAGCAATGGCTCGAACTGTCTTTCCGTTGAGTTGGAAAGCTCGTTAGGGGAGACCGGCCGTTGGATTCGGCGTGTCTCGGTAGGTGTGTGTTTTATGTTTGCTGGTTTCAGGATGTTACCGTGGATCTTGGTGCATTTTTGATCACGCTTTACCAAGTAAGTTTCTCCTCCCAAGCTGGATTCGACGGTGTAGGGTCCTCCCCACGGGGTATTAAATCCCGCATGTTGTCCGTCTATTGCTTTTGAAGGGAAGTGTGTTTTTGAGTAGACTAAGTCCCCCTCTCGGAACCTTGGGGCGGTTCTCGTGGCGGGGGCGTAGTTACTCTGATCTTTGGCTTAGGTTTCCTGAGCCCGTTGAATGCGTTGTGCACGGTCTGGGACGTCTAGGAGTGCGGGCAATCGCCATTCGCCCGGCTTCGGAATGTTTGTTCCCAGGAGTAGTTCGCTGGGTGTCTGACTGGTGGCTGCGTTTTGTCGGGTTCGCAGTCCGAACAGAATGTTGGAGAGATGGAGATCCCAATCCTTGTGCTGGCCATCTCTTAAATGCAAGCGGAGTCCTTTTTTTATCTCCTGATTGCGTCTCTCCGTAGGGTTGGAGCGGGGGTGGTAGATAGGGGTGGTCCAGAGTTGCGTTTTCTAACGGTCGCATGCATCGAGCCACCTTTGACTGGAGAACTGTGGTCCGTTGCCCGAGAGCACGGCCCTCGGGTAACCCCATCTACTGAAGATTTCCTTCTCCATCAGGTTAATGATGACGGAAGCCTTTGATGTACCAATCGCAAATGCTTCCACCCATCTCGAAAACAGGTCGGTTACTACGAGGATAAACCTTTTCCCCCGCCCCGTGCGGGGGTAGGGTCCCATTAAGTCGACTGCGATAGTCTCCCATGGGCGGCTACGTCGGTGTGGTCGTAGCTGATCGGGATGGTGGGGACGATTCGTCTTCGTACAGGCGCAGATATGGCACTGCCTAACGTAATCGCGTACGTCGCTCCGGAGTCCCTTCCACGTGAAACGACGTTGAATGGCTCGGGTGGTTTCGTCGACTTCAGGATGTCCGGTAAGAGGTGAATCATGGTACTCGTATAGTATTCGTTGCCGGGACCTCTCTGGGATCAGGAGTTTCCATACTCCTTGTTCTTCTTTCTAAATCACTCCTTCCTCCATTTTTATCCTCGGTTCGGTGGCTCCTTGGTCGTCCCTCCTCTTGACGAGTTTACTGACTTGAGGGTCACGTTGTTGATCCTCCATAATTTGATCAATGAGATCGTTCGTGGTTATTCCGAAGATCTCGGGTGACCTCCCCTCCACGTCGCGTACGACGTTCTGGTCGGGGGGAAGTAATCGGTCCTGATTTTCGAGGTCGTCTTCTACTGCTTCGGCAGGATTTCTTGATAATGCGTCAGGCAATTCGTTTAATCGCCTGGGGCAGTGCTCAATGTTGAAAAAGAATTCTCCCAAGAGGATTGCCCATCGACTCAGTTTGGCTTTCTCATCCTTGAATCGGTGCAACCAGCAGAGAGCCTGATTGTCGGTGCGTAAGGTGAAGGTTTTTTTCCTCCAGAAAGGGTCGGTATCTTTTTACCGCCCATACTACGGCTAAGCATTCCTGTTCGTTGATATGGTATCTAGCTTGAGTACTGGTGAATTTAGCGCTACCGTAGCTGATTATTCGTTTTTCGCCTTGTGGATCAAGCTGGTACAACACAGCCCCCATCCCAATCTTGCTCGCATCTGTCTGCACAATGTATGGCTTAGCGGGATCTGGTCGACTCAACTTCAACGGCTGGTGCATCTTTTCTTTGATGCATTGGAAGGCTTCTTCGGCAGCCGCTGTCCATCGAAATTTGTTCTCTTTCCCTGACAATAACTCGGTGAGGGGTGCTGATATTTCGGCAAAATGCGGTATGTATTCGCGTAACCAATTGCAGGTGCCGAGGAATTTCTGAAGCATCTTTTTGGAGTGCGGAACAGGTAAGTCGATGACGGTTTTCTGATGAGCGGGTTGAGCTCCGTTGCCCTCCTCCGTCACGTAATGGCCGAGGTAGGCCACCTTTCGTTTCCCAAAGTGGCATTTTGCGAGAGAGCAGGTTAATCCGTGGACCGCTAATCGCTCGAGTATAAGCGTGAGATGATGGAGGTGCTCTTCCCACGTTTGTGAATATATGATGATATCATCTAAGTAGACGATGCAAATTTTTTCCAGGAGTCCGGTAAGTACATCCTGGCTCATTAAGCGCTGGAATGTGTTCGGAGCGTTTTTTAAACCGAAAGGCATGACTCGAAACTGGAAGGTTCCCCCGTCCGGGGTGGAAAATGCGGTTAGTTTTTTACTGTCCGGATCCATAGGTATTTGCCAATACCCACTCTTAAGATCAAGCGTGGAGAAGATTTGTGCGGTTTTTAATTCCTTTAACGCATCTTGTATCCGCGGTATCGGTTGCGACGTATCTTCAGTGATCGTTTTTAATCTCTGGTAGTTGATGCAGAATCGGTGTCCGCCATCCTTCTTATTGACGATGACTATCAGTGAATTATACGGCGAGGAGCATGGCTCAATTATCCCATCCGTTAGCATCACTTCGATTTGTTCTCGGATTATCTCCCTTTTTGTATCGGAGTACCGATAAGAAGGGAGTCGAAAGGGTGTCGTTGACGTGAGCTTGATGACGTGTTTGGTGGTCTAAGTTTGCTTCAGTCCTCCGTGATTATCGAATACTTGTTTAAACTTGTCGATAATGCCTTGAAAAGCCTCGAGCTTCTCCTCAGGTACTTCGTGGTTCACCTCCGCGAGGTCTACTGCTGGACACGGTGGTGAGTTTATCGTTCGATCGAGGATGCGTAGTTGTACTCGGCCTGTATTCCCTAAGTACAATCTTTCCCCTGCAATGTCCATTATCGCTCGGTGATTTTTTAACCAGGGATAGCCTAGGATTAAAGATTCCCGGGCGTCGGGCGCAATCCAGGCGTTGACTCCGAGCGATACTCCCTGAGCTTCGATGGTAACGGTGGTTAATCCGTCTAGTGGCATCGTAGCGTTTTCGCCGGCGAGATTGGCATTGGAGCGTAGGTGTTGAATTTCGGAGCCTGGTGGTATAAACTCTGGTCGGATGAAACAATCCGTCGAAAAGCAGTCAATTGCCGCGTGTATTTCGGTCCCACCCAAGCTGACTAGGACGTGCGGCAATTCCTTCCTTCCCTTCCTTACTTCGGTGAGCCCGACGGTGGGCGAGAGGTCAGATCGGGCCTGTCGGGTCTCCCGTTGGAGTTTTCCGGCCGGAGCGGCGGACCTGATCCTCGCTGGGCTAGTACCGGGCAGTTGCGGTTGAGATGGCGTCCCGGACAGTGCCAACACTTCGGTAAATTCGTAGTTTCGTTGGTAATCAGCCGGACTGGTTGGTCAGTTCGGATTTCGTCGCGTTTGGGTCGAGCTGTTGCTGCTGAAGTTTGTTCGGCCAAATCATATTCGGCCTCGATGGCTTTAGTCATTAAAGCAGAGAACGTAGCGGGATTAGCTGGTCGAACAGCCATGCGAATGTTTGGCCTTAATTGTTCGAGCAGTGTCGAAACTTTCACCTCTTCGGCTTCATTCGCTCGTACTCTCTGATAAAGTAAGTATTTTTGTTGCAGGAATATGCCGGTGTTCTCTTTCTCGCCTTGCTTGCGAGAGTAGAGATTGGCGGTCAGTCGCGAATTGATTGCCGGGCTATCGTACTGTGAGAGAAGAAGTTCTTTGAATTTTTCCCAATCGAAGTCGAGTGACTGGTAAGCACTCCACCATCGACTCGCCTCGTCTTGGAGTCCGGTCATCGCGGTGCTCGTTCGTTGAGCATCTGTAGTCCGGCATGCCTGGAAATACTCCTGACATTTCGTGATGAATCGTTTCGGATCTTCGTGATCCTTACCACTGTAGATCGGAAGGGGTGGGCGAACTGCCACTCGAGTTGATCGAGTTGACGTCGTAGCGCGTCGAGGTGTGCAAATGCACCGAGTGGATTTTCCGGTTGCCGTCCATTGTTTTGAACGGGTGGATTGAGACCTCCTGGAGCAGGCAGGTGGTTATTTTCCTCCGCCATCCTCTTCGGAGTTAGTGATTTTTCCGGGTTGGACGCCACTGAGTGTTTTTTCGGCACACTCAGAAGTGCAGCTACGGGTGACTCGCGTCGGAGTCGTGCGGATTTTCGTATTGGACTATGCTTCAGTGGCATGTAGGCGGCAGAGCGGCGTGATTATTCGGTAAGCCGCAATCAGCTTGTCGTGGCCCCACGTTGGGCGCCAAAATTGTCACACGTAAGTTTCGTCTTTGGGCGAAGTGTGCAATTGCGAGTCGATGGGTTACGAGTTGGTCGTACGAGTTGGTTGATCGAGTTGGTTAAACGAGTTGGTTGAACGACGGAGGGGATCGAGGCGATTGCTCCGAGGGGTTGAACGATGAGGTGGAGCGACGGAGGGGATCGAGGCGATCGCTCCGAGGTGTTGAACGATGAGGTGGCTCTGAAAAGAGCCGGTTGGCGTTGCGACGATTCAGGGGAGGGGAAGGGGTGTATCCCTTTTCACGGGAAGAGGCGCGTCATCCGGACCGAAGAGGTCCATCAGCTTCCTCTTCACGCGGCGGGGGTCGTTTTTGGAAGCCCGGGCGTAGGCCGAGAAATCCGTGGCTGAGAGGTTATCGACCGGGATCAATACCCGACGACGCGCCTGGCAATTTCCCCGAGGAACTGCCGGTACAGCGAACTGCGGCTCCGGAGTCGGTAAGACCGGCTCCGACGTTGCCAGCAGTTGCTGCTGTACCGGGCGCGTTTCCTCGAGGGTTTTACCCGGGGTGAGGGGGGGCAGCCCCGTCGCCCCGTCCACAGTCACTCCACCGAGAAGGTTTTCGGTGTCAAGACTAGCGGGTCGGGACTCTGGTGCGTCCCCACTCGTCCGGGCAATCACCAGTCGACGTCGTCGGACCTTTCTCCCGGACCGATTTGGCATGGGATAGGACTACCGGGAGGAGCGTCCAAAGGGAGCTGGGGCCAGCTAAACGCAGCGGCCAAGCGATGCCTGGGGCCAGCGATTGGCAGCGACCAAGATCCCCTGGGGTGAGCTAGAGCAGCGACCAACCCGAAGGTGGGGCCAACTACTAGCCGCGGCCAAGATCTCCTGGGGCCAGCCGTTCGCAGCGACCAAGCACGCCTGGGGCCAGCGAGAAGCAGCGTCCAGACCCCTTGGGGCTCACGTCCTCGGTAGAGGAGAGGCTACCGGGGTTCGGATTTCCGCGGCCGAGAAAACTCGGGGCAGTCACCCTTGCCCGGAGGACAGGTAGGGTACGATGGGGCGAACGTCCAAGATGGAGCCGCGGCCAACGACAAAATAATTCCCAAAGGGAAGATTCGTTTCCAGAAGACTTTATTCACAGATAATAAGCCAGGAGCGGAATGAAAACTGCTCGATGAGCTCCATGTTAAATAGGCGTGCGGGTGGCCGGTCGCTTGCGGGGGAGCAGAGGTGCCATGCGACACCTAGCGGCTGGGCGAGAGAACTAACCTGCGGTAGGCGGCAGTGCTTAGGCGCTGCCGCGTGCGGCCGCTCGCCGCGCCGGCGACCCGCACGGTAGCGGAACGGTGTGTATGTGAGTGTGTGTGATTTCGTGTGTATGTCTGTGTGTGAATTTAAAACTTGAAAAATACGATAAAAATAATTATCGCTGATTTCAGCGTACAACAATCCGTACCGACTGCCGCAGCTATTTTCTGTGGCGATTCAAAGCCTCATAGTGCTAATGAGTTTCTCGAAGATTTCATCAATGAAGCGAACGATATGATAAAAAATGGGATAAATATCCAAGGAAAGAAATATGAGTTTGACATCGCAGCCATTATTGCAGATTCTCCTGCTAGGGCTTTTTTGAAATGCTGTAAAAATGCTGGTGGCTTTTATGCATGCGAAAGATGCGTCACCAGAGGCATGTCGGTAGAAAAACGAAAAGCAGTAGGAAAAAAAAATAGACGCATCACCAAGAGAGGCTATCCCGAGGTTGATTGGGAAAGTCGAACAAAAGAATCGTTCGAAGCACAGCGACAAAAAATGCATCATCACGATGAAGTTGAGTCACCCTTGTTGCAGTTGGCAAATTTTAATCCAATCAAATCAGTGGTTCTTGATCCAATGCATCTTCTTTACGTTGGTGTCATGAAATCACTGATAGATAAATGGATCTCGAGGAAAAGTCCTACGCGTCTAAAACTTATCGACTGCACCCGTCTAAAAAAAAGGATAGATTTTCTAACACCTTACGTACCCCGAGAATTTCAGCGAAAAAAAATTCGATCTCGACTTAATAGCGCAGTGGAAGGCTACCCAGCACAGATTTTTTCTTCACTATTGTGGGCCAATGGTACTGAAGGATATTTTGCCCCGCTATCAGTATAAACATTTTATGCTGTTGTTCGTCGCTTGTCGTACTATACAAATAGCGACGAGTTAATAACGACTTGTTTATCGTATGCGAGAGAACTGCTGAAAAACTTTTTCTCTCTTGTACCTTCGCTCTACGGTCAAGGGTCACAGGTGTTGACAATGCACAATCTTATCCACCTCGCGGACGATGTAGAACATTTTCAATTGCCGCTAAGCCATATCTCAGCTTTTTGGGGCGAGAGCTTTATCGGCACTTTCAAAAAACTGGTTAAATCACCGAAAAAACCGCTCACGCAAATCGTAAATCGATTATCGGAGATGGAATCAAGATGAAAATTAAAAAAAAATACAATATAACAGCATGCGTCGTTGCCAAACAGGCGAACCTGTACGCTCATGAAAGCGAAACATTTGTTGATATAGGCAAAGTAAAAATAAAAGGTGCAACTTTTGAGAATAGCCATCCAAACAATGTTGCAATATTATGCGATGGAAAGATTTTAAAAATAAATCGGATCATTACCGAACGCAAAAACAGCGCCAAAAAATGTACCAACTTGATGATTTGTATATGTTGGGTCAAGAAGGAGACGGCATAGAAAGTGTGTTTCAATTTCCAACCCCATCCGAAGCTTTGGGAATCGTCAGTATTAGTGGTTTCGCACAGGATCAACAAAGAATTACAGCGGGACTAATAAAAAAAAATGTGTACTACTGCAAGTCGATCAACGGTTCCACGCGATTGCGTTACAGCACGTGTGAGGCGATGTTGATACGACGAGTCGTTTCGCGCGGCTGACCCTTGCCATAACTGCAAGAGAACAAACGTGAAAAAAACTTTTAAATAAAAAGTGTTAGACTATATTTTGCAAAAATTTAGTGAAAAACGGTGCGGTGAACAATATATCGAAAAATTGTGGAAAACGACAAAACTATAAAAAATTACATAAAAACGATGAAGAAAAAAAACACAGATAAATAAATAAATAAAAAACATACGGTGCAGTCTAAAGCCGCGTCTGCGACAACGAATGTAGTTGTCTATCATTTGTCGGAATAACAAAAATAAAAAAAATAACAGAAAAAACTGTGTTTACCAAAACGATTACAATACTTATAAGAAAACGTGTTAAACGATAACTTCACTAATAATACTATAATAACTATAATAATAGCTAACTATAATATTTATAACTATAATAACTATAACTAACTATAATAAGTTCGGTTATTATTTCAATTATTTGTATTATTATTTTGATTATTTTCCGTGTCGAGAATAATTCGCACACAATTATCGGACAAATGTGTCGAAAAGTAATTTGAAAAAATTAGAGAAAAATTAATAAATAAAATCCTTCTTATAATTAAAAAAATTAGAAGTTCGCCGTTTTTTTCTAAAAATTGTTCGACAATGGACAATCGCTGACGCAAGCCGTGAATCGGCTATCTGGGACTCGAATCGAGCAACAAAATAAAAATAAAAAAAGACGACGTTCCGCTTGTTCGATCTCCACCATTACAGCAAAAAAACGTCGTTATCGGCGCTCGCTAAGCTGCAAGAGAGAACGAGAGACACATACTGCACATCGCCTTGCGCGTAAGCGCCGGTTCTCCATGCCCAATTCGTTACCGCTTACGGACTCATGGCAGCACGCGTAGTAACACGCGTTGCCGCTACAAGGTTTGGCGTAGCTACGACCACCGTCCTCCGCCTGCCTCAAGGACTTCGTAGGCGTCTCGAAGCCAGCAAGTAAATAAACAAAAATTCATTCTTTGTCAATGCTTTTCGACAGTATTCGTGATGCTCGAGAGAAAGAGGCGGTACAGCCACCAGTCTCTCGTCGTCTTCAGTGGGGAACGCGTGTCTTGATATCAATAATATATATAAATATATAGATATTAATAATATATTGATATATATTTGAAACGAACATTGCCAGTGATTCAACTATGAATACAGCTAAAGATGAAACGGCCGCATATTCATATGCGGTCGTATCGTTCCTCCACGAGGGAACGGTCGATCTTGTGCCATCCACGTGGGTGTACAAAGACAAGGGCGATATTTTCTGTTGGTATCCACCTCCCGAAGAGTATAAGCAAATTGAACGATGGATAACGGACCGTATTGAGCCCAAGGCGCAGTGGTCATCGTTCAAAATTGACATCCTCTCACGCACACGTAAGTAATCATTTCTTCCTAATCAATATATTCCTGTAAAGTAACTTCATTAAGGTGTCGCGAAAAAAATGTGCTTATTAATTGTAGTTTTTATAGAAACTCTGAAGAAAGGACGAAAACGGTTGAAGCGTTCATCTGAAACGCGGGATATCAATAGTACGGATAGTGAGGGTTATGCTGCGTCGATACCGCCAGCGGATTTACCGCCTTTTTCGCTAAAGGACGCGTTCAAAAAAATCGGAACCATGCCGATGTTGTGCCCCGCAATTTTCAAGTACATTTTGTCATTATAAATTTATAAAAAATAAATTCACGAAACAATTATTTGTTTCTCACGATCGAACATCGCTGACTCCACGTCAGGCGATACGGAAGGAGACACGATACTTCCTTTGCAGACAGCTAAGTGATAAAATTATAAAGAATAAAATAAAACGAAACCGCTTACGCGAAGTAACGGAAATACGGATCTCCGTTACAACAATTGAATCCTTTTCGAAAGACCGTGCTCTGACCGTGCTGACAAAGAATCATGCGATTAGCTGGCAACGGTCAGACCACAAAATTGTAAAATCAGCTTTTCGACAACGAGCCTCGAAGAACCGAAAGCTCGCCATCGAAAAGTCAGTCTTGAACGAAAGATCAAGTCGAACGGTCCTCTGATCATCAGACTCCCGTGCCGCGATAGAATTTCCTCATCGATACTTTGTAAAAGCGCGAGTAGAAATATCTAACAGAAACCCGCGGCGCGGTAAACGTGATACGTCGCACCGCGATAATAAAGTGTTAATCCGAGTCATTGAGAATAACATCTGCTGTGTAAAAAACCCTAAAACCATAATAAATTCAAAGCGTGTCTGTATTTTATGAGTTAATACTTATTTGTGGTAAGAGATCCCGACATATCCCTCCTGACCCGTAATCTGAAGATTCGAAGAGACACGGGCCATCCGGGGGACACAACACCGACTATAATCGAAAACTCGACGAAACGAAAACATTCGTTCGGTAAGTAATGCAGTGCAGTTTACTCTTTTTTACGCGACTAAAGCGACAAGATATGTCATAAACTCATTCTCAATTTTTATACAGATTGTCTTGAGACGTCGGAGGGTCCGACCGCTAAAAAAGTCGCTCGATCCGAAAATGTCGAACGTTCACGGGATATTGATAAAGGTAAGTTGAACAATCTAAAGAAACAACATTTTTTAATGTCCGTTCTTTCAATGGTAATCACACTGCGTGTACCAGAAAAGCAAATTTTGAAAAAAAAAACCAAAAATATCACATTATTAAATAGTAATGTAACAGGATGGATTTATTCAATATATTTTCGACATGTCGCGTCAGTCGATCTCACACACATGAGACTATGGCTAAGCCACTCGTGTGTGTGCGCCGCCATCTTTGTCAAAATCTCCCCCCTAACGCGATCGATCGACGGGCCCGGGCCCACAGAGATCGTCACTTAGCGTCCGACTCTCGATAAGAGCACTAGATTAATTAAGGACATAACTTGTAACCGTTGCGCAATCCGTATCGCCTCGTCTTGTCGAAGTCGAGCAGATTATTGTCAGGCACGTCTTGCCGTACCCGACGATCATCGTGTTGTCAAGGAATTGTCAAACATATAAGAAGGAAGGAATTGTCGACGATATAAGAAGGAGGGAATTGTCAAATATATCCTTGGTCAACGCAGCGTGGAGGAAATAAATCTTGATTGACGAAACTGTAAGTACTTTGAATTTCTTGTAGTTCCTTGTGCTTGCTATTGTCGTATCTTTCCGCTCGCCGCGATCAACAACGGGTCGTCCAATCGGATCCCCCTGAATCTCCTTTGTCTTATGCTCGGGAAAATAATTAAAATTCATAAATTGTCAGTGGATGTGTGACTGGCTGGCGCCCAACAAATTAAATTGAAGATTAAATAAAACCGCGCCAGGTGAAGAACGTCCGCGTAGATGTGTAAACGCGGTGGTAAATTTGCAGAATCACGGCTCCACCTCGAAAGTGCTCCAAATTTTTTTCTGACATTCTTAACCACTCAGCAATGGTGTAGGATGCTATAATATAGTGGCGCATGATGTTTACCACCATAGAAATAAATGCAGACACCGTAAATTCGAAATTAATAACGAGACGAATTTTTATTACCATTCATTCACAAAACGAATATATTTACGAATTATATTTTATTTTTTATTATTTATAAAACGAATTTATAATAAATGTGCAGCATTTTTCCGGTGACAAATTAGCGTTACCGAGCCAAGATTTTGTTCGGAGAGATTGCTTGAAATTGCACCGTTTCCGAATTATTTTTTTATTTCTCAACTCCTCATGACGTCTTTGAGAAGGCCACAAAAGACTGGTCTCATGAAGAGTGGCAGAGGGCTTCTACATGATGCACATACAACTTCACGCGCTAATACACCGTGGTTCTGTAAAAACACAATGCTATTAGCACGACTTTGGAATTTAATTATTGCTTCGGTAAGGGTCACGATACTCCGTCACAATCCATTTCTACGTAAATACTGGCTCTTATTAATTTTGAAAGTAACGTTCCTCTATCAAACATGCTTGTATCCTTACTTCTTACATTATTGCCACTTGTTCACGATTGTGTTTGAATGTGTGTGCGTGTTTGTTCGTGTGTGAGTGTATGTGCGTGGTTGTAAATACTAGCTGTTGTCGATTTTGCAATTAACATTCCTCGGTGAAACATGCTTGTATACTTCCTTCTCACATTAATACCGATTAATTTCCGATTTTTTGATTTTCGATATTACCACTTTTTACTTTTTTTCAAGGGGGCCGAGGCCATGCGCCCCCTTAATATTACTTGGGATACTACATACTAGAGGTACAGAATGTCAGAAAAACATTTGAAGCACTTTCGAGGTGGAGCCGTGATTCTGCAAATTTACCCGAAAAATTTGTTTGAAGACAATTATGAACATTTTTATATTTTTTCCGTGATATTCTGTGCTTAGTTTTCTTACCATGCCACTTTGTGTTTGTGAGTATTTTTTATTCAATAGTTATTGTATGTGTATGTGTTCGGTGCTTTCTCGTGATTTTTTTTGGGGTGATGGACATCCTTGTGAAAGTGGAAAAAAAATTAATTCTCTGTTACTTGGCTCATTTTGGTTTGAAATCCTTAGTGTACAATTAATTGACACACATGACTTTGAACGAAAATGAACCATTTAACAAGGAAAACAATTTTTTTACAACTTGACAAGAACGACATAACCCCAAAAAAATAACACGAAAAATCACCGAAACACACGCACGCATACCCTCACACACAATAACGATGGAATAAAACATAAAAATGTTCATAATTGTTACCAAACAATATTTTTCTGTCTTCAATTTAAAAAAAACTGTTTTTCCGTGTAATTAATATATGATAAATGTACAATGAAAGGGAAGAAAAGAAAAAAATCTGAAAAGGCCCCCGATGAAACGAGCGAAACGTTATAAAGAAAAAAAAGGAAAATACATGATCGTCCACCGCTAAAGTTACTAAACAAAAAAAAATATTGATATTATTATTTTATTTTTTCAGCGTTTATCGAGGACATTTTCGATAAAAAAACGAAAGAGATGATGGAGTTTTTCCATTCTGAAATTGATAGCATGAAGCGAAGTATCCTCTACGACATCAATGAAAAAATTAAAAGTATTAAAAATGCCATGATCATCAACGATGCTGTCGGTGGAACTCAGCATCAGCAAGTAAATCTCACCGAAGCTAAAACGCGACTCGATGTTACTTTGCCCATTGACACCCTGGAGGAGTTCAATGCTTTCGACCAATTTATAGAGGATGAGAAAAGGCGAAAAGCACTGGTATGTAACTTTATAAAAAACTAATCATTTTCCATTTGCATTTCCGTGGAAGGTTCGGTTCAAGTTGTATTTCAGATTTTCAATTTGATTGCTAGCCAATTTTTTTGTAAGTTCTTGTGTTCTTGTTCTGATAGGTGTAATTCCGGTTTTTAGGTATAGGAGTGTGTTGCCAGGGTTGTGGAGTGGATTTTCTGGGTGTCGAATACGTGTCATACGTCGAATGGCGGAGGTTTCGGCCGTTTTCAATTTTAATTGCTGTTTCCTTGCAGTTCGTGAAGATCGGATGTCCGTATTCTAATATTGGTCTGCATATAGATTTGTACGTTCGTGCTAGGCGTTTTATATGTATCTTTCGTTCCTTGAATGTGATTTTTCTAAAGTGTGATGCTCTTTGTAAGATTTTGTTTTTGCACTGTTGTAGGTGAAGATTGAAATTTAATTTGTTGTCTATATATATACCTAGGTGGGGGACCAAACAGCTGTTATACCGTCAAGACGCGTTAGCGACAGCTCTGTCAAAAAATAAAGCTTATAGTGAAACTCGGTGCGTGAAAAGTGAAAAATTACAAGGGAAAGAAAACGAAAGGAAGAAGTATCGTGCACAAATAAAAGACAAGATCGAAGCAGAAATAAAAAGGAAAGAAGAACCGTTATTTCAGGGGTGTACTGTGGTTTTGAGGTTATCTTTAAGGGGATCGGAGCAAGGAGCTGCCCGCCCAGACAAATGAAAAACAGCGACATCTTTGAACCGCGGGAACTACTGCCACCTGGGCCCGCGATAGAAAAGGAAGAGTGCGGTAAGACGCCTCCCTCCCTTATCTATACACAGAAAGGTAGGGGCAGGCCATCAAGTGCCGTGCTGCTGAGCAAAGAGCGATCCAACTCATGTGGATCGATCGATAAATATTTTCCGGTGGCTACACCGGAGCCAAAAAGAAAAAGAGAACGCCAAGAAAACAGCTCACCCGATACGAGCCCAAAAGACAACCCAACAAAAAAACCATCGCACATAACTTTCGAGAACAAAGAAGCCTCAACAGCCACAGTGGACACCACCTCTCTCCCCTCCCCTTCAATTTCTGAAGAATCCAAAGAGCCAGACATGGAACAAATATTAACAGAGCTAGGCAAAATGAGGGAGGACAACAGTCGGCAATTTACCACCATGAGTGCACAACTAACTGCTGTATCGACCAAGCATGACAGCAATTTCAAGGAACTACAGGCCGAATTGAAAAATTGCAAAACTGAATCGATGCAACAATTTCAAGACCTCCAACGTCAGATTAAAAATATTGAACGCCTACATAATGAAAAGGAAGCAGCCACAGAAGCCCGTCTCTTGGAGTTGGAAAAAAAATGGACAGAAGCGGGAATATCACGAAATATAAAACATGACCGACAGGAGCAATCACACCATTTGCTGAGTAAAATAGAATTTTTGGAAAAAGAGTCGAAGAAGAACAACCTGATAATTACTGGTGTCGCGGCGCAACGAGAAAATGCAAAATCAGAAGCCGAAAGTTTTTTAGTAAACCAACTCGGTGCACAGGGAAAAATACTGGGAGCGAATCTACTGGCACAGCGAAACGGCAAAAGTAGGATCAGGATCAAGCTAGACTGCTGGGAGTCAAAAATAGAGATCCTGAAATTAAAAAGAAAACTGAAAGGCTCGAATATATATATCGACTCCCACCTTACATTTAAGGAAAGGCTAGTGGCAAAAAGCCTACGCGACATTTGCAAGAAAAAAAAAGCCGAGGGGCACCACGTCAAAATTGGGTACCAGAAACTAATAATTGATGGAGTCGCACATTATTGGAGCGAACGTGAAAATAAATTAAGGAAGACGAAACATGCAGCTGGCAGTTCCGAGAAATTCCCGCTCCTCTTGCAAAAAGCACGTACATCCGCCACGCCAAAAAACTAGAAGAGTATCAGGGCATTAAAATAGCCTTCTGGAACGTCCACGGTTTCGGGAACCTACAGGACTCGGAGATTCTAAACAACTGTGACATAATCGCCATTGCTGAAACGTGGCTCCCGACGCAGCCCAACGAAAGACCGGAATTTTTGGAGAGTTTTCACTGTCACTAGGGAAACGGAGTAAGAGAAAACAGCAGAGGCCGATTTAGCGGAGGTATAGCAGTGTTGGTGAAGAACTCCTTCAAAAAATGTGAAGTGATAAACCAATGCCCGTGGTGGCTCTTCGTTCGTGTGGAGACAGAGGCAGTGGGATTTATAGTTGCGATCACATATATAAGACAAGTATTATGCCGGATAATAATGTAACCAAAAATGTGTTTCTCTGTAAACAAAGTGAAAATTTTTATTTTATTTACTATTTAACAATTATTTACACTATTTACAACCTTACCTGTAAACAAAGAAACGACAATTTATGCTTATTATTATCACTTCTTTATTTACACTACTACTGCAATATATCTTTCTTATTTCAAATGTTCTCTTTCTGCATTTTGCACGTGTACTGTATTATGTAACGACTGTGTTACGTAATGACTCCCTCTACTGGTGACTAAGCTGAAAGGAGCGCGGAGCATGAGACGCGCGGCAAATTCAAAACTAAAGAAAGTATGTTTTCTTTACATCTCCCCTCCCACGGTGAAAATTCTTGCAATTTTTAGTCCTCGTCGCCATCTTTTGATGTGGGAAGTAACTTTGTTACATGAAATAATCCAGTTTCCTGGTTTCGTTTCCCTGTTTTTATTTTGTATAATGAGTTCGATACCTTTTCTATTATTTCGAAAGGTCCAATTCTCAACTCATCTAATTTATTTCTGTTCAACCTGTTGCCATTTTCTATGTAGACTCGATCTCCTGTATTAAACCGGTGGTTTTTTCTATTTTTGTCGAATATCTCTTTGTTATATTCGTGTGATTTTCTTGTTCTTTGTAGAGCTAGCTCTTTATCTCTTATCCAATTTTTTTTATTGCTTTTTTTTTTCATTTCTTCAGGTAAAATGCTGGTATCTGAGCCATCTAATAAATACTTAGGCGTGAAACCAGTTACCGTATGCTCGGTTTGATTGTATTTATCGATACATTCTCTGGCGATCGTTGTCCAAGCCTTTTTCCCCTTCTTCTCGTTTATTTTACATCTCGTCTTATTGACAAGAGTCTGGTTTAGTCTTTCGTTCAGACCATTAGAGAAGGGCGCATTGACGGCCGTAAAAATTAGTCGAACGTCATTTCCTGCCAGGAATTCCTTAAATTCTCTTGAGTTCAATGCCGGGTATTGATCTGTCAGAATTGTTCTAATTTTGTCCGTTTCTAGCACCTTATTCACCAGCTTGATGAAGTCAATTGTGCTCTGAGTTTTTGATGTTGTTATGAACGCGTATCTTGTAAAATGGTCCACCAGCAGGTGGAGGTATCTTTTCGTTGATCTCTGTCCTCCGAAGCCTCCAATGGTGTCAATCGACATTATTTCGAATGCTTTTGTTGCTGGCCCCAATTGTGACATCAGCCCATATTTTTCTTGCCCCCTGGATTTGTTTTTGATACATATTTCACAGCTTTTACACACTTTTTTTATATTTGCAGTTATATTTTTAGATGTATAATAAGGGCATACTCTATTCATCATTTGTTTAACCCCTATATGGCACCATTCAGAGTGTATTTCTTTAATCAATTCTAAGCTTAACTTTTCGGATAAAATTATCTTTTCTTTATTTCTAATTTTTTTATATAATACTCCATGTTTTTCTATCAGTTTTGCTCTAGTTTCTTGCAATGTTTTATTTTCTTTTTGATCTGTTTGTATCTCCTTTATTTTCGTTAGATTAACTATTGTAAGCATTTCTTCTGTATTTTCGAATGGTTCTAGAACTGGATTTCTACTCAAACTATCTGCTTCGGCGTTATCTCTTCCTGGAATGTATTTAATTTCGAAATTGTATTGTGATAAGTAATAAGTTAAATCACCTAGTTCTTCGTCCGTTCTAGCTTTTATATTCATGTTTTCTAATGGTTTGTGGTCTGAAAATACTGTGAACTTTCTTCCAATCAGCCAGTATTGCCAATACTTTACCGCTTCTTTGATTGCTAGGCATTCTAAATAAATTGCTTTTTTCCTTTTTTGTGAAGTACTCAATTTTTTTGAAAAATATGCTACTGGCTTTTCTTTACCATTTTTTTGTATTTGTTTAAATATCGCACCGATGCCTTCTAGTGATGCATCTGTGTAAATTCGTATTGGTAAATTCCTATCAAATATTTCTAACACTGGTTGAGAACATAGTGACTCTTTTATAGCTGTAAAAGATTTTTCGCACTCTTCAGACCATATAAATTTCTCATTTTTCCGTAATAGTTTGTGTAACGGGTCTAGTAGTATTGAGCTTCTTGGTATGTACTCATGATAGAAGTTGACTTTTCCAAGAAACTGTCTGATATTCTTTTGGGTTTTCGGAGTAGGAAAATTATGTATTGAAATTAAGTTGTCTTTCAACGGTCTTACTGTATTGTGTTCTATGATATGTCCAAGGTATTTTACTGATTTCGCTGCAAATGTACATTTTTTAAATTTTAGCCTGAAGCCTTCATTTACTATTGCTTTTCTTACTTGTTCTATATGTTCTATGTGTTCTTCGAATGATTCTGAAAATATCAAGATGTCGTCTATGTAATTCTCTGAAAAGTTTTTCAAATTGTGCTTTCTTAAGATATTGGATAAGATTCTCTGGAAAATAGCTGGTGATGTTTTTAACCCGAACGGTAGACACGTCCATTGAAAGTGTCCCTCTTGTGTAGCGAATCCTGTTTTCTGTCTATCCTCAATGCGTAGTGGAATCGACCAAAAAGCGGAATTTATATCTAGTGTGGTGAAGTATTCACAGTTCCTTGTTTTTATTATTAAATCATCGATCAATGGGAATGGTTGAGCTTGCGGCGTAACTATTTTGTTTAGTTCGTGAAAATCTATGCACAATCTTGATCGTTTGTTTTCGTATTTTTTGAATGCTAGAGTTACTGGTGCTGCAAACGGGCTGTAAGATTCTTCGATTAACTTATTTTCTAGTAATTTTGCCACTTGATTTTCTATTTCTTTTTTATCCTCTATGGTGCATCTATATGGCCTCTTACTACAGTATTTATCAACCAGTAGGTCTATGCTAGCTTCGTAGTCTGTGACGGTGCCTACGTCGTATTTATTTTTTGCAAATACGGTGTTATACTTTTCTATCAGTTCTTTAATCTTTATTTTTTTTCCCCCGTTCAAGTGATCTAAATTCATTTTAAATTCGTTTTCATTCACATGTTCGTTGAAATTTACTTTAACTTCTTTTATTCCGTCATTGTTATCCAATGTATTTGCTTTTATCTTTTCTATCTGTGTTTCTTTCTTTTGAGATATTTGTAGATGTTCATGCTGGACTAGTTTGAATTTCTTTATTATGTCTAACCCAATAAGAAAATCTTCAAAATCGTTTCTTTCTACAATGAACACATCAACGTGTTCTTCTTTGTCAAAAATTTTTATTTTTATGGTTACTAAACCTTTTGTTTGTGTCACACCATTGACCGTTTTTAAAAATATTTTATTTACATCCTCCGTCTTTTCCTTTATCTTAATCAATTTTGAATTTATTAGAGAGACTTGGGAACCTGGATCATATGTTCCGTTTACTTCTAACTTCTCTTCTAATAATATTTTTACTTTAATCAATGGTGTGATTATTCGTTTTTTTGTTCTGTATTCAAATCTACTTCTATCACTGAGTGGCTTCCAATTACTCTGGTTTCATTCTCGTTTTTCTTTTTAAACCAACATGCATCCTCTGGATGATATCTAGTACCTCTGTTCAATTTTTCACAGTTTCTACATGGCTGTTTCTGTTGGAATTTCTTCCTATTGTCTTGTTTTTCCTCTCTCTTCCTTACAAAGCTATTTTTACTCACTAGATTTTCGCATTTCCTAATTTCATGTAGTAAATCGATCGAACCTTCACAATCTTCTTTATCTATTTTATTTCTGACGAATTCAGGTAATCCTGCTGCTATAAGCATCACTAGAGTCTTTGTACCAATATCATTGTCGACATCTAGCAATAGCTTCTCTTTCCTCATAGCGTATTCCATCAGTGAACCTTCTTTGTACTTGTAGGATATAGCATACATTCCTGTGCTCCATCCTTTGTCTGCAAATGACTTAACAAAAATTTATCCTTCCATTCGTCCCATCCGGCTTCCATTGTCAACGTTGTTAGTGTTGCTGAGTGCCAGTCTATACATGACTTGTCCAGGAATAATCTCAGTATTTCAATTTTCGTATCATCTTTACTGCTTACAAACCTTCTACATTCCTTCTCAAATGTCTCCAACCACTGCTTTGCATTTGAGTGTTTGCATACAAATTTCTCGATCATAAATCTCTCTGCTATATGTTTCAAGTTTAATTGATCTTCTTTTTTTCTTGTGCATTCCACCATACTTGTTTCCACTATCTGTTCCAGGTACAAATCATTAAATGTTATATTGCCGTCTTGATCAAAATAAACGTCCTTCATTTCCTCTGTGCATGTAATCCATATTATCCTTTCTTGACCTCTTTGATTGAAGCTTTTTTTTACTCTTCTATAATTCTCTGTTTTTGTTAACTCATTATGGGTACTTGCAAACTTTTCAGTTTCTGGTAACAAATATTTTTTTCCGTCCTCCGTTGTAATCGAGGTTATGGCGACCACGCTTGTCTTTCTGTCACTTGGTGATGCCACGTATTTAAATGCGAATTGCAGTTTTGTTGCCATTTCGAGCCAAAATTGTCGTTTTATAAGACAAGTATTATGCCGGATAATAATGTAACCAAAAATGTGTTTCTCTGTAAACAAAGTGAAAATTTTTATTTTATTTACTATTTAACAATTATTTACACTATTTACAACCCTACCTGTAAACAAAGAAACGACAATTTATGCTTATTATTATCACTTCTTTATTTACACTACTACTGCAATATATCTTTCTTATTTCAAATGTTCTCTTTCTGCATTTTGCACGTGTACTGTATTATGTAACGACTGTGTTACGTAATGACTCCCTCTACTGGTGACTAAGCTGAAAGGAGCGCGGAGCATGAGACGCGCGGCAAATTCAAAACTAAAGAAAGTATGTTTTCTTTACATCCCTTGATATAGCTCAAGTGCTAGACCTATTCCAAAATGCACTGTCTGAAGTGGAGGAAAAAGCCGGAAACGAGACTATAATTATAGGTGGTGATTTTAATGCGAGAGTGGGAGATACCGATTCGCTTCCGGAAGAACTTATCGAAAATACATGTTTATATAGTGATAGCAAAAACTGTGATAAGTCTATCAATTCAAGAGGGCCGCCTCTAATGAACTTTATGCAAGGAAACGGCTACGTGTTGTTGAATGGTAGATCACCAGGCGACCACCCGGCAAACCCCGCCTTCTATAACAAAAACGGTAGTAGCGTCATCGACCTTGTTTTTGTGAACTCAACCAGCCTCAACAAAATAAAGGATTTGCGCGTTAAGGCAGAAGCTGGTCTTTCCGACCATTTCCCTGTGATCCTCGAATTATTTGTCTATATTGCGTGTCCAAATGTCAATACGACTGCCGAAAAGACAGACACTCCGAAATTGAAAATGAAATGGGTTCCCGAAAATAGCGAAAGCTTCCAAAGATCAATTTCACAATCAACTAGACACCTAAATACAGTGGAAGGTCAAGGGACGGACTCAGTTCACTCCAAGTTAATTGAGACAATTAAAGAGTCAGCACAGGACGCAAATATGTTTAAAGTAGTGACTGTCAGACCGAGAAACACGTTCCGTAAGCCTTTCGGCAAACCTTGGTTCGACAAGGAATGTTTGGAAGCGAAAAAAGCATTGAAACACGCTACGCACGAGTGCGTCCGAGACCGATCGAATTATACAAAAAGACAAACCCTCGTAGACACAAAAAAACATTTCAGTACAATAATCGCACAGAAAAAAATAAAATATAATGTAACGAACTGTTACTTTCGTAAATTCGTGAGATAATTATTTAATCAATTATCGTAAAGGAAAGTCGAATTCTTCTTATATATGATAAATTACTGCTGCTAGAACAGCGGAAAGGAACGGGACCCGAGGATGGAGTTTATCGGAATAAGTAATGTCGTTAATAAAAGAACAATTGATCAAAGCAAAATCCGTATAATTAGAGAAAATGAGGATTTGATTCGATAGAAAATGTTGACGCCGAGGAAAGCGAGGGCGCCGGTAATTATGAGTGAGTTCAGTTCTCGATTATGGAGATAAAGCCGGCGCATTCGAAGAATACGAATTCATTACGAGCGTGTGAATAAAACCACGGCGTAGATTGCTTTAACAATGATCGCTCAAAATATCGGAATACGGAAATGTCTGTACATATCTCTGCATACGCATACCTACACACACACGTACACTACCGCTCAGAAATATCAGGACACTAACCACGCGCGCTGCCAGGAATCACTCCTGTCTTTGAACGACGATAACTCCGCGAGAAAAATCGCTATAATTTTTTTTTTACCGTTAGAAAGCCTATGATATTCTGAATCAAATGATCCCTATTTGATAATACTGCCGCAATTAAGTACTGAGATTGAATGTAAAAATCATTGAAAAAAAATTAAGATTTTTGCGAAATTTTCTTCGTCGACTTCAACTCGCTGCCAAACCTAGAAAAAGATTTTCACGAGTCCAAAATTTAGTATCGCTAATCGTCGCAATCTTACCTTTATTTTGAGCCGAAAAAACATGAAAAATCTCAACGGGTTCTTGAGTAATTGGAAAAATTGTACAGGCGTGCATCATTCGTCAGCGAGCCACCGATCGCGCGACTCGGCAGTCTCGGCTGCCTTCTCATCCGTGAAGGCAGGACCGAAACGGACCATGAGCAGAGCGGGCGCTTGAGCGGGGTACAGTTTCGTCCGCACATTTTCGTTTCGATATTTTCTTTAATTAGTTTTGAGCTGCATTCGTATCACCAAATAATGATTCCAGTGTTGCAAATGAAATCAAACGGTGAGAAATGAATGACATAAAAAGTTAAAACTTATTCATTAGTATTGACTTTGAAAAATCGATTCTGAAATATTTTGATACTGGTAAATAAAATATTCTTCCTACTTATGCATACGAGTTATGTAGAAGATTCTCAACATTTTCGAAAGTAAAAATTATCTTTAAAAAATCGAGTACACGAACTGTTTATTTATTGATTTCGGATGCAACGTATCGGCCAATTGCTGTCAACCAGGATTGGATGTTTTTTTTACAGTGGTAACTCCTGCGGGCGGGGGTGGATGCGAGAGGCGGGATGAAGGATTATTGATACATTTTTTCTCCTCGTTGTTATATGAACAGAGCGTCATAAATATTTCAAACAAATCCGATGATAACTTTCGGCGAAAAAAATCGCAAAAATACCTTCTTTCTTCAGCTCGTTACAGTGGTTTGCTCCCGTAATAAAATTGGTTATTATCAAGAAAATACAATGGTACGTAAGTTTATCACGACATTTTTTATGTAATTTGCTTTCCGATAACAATAAAGAGTTAAAAATTTGAAAAATTTTATTTGTGATATTACGTTTTTATAATACATCGTCGTTGGAAAGAATAAATGAATAGCTCCATTCTTTTTTGAATAAAAACCGTTTGAAATTTTTCCGTACAACATTTATGCGTAAGTAGGTAGGATAATTGTCTGCTATTTTTTTTAGCTAGAAATATTCCCCCAAGAAGAACGATAGCCACTGAGATAACGATTATGAATCTTTCTTATTTTTTAATTTCGGATGCACCGTATCGGCTAATTGCTGTCAACCGAATTGGACATTTTTTTCGTCGTGGTAACTTCTGCGGAAAGGGGTTATCTCATCTCGTTCTCATATCAACAAAGCACGGTCAACATTTCAAATAGATCCGGTAATAATTTTCGGCGGAAAAAAAATGTCAAAAATACCTTCTTTCCAGAGCTTCTTACAGTGGCTTGCTCCCGCAAAAATTTCGGTTCACATGAAGGAGCAAGTTGATGCTGAAAAAAAGCTTAAACCGGAAAATCTGAAAAGATTCCTTGGTGGTTGATGGTTTTCACAATGGTGAAACCAGTGATCTGCAAAAAATGCAATAGATCCGGAACGGAAGTTTATCACGACATTTTTTATGTAATTCGCTTTCCGAAACGATGACGATTCAAAACATTAGTTCAAAGTGTGACGATGATGGTTTTGAAAACCATGTCCCCGTGTATGGCCGAAAAATCAAATAATCGTATTCTTTTTGTAATAAAAGAATATTAAAGTTCGTGTACTCGATTTTTTAAAGATAATTTTTACTTTCGAAAATGTTGAGAATCTTCTACATAACTCGTATGCGTAAGTAGGAAGAATATTTTATTTACCAGTATCAAAATATTTCAGAATCGATTTTTCAAAAGCAATACTAATGAATAAGTTTTAACTTTTTATGTCATTCATTTCTCACCGTTTGATTTCATTTGCAACACTGGAATCATTATTTGGTGATACAAATGCAGCCCAAAACTAATTAAAGAAAATATCGAAACGAAAATGTGCGGACGAAACTGTACCCCGCTCAAGCGCCCGCTCTGCTCATGGTCCGTTTCGGTCCTGCCTTCACGGATGAGAAGGCAGCCGAGACTGCCGAGTCGCGCGATCGGTGGCTCGCTGACGAATGATGCACGCCTGTACAATTTTTCCAATTACTCAAGAACCCGTTGAGATTTTCCATGTTTTTTCGGCTCAAAATAGAGGTAAGATTGCGACGATTAGCGATACTAAATTTTGGATTCGTGAAAATCTTTTTCTAGGTTTGGCAGCGAGTTGAAGTCGACGAAGAAAATTTCGCAAAAATCTTAATTTTTTTTCAATGATTTTTACATTCAATCTCAGTACTTAATTGCGGCACTATTATCAAATAGGGATCATTTGATTCAGAATATCATAGGCTTTCTAACGGTAAAAAAAAAAAATTATAGCGATTTTTCTCGCGGAGTTATCGTCGTTCAAAGACAGGAGTGATTCCTGGCAGCGCGCGTGGTTAGTGTCCTGATATTTCTGAGCGGTAGTGTATACTGGTGAATTACCTTTGTATTAACGTTCAAAATGCGCAAAACGCAAAGATTCGACTGCAATCCGGATTTCTTCTACTGTATCATATTGAGACATTAATTAGTTACGCATACCCGACGCTAACGTGATTAGCGAGGGATGGTACAGACGATAATGAATCGAAAAGAAAACAACGATTGAAATAAATCTTATTAACGCGAGATGACAAGAATATCACTTTCGACGCGAGGAAATAAAGAAATTGTGAAAGAAAACCCGGATTGAGTACGAAAAATCATAGGAGTCAAGTTTAATATATAGTGAATACGAGATAACGCCGCGACATTATATCAATCACGTTCGCACACTGCCGTCCAGTTCGGACGGGAAGTAATAAAAATATGGAATCAAGTAACGACGATATACAAAGTCAATCTTGAGCGTTTCATCGCGCGGTAAACTTATATAAGATGGCCGCGGTGGCGAAGAACGGAGATCGCGGCGATAGCGTCGCAGCATGATCGTAACAACCAAAGATGGTGGACGAGTCCGTGAATGTCGAACCCGGAACGACGGCGACCGATGACGCGATCACGCGGCACGTGTAAAAAAACCGTGGCGAATTTATATCTGTCCAGATATTTTCCGAGGGGAATTGCACCGGAATCGGATGCAAAGAAATGTTCGAGGTGTTCGATTCGACCCCGATGCCCCTACCGCCAATGCGCGGATTGCGGATAGCACGACGCGCGACGGTGAATCTAGCGACAGTCAAATGTAAAGGGAGAAAATGTTCCAATATCGCGCAATTACACACGCGACACACTTTTTGACTTATTACACGTAACTCGCGAATTAATTCCCGAAAAACGCGTTCTTTAGACGTATCGGTCGTAAGACGATATCACTCGGGCAAACGCCCCGAAAAGCAGTGACGAGTCTTTGAAAAATTAATGATGTAATTGTCCTGGCCGAATCAGGCCTTAAGGATAATGAAAGTTCTGAAAATCCCCCGTTGCACACTCGCGGGTATGGTAACCGCGACGCGGATGAATTTTGGGAGCACGTGATTCTCGACGTGATCCGACGGTGTCGTAGTGTGGACACCGTATTATTTAATTGTCGAAGTCGTTAATGAGTCGGCACGTTTTACCGAACATTAACGTCGCGCACTAATGAATTGGTTTTACATGAGAGCGTATCCGGATTTGATGACCGGATACGCTATACCTGTGTCGAAATGGCGTCGAAGTATGGCGGTCGCTCCTGCGAAAACCGATACGGTGACTCCGTGATCCGGTATCTCTAATGAGATCCGTGAAATGACGATGCTGTCGGACCAAGAATCCAGCAGAGATGGGGGCGATGCTCCCGTAAATAATTGTATTTTTGTCTCCCGTATACTGGGACGACTTAATGGCGAACTTGTGCCGTCGATCGTCAACGTGTACTCCATACACGAGGGAAAAAATGGCGAGTCCGGGGCACGTCGCTCGGACGCCCGCCGGAGTTGAGATCCAGTGAAGCAGTGGTGATCGATGGCCGCTCGCGGTCGCGTAGCCCGCGACGCCGTGGGGGGTATCGTTGATAGCGTGATTCTAGCCGGTCGGGTGTCTAGTTGTCCAATCGCTGGCGCCGACGGTGTCGTAGCGGCCCGGCGGGCCAATGGGCGCGCGTGAGCCGTCGCGACGATGTACTGGCTGTATCGATGTTTCACTCAGATCGATGCGTGACGCAATCACCCATCGATCTGAGTGTTATACCGGACGGTGACGGCATCTAAAGTGTGATTGACGAAACCTCGGGTTGCGTCAATCGCGCAAAAATTTGAAAAGAAAGGTCCAAGCCGAGAAGCGGTGGCCACAATAATGACAATATTAGGAAGTCCTTCGCAGACCTGAATAGGCCACAGGATTTTCGGAAAGCTGTAAAAAAATGTAGTCCTAGCTCTTACAACACGTTTTCCCTTCCGACAGAAATTTGGAACGAATTTTCCGAGAAAATCTACCCCCCCAGAAGGCAGGGAGAACTAATTCGCGAAACATCAACCCTGAATGAATATATTCCTACACTAGACGCAGAAATCACACTCCACGAACTCGGGAAAGTATTGAAAAAATGTAGAAACGGAAAAGCGGCCGGCGAAGACCAAATTTCAAATGAATTTTACAAAAATTTACCGGTAAACTGGTTTAACTACCTCCTAAAATTGTACAACCTTGTGCTCGAACGGGAAAGAGTACCGTCGGAATGGGCACGAGTGATCCTCACCATGATTTATAAAAAAGGGGATAAGTGCGATCCGTCTAATTACAGGGGGATAGCGCTAGTAAACAACGCAACCAAAATATTTACGCAAATTCCAAAAGAAAGGATGGAACGGTTTGTAGAGGAGAGAG
This sequence comes from Sussaba pulchella, assembly GCA_963971145.1. NCBI lineage: Eukaryota > Metazoa > Arthropoda > Insecta > Hymenoptera > Ichneumonidae > Sussaba > Sussaba pulchella. The sequence goes on from OZ020166.1 coordinate 3,956,176, forward strand.
ACCTCCTTCCCGAGTCCCAGATGGGTTTCAGAAGGGGACGAGGATGCACAGACTGTATTTTTGCGTTGGTTTGGACTATTCAGCTACAACTGAGACTTGGGAAAAGAGAGGTGTACGCAATATTCGTCGATTTTAAGAGAGGTTTCGATTCGATACCTCACTCGCGCTTATGGTTAAAAATGCACAATCTCGGTATCAGTACTAAAATAATAAAGATTATTAAATCACTATATGACCAAGCAACGGTCCAAATCAGAAGTCGAAATACTCTTTCAAACAGCTTCAATGTCACAGAAGGCGTTTTACAGGGCGAATCCCTCAGCCCTCTATTATTCTCGATGTACATAGCAGATTTCGAGAATTATTTCAGAGCAAAGGGTCTAGAGGGACTAAACATCGATGGGATCCACGATCTTTTAATGATGCTGTACGCCGACGATACGGTCATCCTAGCCCACAGCCATGTGGATCTAGCAAAAAAACTAGAGGTGTTGGGAGAGTATTGCGATGAAAACGGACTTTCCGTAAATACCACCAAAACAAATATTATGATATTCAGAACCGGAGGTCGGCCAAAGAGTATCGACCCTATATTCACGAGATACAAAAATAGCCATATCGAGACTGTAAAGTCATATAATTATTTGGGCCTTTGGCGAGCTCGTCACTGGGTCATCTTGCAGTTCAAAATGCAATAATCAAGGCAAAAACAGCATCGGGTTCAGCCCTCTCGATCCTCGCAAGAGCTAAATGTGATTTCTGGGGGGCCTACTGCCAGTTATACGAAAGTATGGTGTCTTCTACTCTCCTGTACGCGGTCCCGACATGGGGTATGCGGTATCTCGAGAGTTTAGAACAAGCACAAGTTGACTTCTTCAAAAGGCTTTTATACCTTCCACGGAATACCCCTAATTGAGCGCTGCGACTGGAGGTAGGCAAAGTAAAAATTGCGTACACTGCCATGTACTGAACGTGGACATGGTTCATTAGAGTCCTTGATATACCGGACAATAACCTTGTGAAACTTTGCATGTTACGACTTATAAAACTGGCCGAAAACCTCCCTTAAAGCACACGAATTGAATAGGGCATCCCAATTTAGAGAGTTCCTTGTTACAACAAATAGTCTCGATCTATGGGGCGTTGAAGACCCACAAGTCTGGGCAAGTAGAACAGACACTGTGTTCCGAAACTACGAAATTTGGCTAAGGAACTCTGATCTCGCGAGAAGGCAGCTGTCCCAAGCTTGCCAACTTGTTTTCCCATTACAGACCGAAAGAACCCCGGCGAAATACCTGATATGCAAGCTGAGTCTCTCTATAAAGAGAGCCATAGCACAACTCCGACTTGCAAACCGATACAACTGCAGATTGATAATAAATAAATGCATAGGAAAACTAGACCCACGTCAGCTTTGTATGAACTGCAGTTCAAAAGCGGAAGAAACAATAGCACACTTCCTATGCGAATGTCCACTCTACGATGCCTACAGAACACATTACCGGATAGGGCCTTTCCTCGGGAATGATCCTAATCACGACGCTATCATATTACTATCCAACCAGGACCCCAAGAACCTCAAAGCTTTATTCAACTGCGCTGAAAAAAGCCTTATGCTAAGAGCGTTTTCGCTATGTGAATAGATATAGCCTAAGTTTCTGTATGATGAAGGAAAAAAGTAAAAAAAAAAGGAACAAAAATGTATTATCCTTATGTTATAAATACGTGTATCATGTAGAACAGTTGTAACTACCCTTGCTATAAGAGACTTCGATGTACTCTTGATAAGCAATAAATATATCTATCTATCTATATATGAGACATTCCATGCGGTTTCGAACGGTCAAAAAGTTGTCCGCTCTCAAAAAGATTGAAATTTCGTCATATTGTTTAATTATATGAAGGAGAGTAGTGTACATTTTTTCAAAATTTTTGGATCGCATTTTTTTGAGTTTTTCAAAATTTCGAAATTTTCGAAGTACGTAAGTTAGTAAGTATATCTTGAAAGCGTACGATTAAGCAGAAAAATGTTTCAGACAAAAAAGTTGCATTTTTGAATAAGCTTCGTGAAAAAAAATTTTTCTGAATTTTTCGAGTCTGAAAAATGACCATTTCCATAAAAAATATGCGAAAATAATTTTTTTCGGTCGGTATGTCATTTTCGATTTATCTCAAAAAATTTCAGAAAATACTCCGAAATGTGCACAATAGACACGTATTTTTTCATAATGGCTCGATTAGTTGTTCCAGAGCTATGCTTTATTTCATTAATAACATTTTTTTTTTTTTTTCAGAAAAATCGATTATTATTAAAAACTATTCTCTGCCATATTTTTTTCACATTTTTAGGCAATAAACGTCGATAAAGATAATAATTTTTTTGAGCTTAATCATAAATTATCGGTGAGGTATCCAAAGTTTACCTTGCGATACAAAGTGAAGTCCGTCGTCCAACATGAAAAATGTGATACAAAGTATCGTAAGCCGCCCAATGTAACCATTGCTTCCAATGTCTCTTACTTCCTTCTGTTTGTCAACATATTCCCCCTTTCATGCCAAAATACTACCGTCGTTCTCAGCGTGTTTTGATTTATTCACACTAGCTTGGTGAGCCGAGTTGAGAAGCCATACGCTTCCTTTGAATTGTCTTGGTGGTTTCTGGAGTGCATTGTGTTAGAACGAACGACGGAGCAACGAGCTTGAGGGTGGACGATAGCGATCGACAGATTTTGACTCTTCAAGATCTTCACGAATGGGCAGCTCAACCCGCGAATGTTCCTGCTGTAAAGCAGTGGTGAAAGTAGTGGGCCCTGTGACACGCCCTGTTCTGGTGAAAATGGATTTGAGTGTGAGGTTACTGTCCTGACTATTAATTTGCGCTGTTGGAGAAATTTTTTGGTTATAAGGATTAAGTATGTTGGGCAGTTCCGTTCGTGGAGTTTATATAGTAGACCTTTGTGCCAAACACTTTCAAAGGCTTTTGCGATGTCCAGAAAAAGCCCTGCAAATTTTCTATTGGCGAGTTTACTGGCTTCCACGTTGGAGGTTAAAATTGTCAGAGCGTTTAGCGTAGATTTGCCACTTCTGAATCCAAATTGGTAGCTTGGAATGCTTGGGCCTATAGCTGTTTCTATTCTGCTTTTTATTATTCTTTCAAATATTTTGCCGATTGTAGGTAGTAGAGTTATAGGTCGGTGGTTTCCAATTTCGCTGTGATCTTGGTTTGGCTTTGATATGGTTATTATTATTCCCATTTTCCATGTCTCCGGGAAGTGTGCACTTCTTAGACAGTAGTTTAAGATTTCAGTAATAAAGTTGATGGCTCTTTGGTTTAGTTTTTTGATTATGCTGATCGGTATGTTGTCTATGCCTGGGGAAGTGTTGTTGCATTTTTCCAGAATTTTTCGTATTTCAGCTGTCGTCACGAGGGTTATTCCATGTTCTTGAGGTTGTAGATTAGGTATCAGTAAAATAATCCTCGTACCAGTTGGAGTCATCCCTGAAGTTTGTTTCGCTAAAGTTGGGGTCGTTAGAGAGGCTGTATGTAGTTTTGAAATGGGCCGCAAAGGCCGCTGCTTTTTGAGCGTTGGTTGTGAGTGTCTTGCCGTTAACTGAGATGTTCGAGGTCGTATTAGCGGTTCGTTTATATTTTGTGAGCTTATTGGCTGTTTGCCAGTAATTTCTCCCCTTTGATTGCCGGATTTCATCGCACGCTTTTAGCCATGAGTGGGTTTAGATTCTTAATTTTCATGAATAAAAAAAAATTCCGAAATCTCTTTCACTTCTTGCTGATACATCCTCAACGGTTTAAGACTTAAAATAGTCATTTTTTCATTTTTAGTGAAATTTACTGAGATACAATTACCAATATTTAAGCTGTGGAACCTCTGGCATTAGCGTTATCCATGACGTACCACGAGGAGGTTGCACGGTCGGATTTACGCCACACTGTCCCGTCGGTTAATCTTCGACAGTCAAGTCCCTGTCTCTATCAAGTTGTCTGTTTTGTAAAAAAATATCCAGTCGTTGCTCTTTAATGTCCCAACTAAGACAATATAAGCCCGTTGCTGTTCTTTGACGTCCCAACCAAGGCATAATAGGCGAGCTGTTATCAAATGGAGAATCGGCAAAAAAGACTGTTTTCTCAAAAACAGGTGCTTCCACCACTATTTTGAATAACCGCTTTGAGTCTTTCTCGCATATTGATGCACCGACGAATTTGCCATTGAGGAATCGCATGCCAAGCTCGGCGAAGTTCATTCCCCAATTGTGCGAGAGTCCTTGGTCGAAGCAGGTTTTCTCGAACCTCCTCGTGGTACGTGATGGACAACGCTAATGCCGGCGGTTCCACAGTTTAAATATTGGTAATTGTTTCTCAGTAAGGTAATCATAATACGGAAGTCGCGATCACACGCAAATGCAATCTGCCGTATTTGATGGTTAAAACCCAGTCGGGGAAAATCGTAAAGAACTTTTTAAAAAACCATTTAAGAAAAAAAAAATTAGTGCCCTACAGATGTTTCCGAATTTCACTAAAAATTAAGTAATGACTATTTTAAGTCTTTAACCGTTGAGGATGTAGCAGCAAGAAGCGAAAGAGATTCGGAATTTTTTTTTATTCATGAAAATTAAGGATCTAAAAAATGCTCTGATTCATAAAAGATGCATAATTTATTTGCAGAGATACAGTCATTTGAAAAATGTTGGATCTTTTTTATCAATAAAAATGACGAAAAAATGATTCCTCAATTGGGTCAAACATTTGACAGTTGCGAACACGCAGAAAAAAATATTGTTGCAACTCGGGATTTGGCACGATTGTTAATTAAAAAGACAGTATTAACTAAAAAATTCTCGGTCCACATTTGCGATTTTGAGATTTTTTACAAAATGGCGGCTACATAACTAAGCGAAGAGAGAGAGCTATTTTTTTACATGTTTTTGAAGTGTAAATACTGCAAAGAAAAATAATTTTTTCGCAAAACCTCGTGTAAGCATTTTTAAGTAGATAATTTTACCCTTGCAATGATATCGGAGCGATCGTTGTACGATCATTATTTCAGGAGATACAGGCGCTTGAAAAAAAAATTGTTTTTTGCTTTGAGAGTGAATAACTCAGTAAAAAAAAATCGCACAGCAATAAATAAAAAAGCATTTTGCACAGAAACGGACAGGCTATCAAATGATCTAAATACCTTTTCTGTAAAAAACTTCTCGAACGCCGCGCACCTTCCCGAATTTTCATGAAAATGTGGACAACCGTTTTTTGTTCGTTTCTGCCCTTGGCACAGAGCAGCAGGGCATGATAAAAAAGGTTTCAACCTTCGATTCGAGAAGTCAAAGATTCAAGCTAATAAACAAGCTGTGAATTATCTGAATCCGATTATTTTCCGCGGAGATACAGATGCCTGAAATTTCGACAAATGTCGACTGTTCCCAACTGGTCCTTTAATTTTTTTGATGAGTGTATATTAGGGCGGTTCAAAAAACTATTATTTTCAAATATCCAGATGCTCTTTCCAGATGTATTTCAGTACTCGCATGCTAAAAACGAATTTTGGCAAAATCCGAGGCCTGTACGATTATATCTAATGCTGCCGCATCAGTGTGAAAGTTATTGCGGTATCGCAATTTTCGTCTATTTTTATGTTCGAATATCGGACTGCTCATCGAATTGTAAGTCGATCGCGGCATGTAACGAAATTCTTCGAAACCGCAAATCTTTGGGATAATATTTAATACTACCGCATCCATAATGAAATTGCGAAAATGGCAAAATTAAATAGGTTAATAAATTGAATCGCACAGTTGCTCATTAAATCGCTTATTCCTTTCGCCCTGAATATGTGTCACGTGAAACGGGAGAGTTGTCAAATAATATTTATAACTGCCGCATCGATAATTATGTTACTAAAATGCAATAATCATTTACCGTGTCTCAGAATCAAAATATCCTGTAGCTCATTGAAGTATGAAATCTTTTGCACAACATAATCAGACACGTGAAGATTGGAGTACGTACGATAATATTTAATACTGCTGCATCGATCAAAAAGACTCAGAATTAGAAAATTAGGTATGTAAGAGCTCTCAATAGGTACGGTAATCAATTTATTCCACAGGTTCGCATGAGTAAAGTACAGATTTATGTACTTAACGGGTTGCAAACAATTGTATTAGTCCATGTATTCGTGAAAGTTTTTTTATTCGTAAAAAAATACGGCAATTTAAGTTTTCTATACGAACATTAATAGTGGTAAGTAAGCTTTTGATCTTTACATGGGCAATTGAAGGTTCTCGATAATAGTTTCTTTTTTCGCATTGGGGAAGCGCTTTCGATGACTTTCTACAACATGTAGTAAGTACTGGTATTCTTCTTCGATCCTTGTTCGGGAATTGTTAAATTCTGACTCAAGTGCAACTCTTCTTTTCGCACTATCGTTCATAGGAATCAGCGCCGAAATAACGCGCTTCGCCTCTTGATAAGAATCGAGATTATACCAATTTTTTGCATCTTCAAATAAAAACGACGTACTTAATCCCAAAACTCCGAATATGAAGTGCGATGCAGGCCCAATGAAAAAGTCTAGAGATTTTGAGCTTAAATTTGCTTTTCCGGAGTACTTCTAGGAACGTCCATCGTGCATTACAGTCCTGTTTTCGATCAAGAGTCGAACAATATTGTTTTTAACTTCGTGACTTGTTAACTCAGAAAATAGAAAGACAGCGGCCAACTCTTCACCAAGGTACCAAAGGTGCCGGTTGAACGCCTTGAGTGTGGCAGTAGATATTGCTTCGGATGTGCTCTTATAGCTCATTATACTTTCAATTAGCTGTAAATCATTATTTGGCGCTGTTTTTTATGGGTAGGAAAGAAATTAACCACTTCGTACAGTTTCGATTAATAAACTCTTTCCTGATCGAAGAACGGGAGCGTCAGACACCCGCTCGTAGCCATCTTTATTTTTCAACTAACTCGGTTACACGCGGGAGCCCGTCTCGAAGTTTCCGCGCAGGGCTACCAACTATTGCTCGTGAAAACTACTACAATTCTTAACATTCTCCCCCCTTGAAAGAACTTTTCAAGAAATGAATACAATAATAACGTTCTTTCGACTAGAAAGCGGGCGTAAACAGTAAACTAGAAATGGTAATAACTGCAAATTGCAATAAACAAACAAAGAAATAAATGACTTGGCCGTAAGGCGAACAAAAATAATGTTTTCAGCTTATAATTGGATCGTCTCTGTTCCTTTTTTTTTTTTACTCTTGATCGTCGTCTTGGTCTTGCGAAGATTCGTCCATCGGAATTGGACAGAGATTGCGGACAGATCTCTTGAATTTGCCGCTCTGAGTTCGCACATTCCCGACTCTTACGATACCATCTGGTCCCGGAAAAAGCTCGACGATTCGGCCGAGAACCCAATGCATAGGTGAAACGTGGTCCTCTTTAAGTAACACGAGAGTGTTCAACTGAATGTTTGCTCCATTCCTGCTCCACTTAATTCGTTTTTGGAGTTCTTGAAGGTATTCAGTTTGCCATCTCCGCCAGAAATTTTGACGAAGCTTTTAAGATGTTCCCATCGAGATAAACGATTATCCGGAGTCTTCTCGTAATTTTGCTGAACAGGTTGCAAGAGTGGACCGCCAATCAGGAAATGGGAAGGAGTAAGAACCGAGAGATCGGCGGGATCGTTAGACAAGGGAATCAAGGGTCGAGAATTTAAAATTGCCTCGATTTCAGTTAAAAGCGTGCTATATTCCTCAAACGTAAGGGTCAAGCCTCGTGTCATCGTATAAAGATGTTTTTCAGCAACTTTCACAGCCGCCTCCCACAAGCCGCCGAAATTTGGTGCTCGAGGAGGGATGAAGTTCCACTGTACTTGCTGATTCGCAAGGCTGGTTTCTATCTCCTTCTTTTTTTTTCGAGAAATTCGTATATTTCTTTTAATTCGCGTGCAGCGCCCACGAAATTTGTCGCGTTATCTGAAAAAAGCTGAGAGCAGATGCCTCGCCGGGCGGTGAAACGACGCAACGCGGCCAGGAACGCTTCAGTAGTAAGCTCTGTTACTAATTCAAGGTGCACAGCTTTCGTGCTGAAGCATGTAAAAACAGCAACGTAACCTTTTGAGGTATGTATTCTCCCCCGTCGACGACTGTCACGAATTTGCAGAGGACCCGCGTAGTCGAGGCCTGTTGTAACGAACGGTTGTACGAAGCCACAGACTCGCTGTGCTGGTAAGTCATCCATTTTTACGTCGGGAAAATTAAGACGGAACCGATAGCACGGTATACAAGACTTTATTGCCTTGTGAGCTTCTCTTCGCCCGCTCAAGGGCCAGAATTTGTGTCGCACCGAGTGCAGCAGATGCGTCGGCGGGCAATGATGTAAGCGCACGTGCTCGTTTTTCATTATCAGATTTGTTGTGAAATGTTTAGCCGGAAGAATTATTTGGTGTTTTTGGCCCTCGGGTAAATCGGCGTGTCAAAGTCGACCTCCAAGTCGTAGCAAACCCTCGTCGTCGAGAACGGGATCCAACGCTCGGATTGAGCTTTTGCGATTTACTTCTTTCTTCTTGGCTAGATCACGAATTTCTTGGGCAAATGTCTCTTGCTGGACCAATTTTGCAATAGATTTTTCGGCTCTCTCTAACTCGTCAACTGTTAGAGCGCGATTCTTCGAATTAATTTGTGTACGATTTCTCCAGCGGAGACAGTACGCCACTACCCTTTTTAATTTAGGATAGGACGAGAATTTTTCAAGAACACTTGACGTCGTGGTTGCCGTCAACGTTACCGTTACTGGCTTCAACTCGGGTAGGGTGGTATCCGCTGCATCCATAGTTTCCGGCCACGAGTTTTCTTGTGTAATCCATAGGGGTCCGTGCCACCACAATTGATCTTCAATCAATCGCTCGATCGTGATTCCTCGCGACAGCGATGTCGGCGGGATTGTCTTTTGACGGTACATGATACCACGTTGTTTCTCGTGTGAGTTTGGATTTTTGAAATACGGTTTGCGACGAAAGTCTTCAGTGCGTTTGGCTGCGTTTTGAGCCAGCCGAGCACGACGGTGCTGTCACTCCACAATTTTACGCTCCTGATACGCTCTCCGTAAGCGTTCTTTACCGTCGTACAGAATTTGGCGAGTAGAAGAGCAGCTTCTAGCTCTAGACGCGGCAAAGAAATTGTTTTTAGTGGCGCTACCTTCGATTTAGAGCAGATGAAGTGTGAGTGGATGGTTCCTTTGTCATCAACACTCACCGCATACAAACAAGCCCCAAAAGCTTTTTGAAAAGCATCACCAAATCCAAAAAGGTCGAATTTCTGTAATGCTTTTCCTGGTACGACGTTTCTTACGATGCGCAGCTCGTTTATTTTTGGTAGAGAGTAGTAGTAGTTTTCCCACGTTACTCTCACTTCGTCCGGTAGGCGTTGGTCCCAGTCAATCTCCAACGACCACAATCTTTGCATAATTATTTTCCCCGTTATCAACAAGGGCGCTATCAACCCGAGCGGGTCAAATACTTGCGCTATTTTCGACAGAACGATTTGTTTGGTCGCGAGATTACTCTCCTCGATTTTGATGTGATACTGTAGGCAGTCTTCTCGTGCGTTCCACAGTAACCCTAAGGTTTTCAAAGCCCCTTCCTTGTCCAAAGTCAGCAGTGTATCGGTCTTGCACGCCTCGGTGAGATGATGCAATATTCTTGGATCATTCGCTCTCCATTTTCGGAGCTGGAATTCTCCTCTTGATAACAACTCAGATAGTTGCTCTTGAAGCTCGATCGCTTCGTCGATCGTATTAGTTCCCGTTAGAACGTCGTCCATATAACAGTCCTCGTTGACTGCTTTCGCCGCTTTTTGTAAATCTCGTGGCTCTCTTGCTAATTCCCTGAGACATCGAATGGCCAAAAAAGGAGCACAGCTCGTGCCATAGGTGACGGTGTTCAAGTCGTAGAGCTTGACAGTCTCCTGCTCGCTTCTTCGCCATAGTATGCGCTGCAAAGCGCGGTCTTGTTCGTCTATAACAATTTGACGGTACACCACGTCTGCGGTCATCACATATACGTGAGTTCTAAATCGAAGAATAATATCGAGAAGATCCCGCTGTAAATTCGGTCCTGGCATAAGTTTGTCGTTTAGCGATGTACCGAGAGTCGTTTTAGCGGACGCATCAAACACGACTCGCAGTTTCGTCGTTACGCTGTCCGGTCTCACTACTGCCTGATGAGGGAGTATGTAGCTTCCGGCTCTTCGAATTTCACTATCTTTCGATAGAGACATGTGGTTTTGTTGCACGTAATCGTCCATGAAGTTTAGGTATTGTTCTTTTAACGTGGAATTTTTAGCGAATCTTCGCTCAAGCGACACTAATCTGCGTAGTGCCTGCTCGTATGAATCTCCGAGCTTAACATCATTTCTCTGTGGCAATCGAACGATAAATCGTCCCTCTCGATCTCTTTTGACGGTTTTAGTAAAATATTCTTCGCAATATTTCTCTTCATCGGTATATTGAAGCGTTTCCGGTAGTTCTTCGTGCTTCCAGAATCTCTCTATTTGTTGATTTAACACGTCGTTGGTTACGGCTAGATGAGTCGCTGACGAACTTCGGCTCGTTCCGGAAACCTCGCCACCGATTATCCACCCCAATCGCGTATTTTGCAGTGCTGGTTGACCTTGAACCCTATTTTTCGGTGCCCCAACGACAAGTTTCCAAAATAGCCCCGCTCCTATTAGCAAGTCGATTTTATCCGGCTTGTCGAAAACTGGATCAGCAAGTTGCATATTCTTTGGGATCAATATCTGCTCCGTATCGATTTGCGTCTGTGGCAACCGTTCCGTAATAGTCGGTAATACCAAACATTCAATATTTTCCGTGAAATCTCCATGCACCGCTTCGATCCGGATTTCTGCTACCTTTCCGGCATTCGTTTTCGACTGGTTTATTCCGCTGATCGCTCGATGCTCTGTTCTACATCGTAGATTTAGTTTCCTTGCAAAATTTTCTGTGACCAGGTTGGACTGAGTTCCGGGATCCAATAGTGCTCTACAACCGTGAGCAGTTCCATCGCTGCCGTACGCGTTGACTCGCGCGGTCGATAGAATTACATTCGTTGTTGATCTATTCGCGTAAAAAATACTAATAGCGCTATCAACGTCATTGGAATTCGCCAAAGTGCTTGACTCCTCCGTATTTTCCTCGGTACAGGAAGTGACTATTGCTAGCGCCTCTGCGTCTTGTTCTCCCTTCGAATGAGACTCCGTGTCTCGATGCAATAACGTATTATGACGTGCCCCGCATTTTCTACACGCTGAGGACTTGCAATCTTTCGCGAAATGCCCTGACCCGAGGCAATTAATGCACAATCGTTTGCTTACGATTTCCGTTTTTCTTTCAGCTGGCAAGAGCTTTTGTAGTTCTTCGCACTTATAAATTGAATGAGCTCCCCTACAGATTTCACATTCCTGCGTAGTGACGCTCAAAGACACTTTTTTTTCTGTCTTTTTCTTTTCCGTCGGTTTGAAATTCGTTTGTTTTCCTTTTCCCTGATTGAGGACTCTCAAAGTATTACAACGATCGGTTAAACATTTTAAGAACTCTTTCATTGTTGGCATGTTATCTGCGGTACGATCCTTTATTGCATTCTGCCAGTCTCTTTGCTCCGCAAAATCAATTTTCTTCTTTGCGAGATGAAGAATCACCGTTTCCCATTGGTTTACCGGTTGACCTAATGATTCTAGCGATGTCATGTGAGTCCTAATATGCCACACGAATTGTCTGATGGAGTCCGCTTTATTTTCCTTCGTAATAACCGGAAAATCCAAGAGTTCGTCCAAATGACTCTCGATAATAATTATTTTATTATCGTACGTATCTTTTAAAAGTTTCCACGCATGAGGATAATTCTCGTTTGATATTTTATATCCCTGAATTACATTGAGAGCCTCGCCTCTGAGTACGCCAACCAAATACTGATGTTTTTGCATCGGCGTGAGATCTCGTTCCGCATGAATGGTTGTCTCAAAACTGTCTTGAAAAAACATCCATTTAGTGAATTCACCGCTGAATTCCGGAAGTTTAATTTCAGGTAGCTTCGGCCGATGCCTCGGTACATCCTGAACCCGCTGCACGTTGCGTGCTTCTTGTACATTATTCGCATTTTCATTTTCGTTATTGTGCGCGACCCGTTCAAACTCGATTATTTCCCGAGCCATTCCCGCGGCTTTATAATAATTCGTCTCGAAAATTATTCTTTCGCCTTCAGCTTCCTCCTGTTGCTGCTCGAATAATACGTCGTCATCTGTCGGTTTTAACTCGATCGCGGTTCGTACCTCTTCGAACGCTGCCCAACACTTCTCAAGCTTGTCGAGCCTGATTTGTGCGTCCACGCCTGTCTTTGGTCCCGGCGTTTCGAAAAAGCTTACGATACGAGTGACTTGCCCTTTTATTATAGCACGCTTTTGTTTCAAAGTTTTGTATTCTGCCATTTTATTTGACAGTAAGGACAGGAATATCGTTAGATAGGGATGGGTAATTAGCGATCCACTCACCTGTTATTCTCTGCCCCACGTTGTGTAGAACGCCTTGTTTCGTGCGATTTCTCGAAGGTGACAAAGATCTGCTGTGTCTTGCCGTGTGCGCGACAGAGATGCCCTGCGTCTTCGCGATAGTCCGCTCGACGCGCCTTGCCTCGTCGTTGACGATAGAGAGAGATAGACGTACTGCGCCTTCTCGATTGTTCGTTCGAAGCGCCTCGCTTCGCCGCTGAACGAGAGAGAGAGATAGACGTAACGTTCTGCGTCTTACGGCTTGCGAAAGATAGAGATGCTTCTCGATCTTTTCTATGTAAGTTTTACGTCTCGATTGGTCGTTCGAAGTGCCTCGCTTCGCCGTTGAATATGAGAGAGAGATGGAAATAACGTTCCGCGTCTTACGGCTTGCGAAAGAAAGAGATGCTTCTCGATCTTTCTACGTAAGTTTTACTTTACGTATTTCGCTTTGTGAGACCTTGCGTCGTCACTCTGTTGTTTAATTTGAACAGTTTTTTCGATTCGAAACACTTTTTTCGATACGAGACACTTTTATTCGATTGTTTCACGATTATTCATCACGTGGAACGAAGTCCATGCTGGCCGGTGCTTGTCGAACCGCGCTTTTTCCTCGTCCACACGATTTTTTCACAGCTTTTTGTTACAAACTCTTCTTCTCAGCATCGTGTGTCTTTTGCTTCTTGTTGGGTGCCAATGTTTTTTATGGGTAGGAAAGAAATTAACCACTTCGCACAGTTTCGATTAATAAACTCTTTCCTGATCGAAGAACGGGAGCGTCAGACACCTGCTCGTAGCCATCTTTATTTTTCAACTAACTCGGTTACACGCGGGAGCCCGTCTCGAAGTTTCCGCGCAGGGCTACCAACTATTGCTCGTGAAAACTACTACAATTCTCAACAGGCGCGTACACTATGGTGGAGCATGTAATCCACGGTTTGACATAAATCAAAGATGCGAAGAGTCCAAATTCAAGGCATTTAATTTGTTCCGTTAACGTAAGTTTAATCTGGTTTCGGAAGACGTATATCTTGAATACGTACAACAGCTTTGCCATCCACCTCGCATGATTAAAAGCACCCGGAGCTCGGAATGTCATACCACATGGTGGTTTTTCACCAAGAAAAATTAATCCGACTTCTAAAAGCTCCCGATAGTCATCTCTAGGAAGCTTCTCCGGTGCTTGATTCAGCGTCTTCAGCGTAAATATAACGGCATTTCTTTTAAATTGGCTCAAAGTACTATTTAGACGAACATCGTTGCACGAAGTATATGCTTGTTGATCTATGTTAGGCAAAAACTCTTTGAATCGTTTGAATAATGCAACATTTGGTCCATCGGTCGAGCCGAATACAGTCGTAAATGTTTTTACATACTAACTCCAGTATGTGGTGCCGACAAGGTAGCCATATCAAATCCCTCTTCATTTTTTGTACAAAAACACAACACACGCACCATTCTTGAAGCCAGTATTTGCGGCCGTAGTAGCAAAACTCATGCCAACAATTTTATCGTTCAGGTTCCAGTCTGATATCACCGAAAAGCTCGCGTCGGCTATCAATTTCCCTTTGCCGCTGACAATTTAAGGTACGCTCAACAGTTTTTTAACCTTATCACCTGACATGACAAGATGTATACGTTCTTCTTTTGTAGATGAACATCCAGCGAGTGAGGGAGGAAGCTTTTCATCAAAGTGCAGTACTAAAGGTCCCTCCAAAGAAATCGCAGTTTTCTTCGCTGCAGGATGTTCGAAACGATACTCGTTTCGTACTCGTCGTACAGTACTTACAGATAACACAACACTATCTAACTTTGTTGTAGTGGACGTTGCTGCTACGGCGGCAAGCACGTGAACTGCCTTCGCGTTACCAAGATTTGCACGATCTAACGCCATCGCTACGTTGCCAGTAAGAATCTGACTGTCCGCAACCGTGATGCGCTTATGCTTTTGTGGGTAGTTCAACTCTTGAGAGCAAGGATCTTCGTTTGCATCGGCAGTAGTCTGATTTGAGCAGGAACCATTGCTTGAACTTAATAATCACTTGCTGTGATAATGCAGTAACCAATGTGTTAACCGTTTCATCGTTATCGAATTCTTTTTGTTTATCTCTTGCCTCGTACATCTGCTTTGCTAAGACTAAACTCAATCATATCGTTATCCTCTTCTCTTTTGCGAATGTTTTTTAGTGTTGTTGTACGGTATTTTCTATCCGTTGTTGGTCCTTAATAAATATTTTGTCATTGATGTCTTTTATTATACTGAAAGCATTCTCCTGGCTACTATCAAAAAGTTTGCTGATTGACGTCACGAAATTTTTTTTGTGCTTCAGTTGAGTTGGGCTACCTCTTTTCTTGCTGCGGCCTAGATTCCTATACTCCGACACTACAGAGTGTAATTTGCGAGCTACATTCTTTTCGGTACTGGTTGGTATCATAACTTGGCTCCAGATTTTGCAAATTTCGTGAGCAACTGTCTTGATAGAATCTTTTTGACTGAATCCCTGAAATGGGTGAGGATAGAAATAGATTCTCCAAATGTCCAACGTAGTTGGCAAGACATCATTGCTCAGATTGTCGGTAAGTTTTTCAATGAGATAAATATCCGTGATAGATCGTGTTTCCACCATGTTGAAAGATCAATCGTGATATCTATAATCAGTACAATATAATTTATTATAATCCATTGACTCATACGTATTATTTATTTGTTAAAAATTAGTTATTTTCTAACCTTTCAAAGATCATCGCAAGAAGCTTGTTCCGTTATATTTTTCACAATTATCAAAATAATTTATTTTTGTAATCTTTATAGCAGATCTTGTGTAAACTTTACTCTACAAATCAGAATATATTTACAATTAGTAAGAACAATAAACTATTCTTCTGAAATTTTCGAAAAAAAACAAAAAAAAACATTTTTCTATCTTAAGCAGTTTTAAAAAATGTATCAAATTAAAATAAGTTAAAAAGTGTAGGTCAATCAGACATAGGCGTGGTCGTCAAATGGTTTAGGAGACAGAGTCAACTGAAAATCTTGAAAACCTTGTAAGTTGTGTTAAATACTTATAAAAACTAGAAACTTTATCAAGAATACCTCTTGACGAGCACAACATAAAATGAACACTTTCATAAGTGAATTATTTTGTTGTAGTACGGTTCATCGGTGGTAATTTTTTTTTTCATTTTCAGCTTGTTAAATTTTGCTGGGTTAATCGACTAAATCAGAAACAAAAGGCCTCATTCTGTTCGTAAGAGAAAAATTAAGTAGAAAAGTTCGTATATCTTCTGCAGAAGAGTTTTAAATTAAAATTCCCGTCACTGCCGATTACTTTCTATTTACACCTATTAACTGGGCTACAGTACATTATGACACTAGTACGAAATTTTTTTTTCTAACGAGTGTGAGTTTGCAGAACGAGCCGAAGGCGAGTGTTGCAATCACACGAGTCCATAAAACGTTTTTCGTACGAGTATCGTACGAATTTTTATGTCACAAGGTGCGTCAATGCGGCTTGACGCGAACGATGTGAGCGTAAAACCGCACTTCTACGCGCAGCGTGACATAAAAAATATTTAACTAATCAAATTTTTCTTATTAAGTTAAAAGATTTAATATTTTCAAAGTCAACACACCTTTATTCTACGATTTTATATTATTATTAATGCTATTTTTTGCTATACTGACTTCATACTTGCATTTCGGAGAACGTGTTTCTACTCCGAACGACCGGTAGAGACTGGAGCTGCGAGAAGCGTTGCTTCAAGTACGGGCTTTGTTTACAAGATTCGTTGAGACAACTATCCGACAACCGTGTTTATGCGCTACGGTACATGTGTATGACGGTCACAGTGGCAACCTGACTCTTTGTTCTTGTTCATTCTCTCTATACCACATATTTGCGCCTTACATATACATTTTCTAACGTTGCGGCAGTACTTAATATTATCGTACGTACTCCAATCTTCGCGTGTCCGATTATGTTGTGCAAAAGAGCTCATACTACTATGAGCTACCAGATATTTCGATACTGAGGCGCAGTGAATAATTATTGCAGTTCAGAAACATAATTATCGATGCGACAGTTCTAAATATCATTTGACAACTTTCCCGTTTTAGGTGACATATATTCAGGGCGAAAGGAATAAGCCATTTGATGAGCAGCTGTGCGATTCAATTTATTAACCCATTTAATTTTGCCATTTTCTCAATTTCATTATGGATTCGGCAGTATTAAATATTATCCCAAAGATGTCCGGTTTCGCAGAATTTCTTTACATGCCGAGATCAACTTAAAACTCGATGAGCAGTCCGGTATTCGAACATAAAATTAGACGAAAATCACGGTATCGTAATAACTTTTACATTGATGAGGCAGCATTAAATATAATCGTACAGGCCTCGGATTTTGCCAGAATTTTTTTTTAGCATGCGAGTACTGAAATACATCTGAAAAGAGCATCTGGATATTTAAAAATAATGGTTTTTTGAACTGCCCTAGTGTATATGTAGGAATGCGGGGTCGCGAGTTGAGCGAAAGAATGAATACTTCAACTTTATTAATTCCACTTATTATCGGATGTTCATTATAACAGAATTAATCAAATATAAACGATGGTATTAACGGTTTCTTGGCGACGTGTTAATCGTTTGGTTAACGCTCGACTTTTCTTCTACGATCTCTTAAGAACGACTGTTTCTCGTATCGTTGCAATGGACAAACTCTTGTTAAAAAGAAGCGCGTCTTGTGATTCCATCGCCTACCTGAGGACCTGCTATGAAATCTATTCCCACACTCGGTCATTCTGCTAATCTTCGGTCCCCGAAGATTCATCGTAGCGAAAAGGTTTCATGTAATCCACGGCAGTGGTCGTCATTTTTGGCCTTTCTCCGTCTCCTATTCGTATTAGTTCATAACGGTCATATTCGTTGATCTGAGAAATTTTATACGGTCCCAGAAATTTTTTCTTAATTTTTAGCCCTGGTTCAAACTGTGTCCGCTTGATGGCTACCATGTCACGGCACCTATATTTTACGGCTTTTCGACAATTCCAGTTACGGGCTCGACGGTTGTCTTCTTGTATCTTGAGGATACTGGCCTTGGCCAGCGCTCGCAGTTCCTTCCTGTCACTCTCGTATAATTCGGTCGCTTCTTGTTTGACGGCTTGTAACACTCTTGGATCTTCTTTGGGCCGCATTTTTTACCCAAACATGACCTCAAAAGGTGTCATTCCCACACTCCGGTGGTACGAACTATTTAAACAGCGTTGCACCTGTTCGACGAAACGATACCATTTGTCCAAATCGTCTATCGCCAGCTTCGTTAAGATGGGAATTATGGTCCGATCAATTCGTTCAACTTGCCCATTGCCTCTGGGTACTCCTGGCGTAATTCTGATGTGTTCAATTCCCTCGATCCTGCAATGTTCTTGAAATTCGCCTGCAGTAAACGCTGTGCCCCAATCGCTTATGATTCTTTCAGGGTTACCAAATACAATCTGTTGCATCGACAATTTTGTTATCATTTCTTTGGCACTCGTTGACTTCGTAGGGTACATGCGAATTTGGAGAATCCATCAACGACTACCAGCAGATGTTTATATTGCTTCGATGTCGTGTCATTTGTCCCAAACGGTCGATATGATATTGTGGTGCCCCGCATTTTTATGGAATTTTGAATTGATTTTCTATCTAATGATTAATATTAATATTAACGGAAATAAGGCATTTCCGTTACTACAATATTTAGTTTAATTATTTACCTCTGAATTCACGTCGCAAAGACCGAGTTGCTTACCAAAGCATTCTCACGAGCGACTTCAAAGTCAAATCAAGGACAATGCTGACAAAACTATCAGCATTAAAATAGACTCTCGGAAGGGAGTCGTAATGGGTGACATAGCGACCACCCGATAGTCAGTCTTGAGTAAATTTCGAAGGAGTAAATTGCCGTTTACACGGCTCCCGAATCGCGGAATTACGTTACTGTTCGAAAGTCTAGGTGTTAACCAATTCTACGCGATCCGGTCACCATTAAAGTTAAAGTTAAAGTAAAACATTGTAACCAATATTGTAATCGATCAGTTTTTAACACAGTGAATAAATTAATCAGTGACTATTTTGCTTGAATTCTAATTCTTCGTGGCTGGAACCCACACACAAAAATATAATAATTGTCTAACCGCTTTAACACCCGTTCCCTGGTGATCACTCGGTGTACCGGCACAACAATTTGGTGGCAGCGGTGGGATCTGCCAAGTGAAATCGGTTTCAAACGATTAAAATCAGTGCTGTGTAAAACCTGTGCTTCGGAACGAAACACACTGTGCAACGTAACAAATAGTGACAGTGATAGTTCGATTTTGAATTGGATTACAACGGGACCTCAACGGAGTAAAGCGAGCACACGACTTCACGTCGCAGAAGCCCGGAATTCGCCGACTCAGCACCAGCCGAGGACGAATCCGACACCGCACGACGAGGCAGAGCTGCTCCACGGACGACCAGGACCGAGGGATGACAACAGAGATCTTCTTTCTGTAAGTGACGGTTTAATTCATTGCAATTACATAAACAGTCAAAGCCTAGTCCCACGTCGCTCCGAACGAAATAGATACCTGTCCGTAAAAGCAATTTCAAAAAGGGAGTAGAGTCTAACGAATATTAACAAAATGCCAGACGACGGTTCACAAACTTCTGACCGCGAGAATCAACAAGGGGGGTCACGAGACCCTCCAGAGGGAGGGGAGACCGTCGCCGAACGAGCAGCAGCACTAGCCGCAATAACCCCAAGGATTAACCGAGCGTTGGGTACCTTACCACCCTCCGGAACACCACCACCTGCAGACGGGACTCGTACACTCCCGAGAAACCCCGACGATCGCGACGGAGTAAACACACGACGGGGTACTTCGTTTGCCGAGTATACAAATAACGGCTCGGAACACGAGTTTGAGGACCCCAGAGATAGTTTCTCGCGACCTGTCTCGGGACAGATGGTAGAAGATGACATAGCAGCCATGGCTCGAAACGCAGGCCTCCCTCTGCCGAGGGCGATGGACGCTCCCGTGCTTCCTTCCGGAGAAACACGAAACCGAGATCCTCCTCCTCCTCTTCTTTCCACCACGCAGATCCTGACGCCACCGGATGGCAGCCGTCTGGACGAGCGCGATGCCGTCGCGGCCCTGCAACGCGATCTCGACCGACGCCGCGCCAGATTGACGCGGGTCGACCCATCGTATCGAGGAAGCACCGCGGCCACCATTCGCGAAGTCAACGGTACCCCCGAAGAGTTAATTAGGGCGTTACAGAAACAGCTGAGGAAACAGGGAGAGGCGATACAGCAGCTCCAAACCGGAGTAAATCCCCCACGGGGCCCGGGAAATTCCGCAGAAAGACGACCGGGAATGATGCCCCTGTGGCACGCTCTAAAGTATATAGACGCGTTTCACGGAGGTAGCGCGACAAGGAGAAAGTATCGCCGCATACGCGACGCAAGTAGAGACGATCACGTCTCAAATGGTTAACAGATTGACCGAAAACGAATCTGCAAGAGACGCACGGGTGTTCGAGGGATCGACCCGGAAATGCGCACAAGCTACGTTCGAAAATGGTCTCACGGGGCAGGTACAAGTGCTCGTGAGGGCGCGAAACTGCGCAACCCTCCACGAGTCCGTAGTAGCAGCAGTAGAAATAGCCAAGGCTATCAACCCGACGGGGTCCGGGGCGTCGCAGGGCAAACCTCAATGGAAATCGGCATCGACGCAGCCCAAATCTGACGAGGGAAAAAACTGCTACACCTGCGGCGAGCCGGGGCATCTACGTCGAGACTGTCCGCAGAAACCCAAGCGGACAACCCTACCACAGGCAGTCAAGGCCGTGAACCAGATTTAGCTCTTCTGCAGGTATTGCAAAAGCAAAGGACATGCCTACCAAGAGTGCAGAAAGCGCCGACGAAACGAGCGCAAAACCAGCGATAGTGAAGATGAGAAGTCGCAATCCGACGAAGGAAGGTCCGACGACGGGCAAAGGGGCGGACGCAAGCGCCCATCAAACACTGATACGGGGGTAGACGAGAGGAGAACGATAGGGACCCTGAGCCTTCATACATTGACAGTCAGGGCCGAGTCAACTCCGTTGCGAACGTTTCCGGTCACCCTCCCCGCGATCAGTGCAGAAAATGATTTCGTTATCGAGTCACCGGGTGTCGCGGACGGTGTGTTGACACTGAAGGCCGACACCGGAGCGCAGTGCTGCGTCATACGAGACAGCTGCCTGCTGCCGGGTATCGTCGTCGACGAATAGAGCGAGATAGAGAAAAAAAATCGATTTTTGAAGAATTTTGAAATCACGTAAAAACAAAAGAACTGCATGGATTTTTCCGAAAATTGAATCAAGCAGAAGCCTGGAACCCGTCACATGTGTGATAAGATTCAGCTTGATGTCTCAAGCCGTTCTCAAGTTATGATGGTTAAACCAATGCCACATACACACACGCACGCACGCACGCACGCACGCACGCACGCACGCACGCACGCACGCACGCACGCACGCACGCACGCACGCACGCACGCACGCACGCACGCACGCACGCACGCACGCACGCACGCACGCACGCACGCACGCACGCACGCACGCACGCACGCACGCACGCACGCACGCACGCACGCACGCACGCACACGCACACGCACACGCACACGCACACGCACACGCACACGCACACGCACACGCACACGCACACGCACACGCACACGCACACGCACACGCACACGCACACGCACACGCACACGCACACGCACACGCACACGCACACGCACACGCACACGCACACGCACACGCACACGCACACGCACACGCACATCCACGCACACTTTTTGACGAAAAAAAATTTTCCTTTATGAGGAAACCAAAAGTGACAAACTAAGCTCCCGTGCCACGAAAACTGTAAGCATCGGAATAATAAACCGAGGTGGAGGTTATCTCCACAGCCGACAGCTAAAGTTCTGTCATCTTTTGAGAATTGAAGTTAAAATTTAAATTAAGTTTAATAAGAGACGTTCATAAGACCATCATCATGAACATGAACTCAAGAACCGTTTTCCTAGCGCGCACAACCCCCGACACGTACCGACAGTCACGGAAAAAAAAAAACTTCAAAAAACCAAAAAAACGAAAAAAATTCCAAAAAAAGTTGAAATTTTTTTTTATTTTTTTCCCAATTTACTACGAATTCATTTCGACAAATGTTAAATTTCCTAAAGAAAATGAAAAAATGTACGAGATTTTCACTGAGAATTCGCATTAATTTTTTTAAGATATCTGGAAGTTTCCCGAAGCTGATGAGACTTGCAAGTTATGTTCGAAGTGTACGAACAGTGTATCATCGTATGAACCCACTCCACAGTTGACTACCAATGACGTTTTAAGTCAAATCAGTCAAATCAGTTCATTAGACCTAGGTAGCAGCTTCAGTGCTGCCTCGACGGATAATGACTATCATTCATTAGCAAAACGTTTATGTGTCAGTCCTGTCGAAAAACGCCGGTACGATACTGTTCTTTATTCTTGAATTATTTGAAATTCAGGCCGTGCAATCATTGAATTTTAACGTTATCTAAAATTTTTATCTGCATTTAGTAGAGTGGATCGAGTTGGGTATCAAACCCGGAAACTCGATGAAATTCATGAAGCTGTCACTGCAAAATTCCAATCTCAGTTCGGTATATTACCAGAAACTAGTAGTCACAAGTTGATAAAAGATCATGAATCCATGATGAAAAATTCAGAACGAGTTTATAACGATGAAAAAGACGAGTAAAATTAGTCTGGACAATATACTGATTGTGATAATTCTTATCATTCGATTATTACGTTTGTATTCCAACTCTATGATATTTCCATCCAATTGAATAGATCTGTCAAGAAGAAGTTACTATCAATTCTCCCAGATAGCTGGAGCTGCGATAAAATTTCATCGAAATTAAAATGTTCCAAGTCCACTGCTTTGGCTGCAATACATTTTCAAGGAAATACGTTTGAAGACGCTGAACGTAGAACTGGAAATAAACCATTAAGCGAAGAAGTTGAACAACTCGTTATAGATTTTTACGAAGATGACTCAAGTTCAAGACAATTAGCAGGGATGAGAGATAAAAAGTCTGTCAAAAAAAGTGACGGAACTCGTGAAACAAAACAGAAAAGACTAATTCTCAGCAATTTACGCGAAATATACGCAAGTTTCAAGAAAGAGTATCTGACGGCGAAGGTTCATTTTTCCAAATTTGCTTCTTTGAGACCTCAGAATTGTGTAATAGCTAGAAGTAGTGGTACACACTCTGTATGTGTATGTATCTCTCATCAGAACCCGAAACTCATGTTAGAAGGTACTGAAAACATTTTCGAGTTTTTCAGTAACATTTCGTTAACATTTTCATTAACATGGCCCGAGTCCAATTTTGGGAAATTGATTTTTGCTCAAATTGCTACCATAGTAGGATAAAAGATGAAGAAATGGAAGGGTAATGAAATGTTTTTTATTTTTCTGTTTTGAATAGGTCTCAAATACGCCACCCTGACGGAGAAAAACGAATGGATTCAAAAATCCGATCCAATATACGGCAATATAAGGAAAAAAATGGTATGCCATAATCCTACGGAATCGTGCTACGATCGGTTATGTGAACAATGTCCGAACGGTAATGAGATAAAGCAGTTTTTAGAGACACTTTGTGCTGATAACGATGTGGATGAAGTGAAATAGAAAAAATGGATATCGACCGATCGTTGTACAATGATGACTGTAATTTCCGAAATAGATGAGTTCATCGATACGGTAGTTGATCAGCTAAAAAGTTTATTGATACATGACTACACGACAAAAACACAAGGTCGATTCTTTGTAAATTTGAAGCATACGTTAAAAAAAGGCGAATTCATTGTGACGTTAGATTTTGCTGAAAACTTCGCTTTTATAGTGCAAGAGTCTATGCAGGCCTTCTATTAGAATTAAACAATTGAACGAACTTACTTGTAAGTGAAGTTCTAATGTAATTATATGAGCGCCTCTTCCGAAATGATCAACATGTAGTACCTCCCTTCCACACCGACGTCGCCACAAATTTTATAGCAGTTAAGTCGAAAACTGTGCCAACCCTGTGCCGCTTGCAATCGCTTTCCTTTGTCGTTATTTCGAAGCTTTGGTCTGTCGTTCAGGGGTTTGCGTGTCACCTAAACTGGGATTTTTGGATGGGAGTGATCATTTCAGAAGAGGCGCTCATACAATTACAATAGAACTTCACTTACAAGTAAGTTAGTTTAATTGTTTAATTGTATTTCGCGCTTCTTCCTCCATGATCAACATGTAGTTGTTGAAAGGCTGCAACAGCAGTAATATTCTAGGCTGATAACCATTCGCTTTGTGAAACTCGAACATTTTTATGAGAATAAAATATCTTTAGCCGATAATTGAACTTATACATCATAGTAACTCTGCAAGTTATTTGCACTTTAAAACAGACGTTGCAAACGATATTTTGTGCGTAACAACACTAAAGTTATAAAACTTAGGGAATGTGAGTGACCCAGCCGTCCATCCAGCCGTTTTTTTTATTGTTTCTATGTCTACGCCATTTCTTTTTGCCGCCGAAGTTGAGGCATGGCGCGTACTGTGCGCCGTAAACGTCTCTGTATTTGAGCCGCTTTTCTTTAAAATATTTTTTACCCAGCGACTTAGAGTTTGACTAGAGACCGCGCGAAAGGGTTTCTTAAATGATAAAAATAAGGATTTTGTCCTATCTCGTATACTCTCAGTTTTCTTTAAATACGTCTTCAACACTGAGGCTGCACACAATTTTCTATTATCCCTGTAAACTGGTAGTCTCGACCAACGTCCTCCCCCACGATTAAGACAATTGCGGATCGTAATGTATTTAGCGACCCGTATGAGGCGCCCTCCGCATATTTTTCCGTGAGACACTTCAGAATATCCAAAATCGAGGCCGAAAAGGGTGATACCGAATTTTGGCTGCAGTAGGAGCCACGATCTTCTTAGCGCTGACTCATATTGTATAATTGATAAATCGCACAATGAGGCTACCATTACGTTCGTTGTTGCAACTGACGCGCCCTTCCTTTCGAACGCGCGCCTGATAAGTTCACAGCCACCAGGGAAATGTGTTGCCAGATCGGATGAGGTTCCTTGTTGTTAGAAAGTATTAGTTTAGCATTGGGCTGGAACAAGAAAGGCTTCGAAATCGCGAGGGATTTAATGATCGGGTACCAAGGCTGGCTGGGCCAGTCTGGTACGACTATAATGCCGTGGGATCCCTCTTGTTTGATTTTTTGCAATGTTGGCGAGATTATAGAAAATGGTGGAAATGCGTAAAAGAAATATGGCTTCCACGATATAGTAAATGCATCGACGGCAAACGAGCTCGGGTCTCGGGGCCATGACACATATTTCTCGTATTTTGCATTGTTTCTTCGCGAACAAATCTATGTCCGGTTCTCCGTAAATATTAACGATTTTCGTGAACGCTGTGTCTGACAATCCGAATTCAGTTTCCGGTTCGAGTGCGCGAGTCTCTTCGTCTGCTTCAACGTTCATTTTTGAGCTCACATAGGATGCAAATACCCAAACATTCTTTGACTCGCACCATTGCCATATTTGTCTCGCGATACGATTTAAATATTTGAACTGAATACTTCCTATTTTGTTCATGTAAGAGATGGCAGTTGTATTATCTACCCGTAATAATATCTGACAATTCGACATACTTTCCGCGAAACATTTCAGTCCGAAAAATGCTGCGAGTAATTCCTGGTAATTAATGTGCAAGTGTCGCTCCTTTTCGGTCCATTGTCCCCAAGCTCGCTCACCCTCGCAAGACAGTCCCCAGCCTGTTAAAGACGCGTCCGAAAATATTTCCCTGGCGAACGTTGAATCTTTTATGGGGTTACATGCGTTTCGAATTGTATTATTCTACCAGGCAAAATCGTCTGTTAAATCATTGGGAAGCCTCATGTAATCCTCGTAATTTCCCCCGTTTTCAGTTGTTGTGCCGGTACACCGAGTGAACGCTAGGGAACGGGTGTTAAGGCGGTTCGACAATTATTTTATTTTTAATTGTGGTGTTGTGCCCGCAAAACTCACTCTAAAAAAAACCATACGGAAGTTTATGCAACTTTCGACATCCCCGGAGAATGTCGAAAGCTAAGGGCAATGACTCGCAACTTCATCGCCCTTGTGCAATACGCAAACTCCCCGTCAGCAGCTGACGCGAACAGTCATTGAACTTCCGAATGCTGACGGGTAGTGAGCACTTCACAGCGTACACATTTTGTTAATATAGACGATTAGATTATTGAACCCTTGGTTGGAAGTCGTAATGGGAGACCCAGCTACCAATCAAGAGGCAGTCTTGTTTTGCATCGGGAAGGAGCCATCTGCCTTCAGCAGGAGACTCCCGGACCGTAGAATTACACCAAGGGATGGTGTCTAGGCGTGTGCCAATTCGAGTCGCGGTCCGGTCGAGGTAACGTAAATAAAGCATTGTGGAAACCCTGTATTAACCGATAAATACGACTAAATAAACCAATTTGTTCACTAATCTACGTGGATTCTAATCTTTTACGGTAGAAACCCACGAAAAAATAAATAAATAATAATTAAAGTGCCTTCCCACCTGCTCCCTATCGGTCGCGCGGTGCGCCGGCACAACAGTGGGTCTCAGCTACGAAGAATTGGAATTCTCGTGAAATAGTCAATGATTAATTTATTCAATGCGTTAAAACTGGTGGATCACAATATTTATTACAACTTGAACTTTAACTTTAATTCTGACCGGACCGCGTAGAATTGGCTAACACCTAGACGTTCGAACTAGAACGGAATTCCGCGGTTCGGGGTCTTGCTGAAGGCAGTTTACCCTTCTGATGGTTTTTCAAGACTGGCTTGTCGGGTGGTCGCTACGTCACCCATTACGACTCTCATCCGAGAGTCTATTTTAATGCTGACAGTTCTGTCAGCATTGTCCTTGATTTGACTTTGAGGTCGCTCGTGAGAATGCTTCTGTAAGCAGCTCGGTCTTTGCAAAATGAATTCAGAAATGAATTATTAGACTGAATATTGTAATAACGGAAATGCCTTCTTACCGTTACTTAGCGCAAGCGGTTTTTTAACTCCCGGCTGAAAACGGGAGTTATGTGTTTCGTCGTGACCAACGTGAATCAGCGTTTTGTTGGAAATGCTTTACCGGCCAAACGGCTGATTTTCTTCTTACAAATTGATGTACATCGGTGTCGGAAGTCACAGAGAGGGTTTAGCTTCCATAATATTTATGATCAGATCTCAACTCGCGGAGACATTAAATGTAGAAATTTGAACGTTTTCGAACGTTTTTCTCGTATCGCAATTTTGATGGGTTCGACTGCATGCATCGCAGACTTCACGGCATCGTCTGCTGTGACAGCGCGTGTGTAAGTGTAGTGGAACGTATCCGTGTGCTTTGCATCAAGGCTCTGGACGATATCGCTGAGTGCAAGAGAGACAGCGCTATTGGTCGATTGTTTTAACCTCGAAACAGAACTTTCAACGGAGATTTTTTTTTTCTCGTGATTCAGAGTGAACATTTTTTATCAATTGATTTCACGTATGAACGATATTTTTTTAAAGAGTGCATTTTCCATTTAACGTTCAATAATTAGTTAGTTAGCAGGATTGATCTACTGACGATTTTATCAAGCACGTAGAATTAATAATTCTAGATACTTGTATTCGGGCGTGAAATTGAGATGTATGTGGATGTGGAGGTTAGGTCGCATGACGTGGTTATGCCCGGTGATATTGTTTTATTTATGGTCATCAACTGATTTCACGTACGAACGATATTGTTTAATGAGTTTATTCTTTTTTATTCAACGTATGATAATGTTATCAGGATTGTGAAAAACGTGAATATGGATGTTCAGCTGGACGATGTGGTTATGCCGAGTGATATTGTTTACCTCGGTGGAATTGGCAATTCGGAAGAAACAAATTGTTGTCGGATTCAATTTTTTACTTTATCCTCCAACCGACAAGACTTTAGACAAAGCGATTTGTCAGAATGCACAATATGTCTCTTTGTTTTCATTGTTTTTCCTATATGAGTCAGGTCCTTTTCGAAGCAGCATTCATTCAACGTTCACTCGTCGAAGCAGCATTCCTTCAACTTTCACTCGTCGAAGCAGCATTCGTTCAACGTTTACTCGCTTAAGACATATTCAAAACTTATAATGAACGGGAAGGACCAGCGGAATGCGCTGATATCTGGTCGAGGCTACGTCGAGCCGCACTTGAAAACTGTACAATGCGCAGACATTTGGTCTAGGCTACATAGAGCCGCGCTTGAAATCTCCATAATGCACTGAGATTTGGTTAAGGCTCTATTAAGCCGTCCTCCAGACTCCACGATGGGCTGACAATTTGTCGTGGCTACATGGAGCCGCGCTGAACAATCACATGATGCGCTGACATTTCGCTGCGACTGTACTTAACTGCGCCCAAGGACAACCAGCATGTGCCGCAGCTAGTCGATACTTTCAAAGTCTTGTCACATTAAATTTCCATACAGTGGTCACTAGGGTGGGTCAAAAAAAAACTTTTTTTTTCTTTTGAATGTCACTCACGAAAACTAGTTCCTAGGTACCTCTCCAAAGTACTTACCGAGTATAAGCTCTTAATATTAATAGAAAGAACTGGCTCATCGTCGTTTTCCATTTTCAATGTAGTCTCATATAAAAATGGTCATATCTTATCACCAATAAATTGTTAAACCAGTTTCATCATGAATATTTATAGGAAATTGAACGCTCTACAAAAATGGTCTCTCATACTTTTTTCATTAATCGAACCATTTAAAAGATATTCAAGGTCAAAGATTGAAGAATTTATGAAAAAAAAAACTTTTTGTTTTGAATTTTGTAACTTACTGAAAAATAATTATTGTCAAATGGGTATCAATTATTTCTGTAGGAAATTGAACGTTGTACAAAAAAGGTCTCTTGTGGTTAATCGATTACTCTAACCATTCAGAAGATATTCGCATTAGAATTTCAGTAAGCATTGGAATTCTGATGCGAATATCTTCTGAATGGTTCGAGTAATCGATTAACCACAAAAGACCTTTTTTGTAGAACGTTCAATTTCCTACAGAAATAATTGATACCCATTTGACAATAATTATTTTTCAGTAAGTTACAAAATTCAAAACAAAAAGTTATTTTTTTCATAAATTCTTCAATCTTTGACCTTGAATATCTTTTAAATGGTTCGATTAATGAAAAAAGTATGAGAGACCATTTTTGTAGAGCGTTCAATTTCCTATGAGTATTCATGATGAAACTGGTTTAACAATTTATTGGTGATAAGATATGACCATTTTTATATGAGACTACATTGAAAATGGAAAACGACGATGAGCCAGTTCTTCGCATTAATATTAAGTGCTTATACTCGGTGAGTACTTTGGATAGGTAGCTAGGAACTAGTTTTCGTGGGTGACATTCAAAAAAAAAAAAAAGTTTTTTTTTTACCCACCCTAGTGGTCACGTTTTACGATATTTAATCGATAAACAATAGTACGTTATGACACGAGTAGGAAAACTGTTTTGTGACGTAGACGTCTGGTTCGAGCTAAATAATTCCAATCATTGGCGGACGTGGAGAAAATTATATCGAATTATCTTTAAAAAGTATGAAATAAAATAAATTTAAAAAATTTTAAAAACTCCCGGCTGGCGTAAAAATCGAACACAAAAAAAATTAGAACGAAAAAAAGTAATCTGATAGAAAGCATGAATGAAATTCATGAATCTAAAAAGAATACAACAAATTAATAAATTTAAAATGGACAAAACAAATTAGTGAAATTAAAAGAATGAAATAAATAAATAAATTCAAAAAGGATGAAATGATTCAAGAAGTCATCTTAGTTTATTCATAGTTTGAATTATGATCGTTCGTTTCTATGAGTTCAATGTTTTGAATCGTGGTGATTTCCTCACTGCCCTCAATTCAGTCGGGAGACGTCATTCATTAAACATAAATATGATATAGGATATAGATGTTTGACAGCGCAAAGAAGACGCCATTAATTAAACATGAAGACGATCTAGATTTAGATGTTCGACGATACGAAAGAAAACGTCCCCCGACTTATGTTTAATAAATGACGTGTCCCGACTGAATTGAGGGCAGTGAAGAAATTACCACGATTCAAAAAATGGAACTCATACAAACGAACGATCATAATTTAAACTATGAATAAACTAAGATGACTTCTTGAATTATTTCATCCTTTTTGAATTTATTTATTCATTTCATTCTTTTAATTTCACTGATTTGTTTTGTCCATTTTTAATTTATTAATTTGTTCTATTCTTTTTAGATTTATGAATTTTATTCATGCTTCCTATCAGATTACTTTTTTTCGTTCTAATTTTTTTTGTGTTTGATTTTTACTCTAGCCGGGAGTTTAAAATTTTTTTAAAATTTATTTTATATTCGAAGCCGATTCGTAGTCAGTGATTCGATTGTAAGAAACAATCATATCTCGCATGTAATTGTTTCAATAAAAATTCAATAGAAATTCAATAAAAAATGCGGGGCACCACACAGCTAAAGCCAAGAATTTTTCTCTTTCGAAAGCTTTCCTGTAGCCCCAGGCATAATTGATCGTTAAGCAACAAGATGTCTGTTCCGGCAACGCGTCGAACGTCGGTACGCTTAGCGTTGAGCGTCGCTCCGAATTTTGCGAGGTCAACGAACGGGGGCTTGATGGTGTGAAACCGAGTCTCGCACTTGTACAGGTCTCGTTACGTATATTTCTGGCGCCAACCGTTATCGTCGACGGCACGGGCTTTTGCCCTTGCGAGGGCAGTTATTCTCTGACCGCGAAACCTTTCGCATCTCATTGTAACGGTCTCTTAAATAAATCGGCATCGCAGCGTCTTTCGAGTTCAAAAGTTTGTTCTCCCCGCCCCGAACCGCTCCAATCCTAGCCCCTCCGGTTGGACCGCAAAACCTCTGACTACTCAACAATGTCAATTTCCCTAAGAATTCCGCGAAGTCCCTGATTTTACATCTGCTTTTTACACTCATTCGATGATTTGATCTGCGAGGCTTTCTTTTCTCGATTCCGGGAGCTCCGCGGTCCATTTCGCTGAATCAAGTACAAACCCGAGATGTTTTACCCTTTGGGATGGGGCTAGTACACTTTTTTCAGTGTTAACAATGAATCCCGTTTCCTCAAGTGTTTTCAGGGTTTTTAATACGTTGCGCGAACACTCTTCATGAGAGTCTCCCAATAGTAAAAAAATCGTCTATGTATAATACCGATGTATATCCTTGTTGTCTCAAGTAAGTAATAATTGGTTTTATCAATTTCGTGAATACATACGGAGCCGTACAAAGACCGAAAGGGAGGCACGTAAACTCGACGAATTTGTTCTCGAATATGAACCTGACGAATTTCCTATCACTTTCATCGAGCGGAATCATATAATATGCGTCCGTGAGGTCTACAGTTACCACGAAAGCTCTCGGGCTCATTAGTTAAACCACCGTTTTGCGGTCCTCTATAATCTAATGTTCGCATTGAATAAATCATTAAGTCCTTTTAAATTTACGATAAATCTCGTAGACCCGTTCGGCTTCGGCCGAAGAACGGTGCTGGACACAAATTGGTTTCTATCCGGCAAGCACTGTGCTATTGCTTCTTTTGCAAGCAGTTCGTCAATATGTAGAGATATCTGGGAACTCTCTTCTGCTGGCCACACCGTTTTTCGTAGAGTTTTTTCCTCACGGGGCCTAATTTTGAATGGCATTGTGTAGCCATCGACCCACGAGAGAATTTTCGAATCAGAGGTAAGCCTCCGCCATTTACGTTTGAATAAACGTAGTCGCCCGGCCCTAATATCTACTGAATTTAGCGACGACGTCTCGAGTAGCTGTGATCCTTCTGCTGATACGACTTCCGGTAAGGTTGGTTTGACTGCATCCTCTGGGACGAGTCCGCCTTGGGCGGGTCCTGTCCTTTTCTGCAGTCGCGACGTGTATTTTTGCCCGCCTATCGTCGCTGTCTGTGGTTTTTGGTTGTACAGACCAAGCGGAGCTCTGAAGTTTTTTGGATTTCTTGCATATTGATTTTTTGCCGGTGGCTTGAGGTCTTTGAGCGATCGTTCCACCGACTTCACGCTCTTCAGTTGTTCCTCCAAATTCTTACCGCACAACCACTCATCGACGCCCGAGTTCTGAATCATCTCTTCAATAGGCCCATTTACCACAGTTAGGATGAGGCTTTTCCGAACCAACGACTCTTCTCGTTGGAGATCCGTCAACAGCTTTCCTGTGTCGCAAAGATATTCGATGGTCAGGAGATTTTCGGCGTCTCCATTGCCGTTCAGCGCGATTGAGAGCGCTTTTCCGGTTATGGTGAGACAACCTGCGATTCGCCCCTGCTTTGACGCTATTCGAATATCCCTCGTTATTGCAGCTTCGGTAGCTGCCGCTTTCAGCTCCGGATTTAATTTAGAAGATTTTGTCTGGTGTGATACGCTTTACCATAGCCTTCAAGACCTCTTCAGATAGAACCCTTGCGTCATTTTTCCCTCCGTTGTACTCTGTTCGCCCGCCTCGATAGAGATTTGATTCTCTGGCAGCAGAATAACGTCATCCGTAACCACCGGTACACCAGTGTTTGTCGGGTCTCGCGATGGCGGGCGAGCGCTCGTCTTTCCTTCCGTTTGCTTGAGACCTTGTGGTCGATCGGGGTACAACCAGAACGTTGTAGCATGATTCACTGAGACTATACACTGTAAAAAATAGTTCGGTGTAAACTGCCACGGTGTGCGGGGTAAATAACTCGAGTGTTGATAACAACACAACGATGGAGTAAAATTTACTTCGTGTAAAGTGTAAGAAAAAAATTCAGTGTTACTTTATTCCATCTAACACTATATGGTTTAGTAAAAAATTAACGCCATAAGGGCATGCCACTGTCACAATTAGGTGTTAAAATAAAACCATTTCAACACCAATATCGGTGTATATTGTAACGGTATTTCTACCTTTTTCTACATATCCGTCGGGATAGACGGTAGTTCGGACTCGAGTAGGTAAAGAAACTGATAGAACACGGTATAGAACGATGGTTCGAACATATTCTGTTAAGTATGCGCCTTTTGGGTGGCAACCCGTCGTACAATGTGTATCCCTAGCGCTTATCAGATGTTAAATCGCGATACGGTTGCGCCGAGCGCCTGTCGTATGACAACCCGCGTGACAGTTCCGCCGAGCGCCTGTCGTAAGACGACCCGCGATACAGCTACGTCTGGCCCGAGCCCCGGCGCTCGAGGGCCTCGCCCGACGCGACGCTGCCGCTGGACCGTGGAGAGGGGTCTAGGGTGGTGACTGGGTCACCCGTCGCGGTCCGTTGTCCCCGCCGTGCCGCCGAGAGCTCTTCCGTGGATCGAGGGAAGGCTCCTGCTGTCTCCTGAGGCCCTGGTACTTCGGCCTCTCGATCGGCTCGCCTGGGCTCTTCCTTCGGGCGTCCTCGTCCTTCTTTGGTTGTCCTGGTCGGTCCTTCACTGGGCGGCTGGTGCTCCCTAAAACGGAGTGCCTTTTTTGCGCTCGATCCGCTCTTTTTATACTGAATCACGGGCTCTTGCCTGCCCGTGATTCGTTCTTTTGCCGACCCCCTCTCGCTCCGGTCGCTGTTGGTTTCCCTAGCTCGTTCTTTTCAAAGCCTAACCGCCCTAGGTTCGTTGTGTTATTGTTTTCGTAGCTATGGGGAGTGTAACGGCGTCGGTACCGTTACATTGCCCCCTCAATTTTTGGTTGGAACAAACGAAAATTCTCTTATTCAATATTCGAACGGGTTTCTCTCATTTATGTACAAACGGGGCTTCTCTTACTTATAAATGAACAGAACGCGGCATTTTTATTTGTCTCGATTTATTTTGAGCGGTCGGAAGTGTATCTTTTTTTTTCTTTTATCCGCCGTCCCGCTAAGTTTATCTCTACTTTTATTTACATTTTTTTTTTTTCCCGACATTCTTATCGTCCTCTTCCCTGTTTCTCGTCGACCTCGTCCCCGCTCTCGATACTCGAGCCTAGGCCGCTCGATGTGTCAGTGGAGAACGCGCCGTCCTCCCACTCCATGTCGTCCTCCTCTTCGACGTCGTCTTCGTGGTTGACCCCCTCCGGTGGCCCCTCGCACCCCTCGCACCGGTGCCGGTCAATGAGGCCCGGTCCATCTGGCCCCCAGTCGAAGCGTGGGGGGGTTCTCCCCCTGGCGCACGCACCCCGCTTCGACGAAGGCCTCCACTGCCGTCGAGGTGCTCCCGTCTCCGTTCACCACCCAGAAAACCGCATACCGGGCTTCGGCATGTGTTGGGGTGGGCATGACGGTCATCCACCAGGCAGTCGAAGTCATCACACGCCGGACGAGGTTGATTTGCGGGGTGGTGTAGTCTCCGTCGGTGGGGTTTGCCCGGTACAGGCCGATTCCAACGGCGACGAAGGGGATGGCGTAGCTCCATCGCGCTGGCCAACGCAGGTCCCCCACCGCCGCCGTTGCCGGTACCCCCCAGTCCCCCAGCCAGACTGCCGTCTGTCCCGCCTCGTCCGGCGCGCCCGTCACAATTGCCCGGAACCCCGTCCGCTGGTCCACCCTCCACATTACCGAGGCCCCCGGTACCACGTCCCGTTGCTCGATGGCTCCCCACCGCTCCTCCGCCGGTCCTCCATCCCTGGGTGTTGTTTGTAGCCGGTTTAGAATGGCGTCCCTCGTCCCATTGGGGTCCCCCAACTGTACGTACACGCGGTTAGGGGATGAGACCGCCACCACCCGGACACTCTCGTAGTCCCCGGCGAGGCTATCTACGGGGCGATTTCGGAACATTTTCTTTTTTTGGTTTCTTCTTCTTTTCTTTTTTTTTTTCTCGCCGAGTTTCGACAAATGATTTATTTTCTTTCTCTCGCCGGGTTTTGACGAACGTTTGATATTTCTTTTTTTTTTTTTTTTTTTCCCCTCGCCGAGCTTCGACGAATGATTTATTTTCTTCCTCTCGCCGAGTTTTGACGAATGTTATATATATATATATTTTTTTTTTTTCCTTCGCCGAGCTTCGACGAATGATTCATTTTCTTTCTCTCGCCGAGTTTTTGACGATTTCTTACTTTTTCTCTCCTACTTCGCTAGCTTCTGATGATCTTTGCCAAATTTCCGACGCGATTCAATTGTTATCGTTGACACTTTATCGCTTCGTGCTGGTTGGCAGTTGACTAACGATCCTCGGGTCTGTTGGGCCGTCCTCGCCCCTCCCCCCCGGGCACCAATCCTTGATATTATCGTCCGTTAGGATGATAACGCCGTCGGAATCCCGGGGATATTTTATACCCCATCGCGTCCTCTTGATCCCGCGCGGTTGCCGCTTTTCCGGGATCTCCAGCCCCCTCAGCCTCCAGGGCTGCTTCAGATCTACCGCCACCCCCTTGGTTTGATCCGTCGTGATTTTTCCCATCTTTTTGGTTGCTATAGGATTTTTCGACTGTGGCCTGGTCGTTTTGAAATTTTGCGCATGGGCCCTCTCGGTCTTTTTCCCCCGTCCGAAGTCTCCCGGTCAGCCCCGCCATGCCATCTACGTGATCCGTTGTTCCCGCATGCCGGTGATTTACCCATCGTCGTGTTACCGATGGTGTGAGAATTATCAATCGATTGATTAGATCACTGGGCCCTCGCGTCGACCATTTCCTCCTTCCGCTGTACGTCACCGGTGTTGTCCCTTGCGGTCCGTTCGTCGCGCTGGCCCCGTGTAGCTTCTTTCCGCCGTGCACCGCTGTCGTCGTACGGCACTGGCTCCGCTTCCTCGTCGTCTAACGTGGATCGGTAATGACTCAATAGGTTCGCATGGAATTTTCCCCGTATCTTGCCCGTTGCCGGATCCTCGAGTAAATATGTAGCCAGCCCTACGAGCTTCTTTATGCGGTATGGGCCTTCCCGCAACGGCAGAAATTTCGACGTTATTTGCTTCGCTGGATCGGAGACGTTTAATGCCTTGACCAATACGAGCTCGCCCTCCTCGAATCCGACGAATCGCCTACCTTTGTCGCACCGCTCCGCTCTTATTCGTCCTTTCCGGGCCATTCTTTCTCGTACGGTTTCGAGCTTCGCTTCGTATGTTATCGGGTCCTCCTCTTCGCTCGCGGGTATTCCGAGCCATTGGTTCCATAGCCGGACTACCTTTTTTCCCGATTGTAGTTCCGCCGGTGGATATTCGGTTGTCTCATGGTGCGTCTCGTTAATACAGTCTTGTACTACTTGCACCCATTTAAACCATCCTCCGTGGTTCTCCTTGAGAAATGTTCGGAAAAATCGACCTAATTCTCGATTCACCCGCTCGACGATGTTTCCCTGGGGATGACGGATCGATGAGTACACCGCCTGGATACCGGCATCTTCTAATTTCTTCAACCATGATTTTGATGTGAACTGGGTCCCGTGGTCGAACTGGATGCGCCTCGGTTTACCGAATGCGGGGATATAACTGTCGAAGAACCTTTTCACGACCGTGGCGGTATTAGCTTTCCTCATCGGAAACAATACCACGTATTTCGTGAAGGCGTCGATGGTCACAAGAATGTGTTTGACTCCGCCGATAGACGTCGGTAATGGTCCGTAGAAGTCGATTGATACCAGATCCCCGGGCCCCTCCGGAAGGATATTTTGAGTCGCCGCGTAGCTTGTTTGTGTCGCCACCTTATTCCGCTGACAGTCGTCACACGTGGCGAGGATCTTCCGGACTCTACGTGCCGGGTGTGGCGTCGCGAAATCCTCGTCCAGCATCCGGAAACACTTCCTTGCCCCGAGATGCCCGTACATTTCGTGGCATTCTTGCACCAGCTGCTCGACCATAGCTCCCGGCAGCGCAGCCTTCCACGTTTTGGTCCGTGATTTCTGTTGCAGGATCCCATCCTGCAGTCGATGTCGCTGCAGCTTCTCTCCTTTCTCGAGCCGCTCCATGATCATCCGGAGGTCCTTCTGTCCTCGCTGCAATTCCCCGAGATCGTTCATTTTCTTTACCAACCCCGAGGATGGTTGTTTTGCTAACGCAGCAGCGATAACCACGGTGTCCTTGGGTGTTCCCCCGATGCTTCCTCCTTCCTCCACTGGTCGGCTTAAGGCGTCTGCGACTACATTTTTCTTCCCTTCAATATGATCGATACGTAAATCGTAATCCTGTATCGCTAGGGCTCACCGCATGAGTCTTTCGGATGAAAATCGACACGTTCGGAGAAACGTCAATGCTTTGTGGTCCGTCGCGATTTCGATAGCTGCTCCGGCGAGATAGGTCCTGAATTTGTTCAAAGCCCACACGATAGCTAATAACTCTTTCTCGGTGGTCATGTACCCAAGCTCCGCGCCCTTGAGTGTGCGGCTGGCGAACGCGATCACCTCCTTCTCCCCTCTTTCGTCGACCTGTGACAAGATAGCACCGAGTGCTTAGCCGCTGGCGTCCGTGGTTAAATGATACGGTTTTGCGGGATCGGGATACCGTAAAATGATCGCGTCACAGAACAGTTTCTTCCTTTTTCCGAACTGTTCTGCCTCCTCCGGGCCCCATTTCCATTGTACTCCCTTCCTCAGCAGCTCCAACAATGGTGCCGTCTCGTGTGCGTGTCGGTTGGTGAATTTCGTATAAAAATTCACCAACCCTAAAAATCCCCGGAGCTGTCGGATGTTCCTTGGTGGCGCGTATTCCTGGATGGCCTTTGACTGACATCGCATTTGGTTTGACTCAAGATGAACCCAACGCGAGAGTGAGAGGTTATGCAATTCGGGTAGACTGCGATGATACATGTTCCATTTATCAGCGAGACCTGGAGGGAGCTGGTCGTCCCAGTCTGCAGCTGCTATCCATAATTCTTGGATTAAGATTTTGGCCGTGATTACAACCGGAGAAAGCCAACCTAGTGGATCGAACAATTTCGCGGTCAATGATAACACGGATCGCTTTGTACCTTTAATCTGATCTGGGATTGA
Source organism: Sussaba pulchella (assembly GCA_963971145.1). Taxonomy (NCBI): domain Eukaryota; kingdom Metazoa; phylum Arthropoda; class Insecta; order Hymenoptera; family Ichneumonidae; genus Sussaba; species Sussaba pulchella. The sequence goes on from OZ020166.1 coordinate 3,993,809, forward strand.
TACGGTAAAGGAGAATGTGTCATTCTCGGGTATCCATCCGATGCCAAGAACTTTGACCGATTCTACCGAGTCGAAGGATCGTAATTTCGTCTTTTCGCGATCTTGTTTAGGTATGCTTTCGAGGAGCGACGGATGGTTCGCCATCCATTTGCGCAACGTGAATCCACCCCGCGCTAACAGCTGTTCGAGATCTGCCTTAACCGCGTTTGCCGTTGCTGCGTCGTTCGCTCCGAACAACACATCATCGACGTAGAAGTTATTACGGACAATAGACGCGGCTGTTGGAAAGTTGTCTTTTTCATCGTCGGCTAATTGTGTCAGTACCCGTATGGCTAGATACGGCGCTGAAGCTGTACCGTAAGTTACTGTGGTTAGTCGATACGGAGTAATTTCCTCGGAGGGCGATGAGCGCCATAGAATTTGTTGGTACCGAGTGTCATCCGGATCAACAAGGATCTGTCGATACATTTTTTTTATATCGGCGGTGAACGCGTATTGATGCATACGCCACTGTAAAACGATTGGAGTCAGATCGGATTGTAATTTGGGACCGACCGATGGTCGTTGAGCGATGTGCCATTCGATGTTTTGCTCGACGCGTTGAAAACTACGCGAAGCTGGGTTGTGCTGCTTTCTTTCAGTACTGGATGATGAGGTAGGAAAACAGTGGGATTCGGATCGTGTTCGTTAGAGACCGTTGGAACCATGTGCCCGAGATCCCTGTATTCGTTCATGAAATCGCGGTATGGAGAAAGCAACTCGGGATTACGCGTAAATTTAGTTTCGAGCCTCAGTAGCCATTTTAACGCAATTCGATTGGACGCGCCTATAGCGATAGGCGGTGATTTTTTGAACGGCAGTTTAACGCAGTAACGTCCGTCCGAAAGACGACGATGGGTCGCTGTGAAGTGTTTTTCGCATTCTGTCTCTTCAGCTGTGAGAGGAGAGCACGCGGGAACCTCCTCGACTTCCCAAAACCGGCGGAGTTCCTGTGTTAACGGCGACCCTGAGATAGTGATATGAGCGTTTAACAATGTGGTTGCCGCGTGCTCACCTGCCACCGTAGAGCCTGACAAGATCCAGCCGAGAGTAGTGTATTGAGCTATCGGAGAGCCTGGCGGACCGCGTCGTAATCCACCGCGGATGATATTCGCAAAGACGTCTGCGCCTAATATTAGTTGTATTGGTTCTGCACTGCTTGGATCAGGGTCCGCGAGTTCGAGCCCTTTCAAGTGTGGCCAATCCATCACACTCGTTGTCTGGTGAGGTGTCTACGATGTGAGTTTCTGGAAGACAATTGCGTCGCAATGGATGGAGGGACCAGCACGGTAACGAGGTTTGATCGTAAAGCGAATGCTCGAACGTCCGATACCGACAGCGTTGCCTCCAAGTCCGGAGACTGGAGCTCGGATTTTTATTCGATTTGCTCTTAACGCTTGAGCGACCGACTCTGTCACAAAGCTAGACTGAGAACCCTGATCCAAGAGCAGCCTGACTGTTGTTTCGCACCCGTGAGACGTTTCCAGCCGTGCCCAAGCAGTAGCGAGCATTACAGTATTTAATGATTTGATTTTTTCAGTAGCGTGATGCGCGACGGCAGAAGTAGACGACAGTACGGTTGCTTTGCTTGCCTCAGAAGCTTTCGGCGTCGCAGCAGCGTCTGACCGAGTATTCTTTTCATTCGATCCTCCGGGAGGAAGTGAAATCGTAACTTGTTCGGGTTTTCCCTGTTTTCTTTGGACGTTAAAATCATGCATCAACGTATGATGTTTTTTAGTACAGTGGTGGCATGTATGCTTGCTTGGGCATTGCGGAGGTTTATGGCTTGATGACAAACAGTTGAAGCAAAGCCTCTTATCGCGAACTAATCTCTGTCTTTGTTCAACCGTTTTTTGTTTGAATTTCTCGCACCGATACAAGTTGTGTTCGCCGTCGCAATCACAACATTTAGCAGTAGTGGACAAATGGGACTCGATTGGAGTTCCTTCGGACTTATGGGATCCTCCTTGTTTACTGGCCTTCACGGAATGTGCAATAGCTTCTAACGCACGAATGCGATAATCGAGAAAGTCGTTAAGTTTCGCGTAATCGGGATATTTATCATGATCTCCAATTCGCATTTCCCACTCTCGTCGCGAATTGGAATCGAGTTTACGAACCGTCATGAACGTCAAAATAACATCCCATGTGTCCACTGGCTGCTCTAAGTTCTCGAGTGCTCTGACAACCTCGTTTGTATCGTCTCGTAATGTTTTCAAATTTTGAATAGACTCGCTAGTAACTGCTGGAATTTCGAATAGTTTATTAAGTTGCGCATCGACAATATAACGCGTCTGATCGTACCGTTTTTTCAATGAATTCCAAGCTACTTGAAAATTGGCTTCTGTTATTGTAATGTTTTTTAACAAAGAGCTTGCTCCACCTTGAACGCTTACTTTCAAATAGTGTAATTTTTGTACGTTACTAATCGAGTCATTTTGGACGACCAGCGAGTCAAATAGATCGCGAAATGAAACCCAGTCGGTGTAAATACCTGTGAACGTCGGCATGGGAATACGAGGTAATGGTGTCGAATTCTTGTGTTGCGCGTCGTGGAGGGTAGTGTCACCTGCTGCGGTCACGTTCGCTTCAGGTGGAACGGTTCGAGCGGCGATAGCCTCGAGGAGATAATCGTTGAGGTCCCAGAAGATCTCTTCTGATTGAAGATGTGTATATTTTGTGAAGTATTCCGTCGTCTGCTTGCTAGCGACGCTAATGCTTTTATTGAGCTGCACGTCGAGGTGTTTGCGGCGTTCCCAAGCTTGTTTAAGCTCGGTCTGGCGTGCTTGTAGTAGTGGTAGGGTGAATGCACCCTTGCCTTTCTTTTTGAGGTTACTGATGAGACGTTGCATCCCATGAACCGTTGACTCATAGTCATATAGGAGTGCGTCAATCTCGTCCATGTTGTGTGTTGTGTGACTATATCGTAGTTACACTTAACTGGGCGGTTCCGACTGCGTGGATACCGATCGATTTGATGCTCGACACTGAGTCCCAATTATTTTCGCAACGCGGTTCGCGTGGATCACACGCGATGACAACAGACCCGATGTCGTGTTGTAAAGTCACATACACACGTGTACGGCTGTGTGAGTTGAAGCACTCATAGTACGGTAAGCCCCTACGCCGAACGCGAATATAGGATTCAACGGTCGGCCAGTGATTCGGTGAGACGAGGAAAGTACACAAACGCGTGAACGAATTTCGATATAATAAAGTTATCACTTGGGGAAAGTGGTTTCTCGAGCCGAACGGACGTTTTTTTTTTTTTTTTCAATGATTGACGAAGCAATGTAAACTTCGTCTATAACAGAAATCACACGTCCCACTCGGAGCGCTGCGCAAAAGGCGAGGAACGTATACAAACGCGTGTACGAATTTCGATTTTTCGGTTTCTCGATCGATTGTACTTGCCCGTGTCTCACGACGATGAGTCTTAGAGAATTCCACGGACGCACAATAGACCGTTGTGTACAGTGCGACCAAGCCGCCGATATTCGCACGAGTGTGATCCCGTAAATCGTACGCTCTTTGGAGCGAGCGAGACAGCGAACTCGAACAGCTTCGAATGCGTGACGTCACACCGGCTAACGGAGCACAGAATCAAAAAACCTCACTCTTCGTCGCTACAGCTTCTTTTTATTATGTTCACTTTATGAAATTCCCCTTTTTAATTTTCACACTTTACAACGCACACTTTGGCAGATGGTTTCCCTGGTTTAATCCGGCTCGAAGGACCAATAAATGTGCGCGCCTTCGCCACGTGCACAGTTTGATAGAGGTTTACTCAATCGAAATAATTATCGATTTGCGAAGTTAAGGTGGATTACTCAGGGAAATAATGATGAGGCGATGTTTTCGGTGAAATGGGCTTCGTACTAGTTGTTGAACTTTATTGAAAGCAATGATGCATATATTACGGCTACGGTTCTCGGAGTCGTATAACAAGAGCTTTTGATCGGCACGGCGGTTGTACTGAGACTGAACCATACGCGAGTGCTCGTTCGACCAGTGGTCAGCAGGGTTCACGTTCCTATCTACATGGAATTTCGGTAGAATTCGCGAGACGCTGCGGAAGTCGGTTGACGCGCGAAAAATCAAAACACATCTTCGAACCACGAGCCATGAATTGTGAAATGCGCGAACACCGTCGTACAATGTGTATCCCTAGCGCTTATCAGATGTTAAATCGCGATACGGTTGCGCCGAGCGCCTGTCGTATGACAACCCGCGATACAGCTACGTCTGGCCCGAGCCCCGGCGCTCGAGGGCCTCGCCTGACGCGACGCTGCCGCTGGACCGTGGAGAGGGGTCTAGGGTGGTGACTGGGACACCCGTCGCGGTCCGCTGTCCCCACCGTGCCGCCGAGAGCTCTTCCGTGGATCGAGGGAAGGCTCCTGCTGTCTCCTGAGGCCCTGATACTTCGGCCTCTCGATCGGCTCGCCTGGGCTCTTCCTTCGGGCGTCCTCGTCCTTCTTTGGTTGTCCTGGTCGGTCCTTCACTGGGCGGCTGGTGCTCCCTAAAACGGAGTGCCTTTTTTGCGCTCGATCCGCTCTTTTTATACTGAATCACGGGCTCTTGCCTGCCCGTGATTCGTTCTTTTGCCGACCCCCCCTCGCTCCGGTCGCTGTTGGTTTCCCTAGCTCGTTCTTTTCAAAGCCTAACCGCCCTAGGTTCGTTGTGTTATTGTTTTCGTAGCTATGGGGAGTGTAACGGCGTCGGTACCGTTACAATATCCATCAATTCCATCAATTCCCATCAATTCGGTGCTAAAATTAATATATCTTTTACACTGATATCAGTGTGCATATAATTAGATCAATTCGGTGTAAACATTTCCACGATTTCGACACTGTTGTGAGTGTACACGTGAGTTCACCTATCCCGTTCCATTGAATCCGAGGTGATGATCTATTTACACCGGACGGAATTGTTTTGAACCCCGCTCTGATTCTATGACAATCACGTGACTACCGACAAGAAAGCAGATATGCTTTCTGGCTCCCGATTGGCGCATCGTCATACCTATACCTATAGACTTGCTACAACTCTGTAGTCCATACGCGGTTCCCATAGTCTGGAATAATCGACGGTCGGATACAGATCAAACGTGCTTTGAAAAAAAAAATGAATGTGAGTGAATCTGACGAAAGTGACGGTCAATCTGCGGCGAAAAAGGCAAAAAATATAAATGAAGAATTTCAGCTTCGGAAAATTAAATTTCACGGTAATGTGAAATGGCTTAAAGTTATTGGCGGAAGCGTCGCAACGTACGAACGAATGCGTTCCACAGGTAAGAATGATTACATTTAATTAACATCAAACTTTAATAATTCACGTTTGCATACAAGGTTCGTTAGTAGAAAGCATAGATTTCAGCTAGAAATGGGTGTATTCTTTGTTCTTGTGATGCTATTATTCGATTTAACGACGTCGAGTGTGAGCACACCAACACACCGTTACGAGAAGACGCGATCCGACGCGTCTTTGTTCGCTCAGCAATCGAGGTGCCCTGGCTAACAATGTATTGGTAGCGCGCGGATCGCGACGCGACCCATGCGCACGATTGTTGTCATTGTTCTGTTGAACACATCCCAGTGTAATCACGCTATATTGCGACGTAATTATATGTATGTTTATTCGCGTTCTGTTCATTCGCAATTTCTCACAACGTCTGACTTAGTTATAAAATATATTCGGCAACGAAATGCTCCTGTGGCCTCTGATATTCAGTGCGATACACTCGTCGTCGGTATGTCCATTTTTCATGTTATTCATAAAAACAATGGCTGATGTCGTGCTTACTAATTCCCGTAACTTGCAACGGCCATCTGAGGCGAACCACCCAAGCAGCGTAGTGGCGCGAATATCGGCTTATCACGTATTTGTATTTACAGTTGCAACAACGTACGGAATTCCTGAAGAAAATGTAAAAATCAGCGACGAGCATGGCGTCATCATTGACGAGAACGTTTTTGACTGTTTTCCAGCAGAGATGGTTCTAACAATAACAGAAAAAGAATGTGATTTTCTCCAAGGTTTGTCCATGAACGAATGATAAATATATAATGGGTGATTAAGAAAAACGTTATATTTTTGGGTTGAGCTTCTCATCGAGAATTTTATCAATTATTACAAAGGGGACCTATACGACGAAGCCAGTCGTTAGAAATTTTGTACTTTTGGCCCGCAAATTTTTAAAGTTTCGTCCACGTTGCATTTTTGACGTTTTTGCCAAATTTTAAATTTATTTAACGTAAAAATTGTAACGAATACTAACATTCATACTAACCCTGAAAGAGGTGCACTGTTTTTCCTATCAATCTTTAATCAATAAGAGCGCAAATTGTATAAAATAAAAAAAAATTCAACTGTGGTTTCGTTCATTTTTGGTTGAGTAGCGTATGAAATTTTTTTGAATGGCAGTTATTAAAAGTATATTCAGCAGTTTGAAAATTTTCAACGATATATCTGCGATGTTCTGTTGTTATTTGAAAGGATGCAAAAGTCGTTAAAAGTTATATAACATTTCCCCGCGAATAAAAAAAATGTCAACAACGTGTGATTGTTAATATTCTTGACGGAATTAAAAATTAGTTACAGTATAAATTATGAAAAATTCGAACATTTATACAAAGCCTGAAAGGGATTCACTTTTTCTCCTCTTTATTTTTTCATTGGCAAAAGTGGAAATTGCATTGAATAAAAAAAAATCATTTACGGTTTCATTCAGTGTTGGCTGAATATCATACAAAAAATATTTTGGAAAGACAATTATCAAAAATATATTAAACAATTTTAAAACGGTTAATGAGACATTTGGGCCATTCTATTGTTGATAAAAAAATTTAAAAAAAATAGTCACAACCAAAATAACGTCTTCATCCTTTGCACAGAATTTACTCGAACCCTTAAACACATGCTTCGACACATTCATGCTAATCATTGGTTTAATTTTATATGTTTTGCTTCCTCATAGAGGAAGCTATGTGACGGCGAAACATTTTTTTTTCGAGATATTCATGTCACCATGTTTAGAATGTTCCAAAACGTCCAGAAAACACATTTTTAGAAAATGTCCGGATGTATGTGTGTATGTGTGTGTGTGTGTGTGTGTGTGTATGTGTGTAATGGACTCCAAAAATTCAAACGTGCAAAACTCGAGAACGGTTTCAGCTACAGCCCCCAAATTTCGCAGGCATGTGCAGCTCTATAACCCCTTCTCCGACTATAATTTTGGTCATGATTCAAGGCGTTGCTCGGATTATGTGTCGTTTTCAAATTTCCAAAAAAAGGAAGTACGCACTATAACTGTCGCAAATTTTGAGATATTCGTCTAAATAGTTTTTGACAAAGAGATTTGTATATAATGTTTGTTGGTATTGCATTTGGGCCGAATCCATCGATAATTTTCGATTTTATGATATTTTGAATTTTTCAAAAAATCAAATTTGTCGCTATAACTTTCGTTAACTCTAACCAATCGAGCTCTAAATTTACACGAGTATAGAACATCATTAAGCAATGATATCTGCCAAATTTGGCGAAGATCGGCTTACCGGATCTAATTTTATAGCAACTATAAATTTCGAAGTTCGAACCTCTGCAAGTTGAAAAATATTCGACTGAACGTGCTCGAATTCATGCACACGCTTGAACCAACAATCAGCTTCATTTGTTACTAAATTTGGTAGAAACCGAACAACGCGTTCGAATTTTAGGACACTTTGAATTATTATGTACGTTCAAGATGACCTCCCAAGATTCCAACGTGTATAACTCAAGATCAGTTTCAGCTACGGCTCCCAAATTTTGGAGCCATGTCGAGCTCTATAACCCCGACTTTAACTATAATTTTGGTCATGATTCAAGCCGTGAATCGGATTTTGTATCGTTTTTGCTTCCTCATAGAGGAAGCTATGTGACAGTGAAAAATTTTTTTTTCGAGATATTCATGTCACCATGTTCAGAATGTTCTAAAACGTCCAGAAAACACATTTTTAGAAAATGTCCGGATGTATGTGTGTATGTGTGTGTGTGTGTGTGTGTGTGTGTGTATGTGTGTAATGGACTCCCAAAATTCAAACGTGTATAACTCGAGAACGGTTTCAGCTACAGCCCCCAAATTTCGCAGGCATGTGCAGCTCTATAACCCCTTCTCCGACTATAATTTTGGTCATGATTCAAGGCGTCGCTCGGATTATGTGTCGTTTTCAAATTTTCAAAAAAAGAAAGTACGCACTATAACTGTCGCAAATTTTGAGATATTCGTCTAAATAGTTTTTGACAAAGAGATTTGTATATAATGTTTGTTGGTATTGCATTTGGGCCGAATCCATCTATAATTTTCGATTTTATGATATTTTGAATTTTTCAAAAAATCAAATTTGTCGCTATAACTTTCGTTAACTTTGACCAATCGAGCTCTAAATTTACACGAGTATAGAACACCATTAAGCAATGATATCTGCCAAATTTGGCGAAGATCGGCTCAGCGGATCTAATTTTATAGCAACTATAAATTTCGAAGTTCGAACCTCTGCAAGTTGGAAAATATTCGACTGAACGTGCTCGAATTCATGCACACGCTTGAACCAACAATCAGCGTCATTTGTTACTAAGTTTGGTAGAAACCGAACAACGCGTTCGAATTTTAGGACACTTTGAATTATTATGTACGTTCAAGATGACCTCCCAAGATTCAAACGTGTATAACTCAAGAACAGTTTCAGCTACGGCTCCCAAATTTTGGAGGCATGTCGAGCTCTATAACCCCGACTTTAACTATAATTTTGGTCATGATTCAAGCCGTGAATCGGATTTTGTATCGTTTTTACATTTCCAAAAACAAGCTGCAAGTTGGAACTTGCAATTTGCTTCCTCGAAATCGTAGGTAGTGAACGAAGATTCCTCTATGAGGAAGTCAAAGATTAAATAGAAAATTACCACTCATATAAATATCTCCGTTTAATCTATCAGATTCAGAACAAACAAATGATTCATCATAGAGAAATCTTCGTTCACTACCTACGATTTCGAGGAAGCAAATTGCAAGTTCCAACTTGCAGCTTGTTTTTGGAAATGTAAAAACGATACAAAATCCGATTCACGGCTTGTTACATTTCCAAAAACAAGCTGCAAGTTGGAACTTGCAATTTGCTTCCTCGAAATCGTAGGTAGTGAACGAAGATTCCTCTATGAGGAAGCCAAAGATTAAATAGAAAATTACCACTCATATAAATATCTCCGTTTAATCTATCAGATTCAGAACAAACAAATGATTCATCATAGAGAAATCTTCGTTCACTACCTACGATTTCGAGGAAGCAAATTGCAAGTTCCAACTTGCAGCTTTTTGGATTTGTTGAAATTAAAGCTATCGATTTGGAACTCAAAACATACGACCCGTCAGATAATTCGAACTATTATTTCAAAGAGGATTTAATATCAGATGATGGTTTATCAGAAGCCTCAGCAAAAGGGCTATCGACGCTGAGTACTGATGATTCGGTTGGAGGTGCGAGCTATGAAAGCTCTACCGTCAATTATATTGGTTTTGCTCAGGAAGAGTTTACAAGAAAACGTTTACTTTGCATCCCGAATCGGTCGACGTCTGCTGCGAATGATTTGGCATTTGCGGAAAACGAATCAGTCTCTACAGAGAACTGTGCAATTAAACATTTATCTGGGGCTGAAAAAAGTTCCACCTCTACAGCGTAAAAGTCAGATTCGACCGCAAGTTATCAACAACAATTCAAAGATCTCAACATATTGGACGTGGTAACAGAAAAATCGACAGCGGTTATTCAGCAATACAATGAGAAGAAGAAACTGGAACCGAAACTTCGTCGAGTGCTGGTCAATATCGTAGTCAACTCAATGATTGACAGATTTGGAAATCATCCATCGACCGAGCAAAAAAAGGCATATGCCAAAGGCATCATCGAGACATTTCCCGGTTTAAAAGACCCAGGATCGTCGCACGGATACGAGCATTTCTATGACCCTATCTCACGCGATGGGTACATATCTTGGAGATTGCGCACTGTAAATCGTATCAATAGAAAGACCGAAGAAAGTCAGCCGAAAAAAGTTAAAGAAAATATCTATGAACACGAAGCAACGCTGCCTCTTATTACTGAGCTATCTGAGGATGACCTGACCGACAAAATTGCGTTCCTACGAAATGCGTGTTCGCGTACGCAACGCACAGAAATCGAGGAAGCTATGAAAGCTACCTTCACATTCAAAAGAAAGCACATGGATGAGATTTTGAACATTTTTCCAAAATTCATCGACACTCCATATCTTGTACGTAAAAATTACTACAATTGACTTTATTTCAGTTATGAATAACTTTGGTTTTGCCATTATTAGTAATTTCCATGACTGAATACAAATTCCAGTGGCATAATGGCATTGCTTTCAAAAATTAAATTTTTATACATCGTTTTGGTATTATGTGAGAAATCAATTATACTTTGAAAGCTTCTCACTACAATGATAAAAATTAATAAACCGTGGGCAATTGAGGAATGTCTCGGAAGTCCAGGGTACTTATGGTATGCCCAGAATGTGTACATTTCTAGAATTATATTAAAATTATCAAAATTAACGAATTAAACGATACATCACGTAAATGCTAATTTATGTATTTATTAAATCACAATACGAATCATTTATTACACAGATCACGATCGATTTCAATTTGATGTATCCCGGTGTTGTCATGCAGGACTTCTCGAGCACAGCAATATTAGACGCAGCGAAATTCAACCTCAAGCGCTGCGACGATACTGAACTCAGTTCGGAACCAGGAAATTTATAACAATTCTGCCATGACATTCTCGTTTCATGTACAAACCAATTCAATATTCAAACTGTTACGCACGGTATAACAAAAAATAACAACAACGAGCAGCAAGGTAAAAAGGAACGCGATAGAAACATTTCTTACAATTCATACACATTCAAAGCAATAACACCAGTTAAAATTTAAAATCTACAAAATAAAGACCCAACCGATATCGGGAATAAATAGATTTTTTGACATCTCAAAACCATTATGTATTATTCATTGATATCAGTTATTAACCTTTATTCAGATTGGAATTCAGTTACGAAGGCGTACATAGCGCTTCTCAGTATGTTGCCACCCACTGCAAAAGGACAAAAGAAGACTGAGCGGTGCAATTTTTCTCGATCCATCGACAAGCTCATAGTATTTCACAACGCCGGAATACCTTTGGAAAACATGAAGGTGAAGGCACTACAGCCATACCTCGTTGCGATAGGTACAAACAAAAGCGCAATAAGCTCGTACTACATCGCCGTGGATGGTCGTGTTCTGCCCGTGGAAACTGCGGATGCCAGTTTGGCATTCGATCATCTGTTCAAAATTCATTTCGTATTCGATACGGAGTTCGACAAAAATCTGGACACGTACTGGAAGTTCATTAAATCGTTTTATTACAAAATGAAGAGCAATGACAAATTCACACCGAGGATGAGGGAAGTCCGATCGTGGCTGACTCCACGTGATTAATTGCCTGAGCAATAAGACTGATATTCAAGGTGCTACATTCTAAGAACGTTCTAAAAAGACTGATATTTAAGGTGATCGTTTCTGATAGGTTTAACTAGTTGTCTAACACAATAGTGGGTCACTATAGAAGTTAACATGGTTTTAATTCGTTGCTTTGTCTGTTCTTCGCGTTTTTATTGTGTCAACACATTAGTGCAGCATCTACGGCAAAAACATGCCTTGTTCAGTGACGCAAAGCTTCGGCTAAAATGTGCAATTCCCGGTTGCAACTTAATATTTTTAACGCATAGCGGGTTCCGTAAACATGTCTTGAAACATATCGTCGACGACGAATTAAATACTGATATTGTGACTTTACCATTGGAAACTGTGATATCCACACATAGTACAAGTATCCTAGATGAGAAAATGGATGTCGATAGACCTTCTACTAGTGTAAGCTCTTTAGATTCAACAGCAGGGTACAACGTGCCCGTATCTCGTGATAATGACCATAGGTCCGGTTCCGATTCTCCGTCGATCAGAATCGACAATCGTAATGATAGTTGGGTATGTGAAGATGTGGATAATATTGAACAGCAGATATCTTTAAGAAGTAAATTTTATCTGAAGTTGGATTCGACCGGAATTCCCAAATCATCGTTGCAAGCGGTGGTAAACGGTACCGACGAATTGTTGTCAAGCGTTTTCGATCGTATATCACAAATAATAACAGACGAGAGTATTAATAATCAGGTGTTGAACGACTTTCTTGATAAACAAAACCAGGAATTGCGTGAAAGTAACAGTACTTTTAAGAGACATAAATTTTACAATAGTTTAAAAAATTTCGTACGCCCGGTGGAATTATCGATAGGTAGTCGAATCGACCAAGTTTATGATCGCTCTTTGAATGTTCATAAAACGGCGACACTGCCTTGCACTTTCATGTATGTACCAATTTTGGAAACAGTCCGATTCATTTTGTCCATCAAAGACGTACGCCGTGTCGCGTTTACGGAAACGCTTAAAAAATCAAGAATTATACAAAATTATACGGACAGTTCGCACTACGCAAATCACCCATTATTCCAAGCTTTAAAATACTCGATTCGACTCCATATATATTACGATGATTTCGAAACTGTAAACGTCCTCGGAAGTAAAACTAATGCACATAAACTGGCCGGCATTTATCTTGCTCTCCATAATCTTCCCTCTCATTGCAATAGCAAGCTTGACAACATTTTCTTAGTAGCTTTATTTTATACGAACGATGTGAAAAAGTTTGGTTTCAATAAAGTTTTAGAGCCTATCGTTAGAGACATTAAAATATTGGAGCGTGAGGGCATTGGTATAGGTAACAAAATATTAAGAGGCACGATAGCAGCATTAAGTTTCGATAATTTGGGAGGTAATCAGCTGTGTGGTATGGTCGAGTCTTTCTCGGCAAACAATTTTTGCCGATTATGCACAGCCACAAAAAAAGAAACCGAAATATTGATAACTGAGAATAAAGATTGCTTGAGATCAGGTCGTAATTCACAATTCGATGCTGAATCGTTGCCATTTCTAGGGATCAAAAATCATTCTGCTCTAAACGAATTACGATATTTTAACGTTTTTGACTGCCCCTCTGTCGATATTATGCACGACATATTAGAGGGAATTGGACAGCTGGAAATAAAATTATTCCTGAGGTACATCGTACAAGATTTAAAAATCATCCGGATGCAAGACTTAAATTTAAGAATTCGATCATTTAATTATGGGACTCTACAAATTGCAAATAAACCTTGTCCGATAATACTCGATAAGGCGGGTTCCTCAATTGGCCAAAGAGCCGTCCAGACGTGGTGTCTTCTAAGATTTTTACCCCTTATAATAAGTGATCTAATACAAGAGTCATCACCAAAGTATAGGCCATTGAAGCGTAAATGGCGCATCATTACGTTGTTGCTGAGCATTATGGGAATTGTATTTTCTCCTGTAATTAGTAAAGGTATGATAGCTCAGTTAAGATGTTTAGTAGAAGACCATCATTCCTTATTTTTAAAAGAATTTCGTCCGCACCTGTTACCAAAACACCATTTTATGGTGCATTATGCTACTGTTATTGAGCTCGTAGGACCCTTAGTATTTTTATGGGCTATGCGATTCGAAGGAAAACACAATTATTTTAAACACTTAGTACATCAATATCGAAATTTTAAGCACATCGCTAAAACACTCGCGTATCAACATCAACGTTACATATTGTAACGTTATTCTTTTTGGAGCAGGGCTGAACCGTACTCCAAAACGTAACGACGCGTAGGTTCAGGCCCACGCGTTGAAATTTTTGGGGCAGGAGCTAGAAATAAATTGTACCATTATATTCTAAATAATAATTATTTATTGAGCGACGAGTTTTCCGTGGCTACATCCGTTTATATAAAAAAACAGAAATAAATTTAACGAGCAGGAAGCTTAACTAAAAAAAATCGTAAAAATCTGTCGCCGGCTGAAAATGAAAAAGGGGTGGTATTAGTAGGGGTAGGAGGGGTGGTGGAGTCCAGGGGTGACAGTCGTCCCGTCCCCAGGACAGTCGTCACGAGTCCCAGATTATCCACACGTGGTCGGAACGGATCCAGGGGCGACAGTCGTCCCGTCCCCAGGACAGTCGTCACGAGTCCCAGATCCGCAGGTTATAGTTGGGAAGGGTAAGAGGTTAATATTTTTCGGTGAGGATAGGAGTAGATGGACGTGGAAACCCAGGGGCGACAGTCGTCCCGTCCCCAGGACAGTCGTCACGAGTCCCAGATTTACCACGAGTGATCGGAACGGATCCAGGGGCGACAGTCGTCCCGTCCCCAGGACAGTCGTCACGAGTCCCAGATCCGCAAGGTTTAATTTAGAGGAGGGGTAGAAAATTTTTGAGTTTTAGGTGAGGAGAGGTATAGATGGACGTGGAAACCCAGGGGCGACAGTCGTCCCGTCCCCAGGACAGTCGTCACGAGTCCCAGATTTACCACGAGTGATCGGAACGGATCCAGGGGCGACAGTCGTCCCGTCCCCAGGACAGTCGTCACGAGTCCCAGATCCGCAAGGGTTTAGTTAGTAGGAGGGGAGAAGAGAGATAATTTCAGCGCGACAGAAATTCGTTTTATTCCGAAATGTCGAGCTTCCTGGTTCGTACAAGTGTGATTTATTAAATGATTTATTATTATATTTTTTTGTTTTGTCGGGATGTTCGTCGTTGTCCGATGCCGTTGTCTGGGCGTAATTCCGGCTCTTCTTAGCGACGTGATTCTGTCGACTGGAAACTTTTGCTCCAGTCGAATTAGCAATTTTATTTTTATCTTATTTTATTTTATTTTATTTTATTTTATTTTATTTTATTTTATTTTATTTTATTTTATTTTATTTTATTTTATTTTATTTTATTTTATTTTATTTTATTTTATTTTATTTTATTTTATTTTATTTTATTTTATTTTATTTTATTTTATTTTATTTTATTTTATTTTATTTTATTTTATTTTATTTTATTTTATTTTATTTTATCGATGAGGTGTCGGGCATAGATTCACCCTAGCATCATCGGTCCCTGGCAGATATTTGCCTTGTCGGGCCTATTTCGGGCAGAGCTTCGCCGTGATATAGATTTGAGGTATGGTTCTCGGTCTGAGCAGAGGCAGCGGTTTCCCCTGCTAATGGAGTCCGAGAAAAGACTACTTTGGAGGCTTTATTTTCGGGCTTTTATATGCTTTGGGCCTGCCCCTACTCCGGTACTCGTGACGTCAAACTTCTCTGTCTTGCTCCGGCCCACGGCTCACGCTTATCGGCGTGCCCTCCCTCTCTGCCACACCAGGTAATCGCGATTGATACTTGAGTTGATTATCCTGGTGTGGACTACTGGCCGGCCGATAACGTCGCGAGCGCTCATGCCGTCCGAACCGAAAGTTCTTTTTCTTTCTTCTTTTTTTTTTTTTTTTTTTTTTTTAATATATTTTCAGCGGGAAAGGGCGAGATTTATTGACGTCTCAACGCCCCCCCGGACCAAAGCACAACAACCGTTGCTGGTTTTGTCCCAAAAAAAAGGAAATAAATCTTGCCATTACGGCTTCAAAATAATTTCGTGTTATTCGAGTCTTTCTTTTGTTGATTTCTTTACTAAATTTTTTTTTTTTTTTTTTTAATTTTTTTTTTTTTTTTTTTTTTTTTTTTTTTTTTTTACAGAAAAATCATGATACCTTTGGTTTCTCCTTTTTATCACAATAATTTTTTTATTATGATTAATATCACATTAGTACAATATCCTTTGGTAACAAAAAAAAAAATTTCTTATCATTAATATTTATACATTTATTTGTTTTCTTCTCTTTTTTTTTTTAGATTTTTATTTCGTCGGTTTTTTCTGATTTCTTCCTCGGTCAATGTTGATTTGGCCTTGGTCCCGAAGTTGAGGGAGTCCCCCGGCATCCATTGCTTAATGTTAGCCTCCGTAATTACGGTGAGCTGGTGCCCCGAATCGGAAATTCGAGGAATCAGAGAGGGTACCTGCATTTCCTCGAAGATTCTCTCGATCTCGGCGTCGGCAATGAGCGCGTGGCTCCGATAGCGTGCACGCTGGCTCTCGATTTTCGGAACTTCAATGGGCGTGAGTCTCCACGTGGGTGCTTGGATCCCTACGGCCTGTTCGCCGATGGTCGAGGTTCCCCTGTCGCAAGTTGTCGGTTTTGGGGCCTGCGTCCTTCGATCTTTTGTCCCAAATTTTTTTGTAGGCTCTCCCACTGCCGGGGTCCATTTCCCAATACTGCGGAGCGTTCTGGATTTGGGCTCGTTACTTAGTGTTTCCCAGTTTCCCGAAGTTCCAGTTTGACACTTAAAGTGTCTTTTCCCGAGATATTGTTCACTCTGGGTTGATGCGTCCATCTCTATTCGTATTATTTGGGAAACTGTCGCGCCCCGCTTTGTTGCTGAGTCCTCGGATTACCCTACTCTGTTGCCTTCTCCTCTCTCGGTTTGTTTTTGGCTCGTGGGAGATACGTTTGTAGCTTTGAAGCATGGTACATTCCCCTCTCCACGTGGTTTTCTACCCCTTCGAGAATGTACGTCGCCTCAGCTATTCTTTTTTTTATTCGGTAAGGCCCTTCGTATATCGCGAAGAATTTCGCGATTTTTTTGTTCGCGGGATCGCTAACGTTGCATGCTTTGGCCAGAACAAGCTCGCCTTCGCTAAATTCCACGAGCTTATGTCGGCTGTCAAATCGTTTTGCTCGTAATCGTCCTTTCTTTCGGATTCGTTCTTCTGCAAGTACGAGCTTTTGTTGATAATTCGGGGGGTTTGCGTATTCTTCATTTTTATGTGTCTGAATCCAATTTCTCCAGACGCGTGTTGGCTGTTTATTAAGCTGCAGCTCAATGGGTGTAAATTCAGTTGTTTCATGACACGTTTCGTTCATGCAATCCTGAATTACTTTGACCCATTTTACCCATGCTGGGTGTTGATTATTTATTAACGTTCGGAAAAACCGTCCAATTTCCCTATTCACTCTTTCCACAATGTTCCCTTGTGGGTGTCTGATGGAAGAGAAAATTGGTTGGATTCCTTCGCTGGCCAGTTTCTCCAGCCATTTGCGGGACGTGAATTGCGTCCCGTGGTCGAATTGGAGTTTCTTCGGCTTTCCATAATTTGGGACATAGTCCGTAAAAATTTTATGAATCGTTGTCGCCGCGGTTGCTGTTTTGAGCGGGTATAGGACGACGAACTTTGTGAAGGCGTCTATCGTCACCAGCAAATATTTCATTCCCCCCACGCCGGGGGGTAAGGGACCAAAGAAATCTATTGAGACCAAATCTCCTGGTCCCTTAGGAATTATATTTTGCAGGGCCGCGTAAGAATGTTGATTTTTAACTTTATTCCTTTGGCAGGAATCACATGTCGCCAGTAATTTCCGGATTATTTGATATAATTTAGGGTGTGTAAAATCTTCTTCGATCATTTTCCACACCTTTTTAGATCCTACATGGCCGTACATTTCGTGGGTCTCCCAAATGAGAGATTTTAATATCTCTTTCGGCAGAACTACTTTTTCTAATTTTCCTTTTATTTTTAGTAGAATTCCGTCCTGCAGTTTGTAATGTGGGAATTCGCAGCCTTCGCGTTCAATTTTTGTTATAATTTTTCCTAGCTTCTCGTCCTGCCTTTGCCCTATTCTGAGATTTCTCACTTGTTTTTCCAAGTCCGTGGATGGCTTTGAGGCGAGGAGAGTCGCAATGTGGAGACTCCTGTTTCTTGCTTCATTTTGGTAGCCGGGGGTGCGGCTTAATACGTCGGCTACCACGTTCC
Source organism: Sussaba pulchella (assembly GCA_963971145.1). Taxonomy (NCBI): domain Eukaryota; kingdom Metazoa; phylum Arthropoda; class Insecta; order Hymenoptera; family Ichneumonidae; genus Sussaba; species Sussaba pulchella. The sequence goes on from OZ020166.1 coordinate 4,011,706, forward strand.
TCACCCCCGGGCAATGTTCAAAAGTTAAATTATAATCTTGTATTGCCAACACCCATCGGGTGAGGCGTTCGTTGAGTAGTTGGCAGTTTCTTAAAAAAATTACGGCTTTATGATCGGTCACTACCGTGATCTGGGCTCCATACAGATAAGTTCGAAACTTTTTCAGAGCCCATACGATCGCCAGTAATTCTTTTTCCGTCGTTGTATATGCAAGTTCAGCTCCTTTTAAGGTTCTGCTCGCAAATACGACGACTCCGAGCTCTCCATGTTCGTCACGCTGAGCCAGGGTTCCCCCAACGCATAGTTGCTTGCGTCGGTTTGGAGAATATATCCTTTCTCAGGATCGGGGTGCTTCAATAAAACGTCGTCGATGAATAGTTGCTTGACGTTTTGGAACGCCTCTTTTTCGGTATCTCCCCATCGCCACTTCACATTTTTGCGAAGTAGTTCCAGGAGGGGAGTTGTTTTTTCAGCGTGCTTATTCGTAAATTTTGTATAATAATTGATGAGTCCTAAGAAGCCACGGAGTTGCTTCAAGTTTCTTGGCGCTGGAAACTCTTGGATGGCCTTTATTTTTTCGGGCTGCGGCATAATTCCTTGGGTCGTTATAACGTGACCCAGGAAATTTATTTCTGGGCGGAAAAATTGGGCCTTTTTTATTTTTAGGGTCATGCCGTGTTGGTCCAACCGCTCGAGGAGTTGGTCTAAATGGACCAAATGTTCGTCGAGATTTTGCGAGATGCAAAGTAAGTCATCGACAAAATTAATGATATTTTCGCCAATGTTTTGCAGGACGATTTCCAATGCCCGCAATAAACTTGACGTGCTTGTTTTTAAGCCAAAGGGAGTCACCACAAATTCATACACTTTTCCTCGGTGGCGGAAAGCGGTGTATTTCCGAGATTCTGGGTGAAGTGGAATTTGCCAGAAGCTATTCGTTAGATCCAGACTCGTCATAATTTTGACAGTGTGGCATCTTTGGAATACTTCGTCCATGTTTGGGGTACACTCATGGTCGTTCATCATCACCTGGTTTAATTTGCGTGCGTCGAGGCATAAACGCACGGTGCCGTCTTTTTTGTGGACGACCGTGAGCGGATTTACCCATTCGCTCGTTGATCGTTGAATTATTTTCTGATCGAGGAGCTTATTTATTTCTCGATCCACTTTTTCTTTATATAGCATTGGAATAGGGTATGAGTGTGCGACTATGGGGGTTTCCGTCGTCACTCTCAACCGATGCTGGTACACTGTTATCCGTCCGGAAATCTTTCGAAATACTCTCCGGTGTCTCCAGAGAATATTTCGGAGTAAAGATTTTTTTTCGGACGGTAGACAGTCTGTCTCATTTATCGTTTCCTCGATTTCCTCGATTGTAACTTCATTGGGATCATTTTCATCTCCTTCGATTTTTAAATTTGCTGCTGCATCTTGTCGGGATGCTATCCATGTGTCGGATATCCGGAGTTCCTGTATGGGCTCGGAGACTTTCGTTTCGATCACTTTCCCTTTTGTTTTTATGTTTTGGGTCGGGGAGACGTTCCTTTCGGTTTCAATCGAACTGTGTTGACCTTGAATTGCCGTAGTATCCCTTGAGGATCCAGGATTCGTAGGAATGGTATCCACGAGTTCGTTATATTTTACCCTCAGGGTCTCGTTCCCGACGTCAATTAAACTTTTAAGGGGGTTTAGTGTGTCTATTCCGAATAAAACGTCTCGAATTAGCCCAGGAACAATCAGAAACCGTACATATGTTTCGATTTTCCCGATTTCCACAACTGCCATAATTTGACGTGTGATTTTGCAAGGTCGGCCTCTAATGGCGCCTTTCACTGTCACTCCGGTCACGGGGAGAATTGGACACTTTTGTAATTTATGCCCATTCTCTACAAAAAATTCTTCTGATAGGGCCGTTATTCTTGCACCACTATCAATGAGAACTGTGACCGGTATGCCCTCAATTTTGGCATATATTTCGGGGCATTCCACAAGGGGAATGGCTTCTTCATTATTGATCTCCTTTCCAATGAGGAATTCTCGGGTGTCGGAGGAAATGGTATTGATTGGGATTGTTCGGGTATTTTCAGTTGGTATTGTTATTTTTTTTTTTCGTTTCCGATTTTGTTTCCCCGTTGTACTCCGCCGGTCTTTGACTGTCGTCACCTCCGATACGGGTACAACGGTACTTAGTATTCCGCAGTCGATGTGGACGGCGGCGGGTTGTGCTGTACCTGTATTGTTTGTATCGGAGGTGCACCCTTGGGCGGCGGAGGTTGGGTGAATCGGAGCGGAATCGTGCGATTCGGTTGCGGAGGCCACGGCGGTCTTGGCCCCCCCGGACCTTGGCTGGCCGGTTGCCGATTTTGCAAATTTTGCTTCTGGCCTTCGGGGACTCTATATGGGCCGTTTTCCGCCGAATTTTCCGGCCTCCTTTCTTGGGGGTCTCTATTTCGTTCCGAGTTAACTGGGCCTCCTTGTTCGATTTTCTCGAGGAACGCCATTATGTCCTCGAGTGTTTCGAACCCGCGCCCAACGATCGTCGCTTGAATCTCCTCAGAGAAGTGTTGAGCCAAGGCGCTAATGATTTCTTTGTCATTTCGCGCCGGAATCAGATCTCGGGCGCTTCCGAAAATCCGCGTGGCATATTCCACCTTTGTCATTTTGGCGTCTTTGCCGTAAAATCCGAACTCAAGGTTCCTTCGAACCTTGCGTTGGACCTCTCGGCTCCAATATCATTGGACGAATTTTTGTTCGAGGTCCTCCAAATTTTCCACCTCGTCTTCGACGAGTAGCCACCATTCCTTGGCGGCCTTCTCGAAACATTGCCCGAGTAGATAACGCAGCTCGGGTGGCTCTGGCTGCATTACCTCGCAATATTGCGTCATTTCCCGAAGAAATTTCATCGGGCGCGTTTTATTTGTCGCATCAAAAGTGGGAGGCTTCAGCTTGATGCGCTTTTCCGCGAAGCTCCTATTTGTGTCGTCTCTTCGTGATGTCTGATTTACGTGAGCATCCCGTCTTGGTATGATTCGGGTGCTCTCGTGGACATTCACGTGGACAGCACCTTCGAGTCTTGCCTCGATGGCCTCCAATCGTTGCTCAACTTTCTCCTGGTGGAGGCGATGCTGAGCGACGTTCACCTGCAAGGTGCTTATGTCCTCCATATTATTTTGGACGCCTTGCCGGATGTTTTGGAGTTTCTCATTTAGTTCCATATTGTTTTTATGGAGGACCGACGCCATTTGGGCTTGTGAAATTTTGATTTTGTCGACAAGCCGTAATTCTCCGTCCTCCAAACGGGTTTTCACGGCCTCCAGTAGCGCTTTGTCTCGACGCTCTATCTCCTTCGCGATTTCGAGGCGATGCGATATCAAATTTTCATTTACCACGTCGATTCGTTCGCTGTTTCGGTTTACCGATTGGGTCACCTCCTTCAGTTGCCGAGTGATCCCTCGGATTTCTGAAAGGATGTCCTCGGTTGGGCTTGGTCTGAGTGCTGCTGACCGTCTCGGGTTTTTCTTCATCTGAGAAGCTTCTTCGCCAAAGTTGGCGAGTTCCTCAATGATAACCCCTCGGGCCGCGGGTGGTACGAGTGAGATATCTCCGGTCAATTGTCCGATCTCAGACTCGATACAATCCAAAGGCTTAAGATCGGTTGTTTGAGGCTTGGCTGCTTCATCCTGGGCCGTCCTGTCCTCCTCAATATTGGTGGGAAGCGTTCCCTCGAGGATGGAGATGTCCGGTAGTGTTTCATGTGTTTCTCCATTTTTCCCGGAGTCCGCCATTTTTATTATTTTCATTTAATTCTTATTGATTAATTAAATTTTTATTTCTAATTTATTTCTTTATTATTTGGAATCTTGAATTTAATGGTATTTATTAGGCGCACCTGCCCCACGTTGGGCGCCAGTTGTAACGTTACTCTTTTTGGAGCAGGGCTGAACCGTACTCCAAAACGTAACGACGCGTAGGTTCAGGCCCACGCGTTGAAATTTTTGGGGCAGGAGCTGGAAATAAATTGTACCATTATATTCTAAACAATAATTATTTATTAAGCGACGAGTTTCCGTGGTTACATCCGTTTATTTAAAAAAAAAACAGAAATAAATTTAACCAGCAGGAAGCTTAACAAAAAAGCCGTAAAAATCTGTCGCGAGCTGAAAATGAAAAAAAAAAGGGGTTGTATTAGTAGGGGTAGGAGGGGTGGTGGAGTCCAGGGGCGACAGTCGTCCCGTCCCTAGGACAGTCGTCACGAGTCCCAGATTATCCACACGTGGTCGGAACGGATCCAGGGGCGACAGTCGTCCCGTCCCCAGGACAGTCGTCACGAGTCCCAGATCCGCAGGTTATAGTTGGGAAGGGTAAGAGTTTAATATTTTTCGGTGAGGATAGGAGTAGATGGACGTGGAAACCCAGGGGCGACAGTCGTCCCGTCCCCAGGACAGTCGTCACGAGTCCCAGATTTACCACGAGTGATCGGAACGGATCCAGGGGCGACAGTCGTCCCGTCCCCAGGACAGTCGTCACGAGTCCCAGATCCGCAAGGGTTTAGTTAGTAGGAGGGGAGAAGAGAGATAATTTCAGCGCGACAGAAATTCGTTTTATTCCGAAATGTCGAGCTTCCTGGTTGTACAAGTTTGATTTATTAAATGATTTATTATTATATTTTTTTGTTTTGTCGGGATGTTCGTCGTTGTCCGATGCCGTTGTCTGGGCGTAATCCCGGCTCTTCTTAGCGACGTGATTCTGTCGACTGGAGACTTTTGCTCCAGTCGAATTAGCAACTTTTATTTTTATTTTTATTTTATTTTATTTTATTTTATTTTATTTTATTTTATTTCATTTCATTTCATTTTATTTTATTTTATTTTATTTTATTTTATTTTATTTTACTTTACTTTACTTTATTTTATTTTATTTTATTTTATTTTATTTTATTTTATTTTATTTTATTTTATTTTATTTTATTTTATTTTATTTTATTTTATTTTATTTTATTTTATTTTATTTTATTTTATTTTATTTTATTTTATTTTATTTTATTTTATTTTATTTTATTTTATTTTATTTTATTTTATTTTATTTTATTTTATTTTATTTTATTTTATTTTATTTTATTTTATTTTATTTTATTTTATTTTATTTTATTTTATTTTATTTTATTTTATTTTATTTTATTTTATTTTATTTTATTTTATTTTATTTTATTTTATTTTATTTTATTTTATTTTATTTTATTTTATTTTATTTTATTTTATTTTATTTTATTTTATTTTATTTTATTTTATTTTATTTTATTTTATTTTATTTTATTTTATTTTATTTTATTTTATTTTATTTTATTTTATTTTATTTTATTTTATTTTATTTTATTTTATTTTATTTTATTTTATTTTATTTTATTTTATTTTATTTTATTTTATTTTATTTTATTTTATTTTATTTTATTTTATTTTATTTTATTTTATTTTATTTTATTTTATTTTATTTTATTTTATTTTATTTTATTTTATTTTATTTTATTTTATTTTATTTTATTTTATTTTATTTTATTTTATTTTATTTTATTTTATTTTATTTTATTTTATTTTATTTTATTTTATTTTATTTTATTTTATTTTATTTTATTTTATTTTATTTTATTTTATTTTATTTTATTTTATTTTATTTTATTTTATTTTATTTTATTTTATTTTATTTTATTTTATTTTATTTTATTTTATTTTATTTTATTTTATTTTATTTTATTTTATTTTATTTTATTTTATTTTATTTTATTTTATTTTATTTTATTTTATTTTATTTTATTTTATTTTATTTTATTTTATTTTATTTTATTTTATTTTATTTTATTTTATTTTATTTTATTTTATTTTATTTTATTTTATTTTATTTTATTTTATTTTATTTTATTTTATTTTATTTTATTTTATTTTATTTTATTTTATTTTATTTTATTTTATTTTATTTTATTTTATTTTATTTTATTTTATTTTATTTTATTTTATTTTATTTTATTTTATTTTATTTTATTTTATTTTATTTTATTTTATTTTATTTTATTTTATTTTATTTTATTTTATTTTATTTTATTTTATTTTATTTTATTTTATTTTATTTTATTTTATTTTATTTTATTTTATTTTATTTTATTTTATTTTATTTTATTTTATTTTATTTTATTTTATTTTATTTTATTTTATTTTATTTTATTTTATTTTATTTTATTTTATTTTATTTTATTTTATTTTATTTTATTTTATTTTATTTTATTTTATTTTATTTTATTTTATTTTATTTTATTTTATTTTATTTTATTTTATTTTATTTTATTTTATTTTATTTTATTTTATTTTATTTTATTTTATTTTATTTTATTTTATTTTATTTTATTTTATTTTATTTTATTTTATTTTATTTTATTTTATTTTATTTTATTTTATTTTATTTTATTTTATTTTATTTTATTTTATTTTATTTTATTTTATTTTATTTTATTTTATTTTATTTTATTTTATTTTATTTTATTTTATTTTATTTTATTTTATTTTATTTTATTTTATTTTATTTTATTTTATTTTATTTTATTTTATTTTATTTTATTTTATTTTATTTTATTTTATTTTATTTTATTTTATTTTATTTTATTTTATTTTATTTTATTTTATTTTATTTTATTTTATTTTATTTTATTTTATTTTATTTTATTTTATTTTATTTTATTTTATTTTATTTTATTTTATTTTATTTTATTTTATTTTATTTTATTTTATTTTATTTTATTTTATTTTATTTTATTTTATTTTATTTTATTTTATTTTATTTTATTTTATTTTATTTTATTTTATTTTATTTTATTTTATTTTATTTTATTTTATTTTATTTTATTTTATTTTATTTTATTTTATTTTATTTTATTTTATTTTATTTTATTTTATTTTATTTTATTTTATTTTATTTTATTTTATTTTATTTTATTTTATTTTATTTTATTTTATTTTATTTTATTTTATTTTATTTTATTTTATTTTATTTTATTTTATTTTATTTTATTTTATTTTATTTTATTTTATTTTATTTTATTTTATTTTATTTTATTTTATTTTATTTTATTTTATTTTATTTTATTTTATTTTATTTTATTTTATTTTATTTTATTTTATTTTATTTTATTTTATTTTATTTTATTTTATTTTATTTTATTTTATTTTATTTTATTTTATTTTATTTTATTTTATTTTATTTTATTTTATTTTATTTTATTTTATTTTATTTTATTTTATTTTATTTTATTTTATTTTATTTTATTTTATTTTATTTTATTTTATTTTATTTTATTTTATTTTATTTTATTTTATTTTATTTTATTTTATTTTATTTTATTTTATTTTATTTTATTTTATTTTATTTTATTTTATTTTATTTTATTTTATTTTATTTTATTTTATTTTATTTTATTTTATTTTATTTTATTTTATTTTATTTTATTTTATTTTATTTTATTTTATTTTATTTTATTTTATTTTATTTTATTTTATTTTATTTTATTTTATTTTATTTTATTTTATTTTATTTTATTTTATTTTATTTTATTTTATTTTATTTTATTTTATTTTATTTTATTTTATTTTATTTTATTTTATTTTATTTTATTTTATTTTATTTTATTTCATCGATGAGGTGTCGGGCATCGATTCACCGTAGCATCATCGGTCCCTGGCAGATATTTGCCTTGTCGGGCCTATTTCGGGCAGAGCTTCGCCGTGATAGAGTTTTGGGATATGGTTCTCGGTCTGAGCAGAGGCAGCGGTTTCCCCTGCTAATGGAGTCCGAGAAAAGACTAATTTGGAGGCTTTATTTTCGGGCTTTTATATGCTTTGGGCCTGCCCCTACTCCGGTACTCGTGACGTCAAACTTCTCTGTCTTGCTCCGGCCCACGGCTCACGCTTATCGGCGTGCCCTCCCTCTCTGCCACACCAGGTAATCGCGATTGATACTTGAGTTGATTATCCTGGTGTGGACTACTGGCCGGCCGATAACGTCGCGAGCGCTCATGCCGTCCGAACCGAAAGTTCTTTTTCTTTCTTCTTTTTTTTTTTTTTTTTATATATTTTCAGCGGGAAAGGGCGAGATTTATTGACGTCTCAAGACACACACAACCAAAAGTCGTATACACCAGTATACACACAAGCAGAAAAGCGTCATAGCTCACGTGCGAGCGAGCGCCGTAGCACGCACGCACACACGCAGGAGGAGCGTCATAGCTCACGGGCGAGCGAGCGTCGTATCGCACACACACAACGAGGGCGTCATCGTTTGCGTACCAGCAAACATCACAGCTGATACCAATCGTCGTAGAGCGCTCGACCTATAAATCGGACGAACGACAGTTCGTATATATCGTATATATCGAAGGCGATATACGCAACGGCAACGGCCAAGCAGTCGCGGCATCCAGAGGGGGAAGCGACAAAGCAACACGGGTACAGGTTAGTTCTCTGCTATTCCTTTCCATATCCCTTGATTCGATTTTGATAAATATATTGGAAAAATAAAAATAACAAAAATGACAGAATTAAGAAAATTGAAAAGCAACAGATCGTCAATAAAGGGTCAATTGACTCGCATAAGCAATGCACTAACTGAAGATACGACAGTACCAGAGGCTCACGTTCGCACAATGCGAATCGAAGAATTGTGGCGAAAATTTGAGCACGTCCAAACTCAAATTGACGATTATCGATTATCTGAAATAAAAGAAGCCACGGTCGAAGGTACGGATGACGTCGAAGAGGAGATTCAACGAGATTCCGATGCCGAACGGGCTGTGTTCGAGAGCGTCTATTATGAAACAGCAACGAAACTTCAAAAGATAATTGAGGCTGAAAAAAGACAGAGATTTGAGCAGCAACTGGAGCAACAGCTTGCAAACCAGCTTGAACAACAGCACCTAGACGAACGTGAACCACGAGGTGAAGCGCGACGTGCACCGAACGAACCGCAGCGCTGTGATATCCGACTTCCGGTTCTGACGTTACCGGAGTTCACGGGTGATTTCAACGAGTGGCTTCTGTTCAAAGACGCCTTTCAATCGATGATCCACGACAATGCTGGTCTCACAGATATTAAAAAATTTCAATATTTGAGAAGTTCGCTCAAAGGAGAAGCGTTGCAAGTCACCGGTGGATTAGAAATATCCGCAGAGAATTATGTGAACGCGTGGGAATTATTAAAAAATAATTACGAAAATTCAAAATTGCTCATCAACACGCATCTCAATAAATTGCTTGATTTTCCAGCAGTCGCAAAAGATAAGCCGGCGTCGATACGGCAGCTTATAGTCCACGTTCGCACACATCTAAAGGCATTGAAGACACTTGAACTTCCGGTTCAGCATTGGGATGAATTACTGATTCACATGATGAAATCCAAGCTCGACTACAACGCACAAAGAGACTGGGAAGAAGAGTGTAATAGAAACAGAGAAGCCAGAAAAACGTTAGAAGAGTTTCTAACGTTTTTGAGTGACCGCTGTCGCACTATCGAAATGATCGATCGCGGAAAACACAACGAATCGTCGAAGCCGCCCGTGTCAAAGAGATATACGAATTCGGTATCAGTGGCAACGGTATCGCAGCAAAACTGTCCAATTTGTGGGAATACTCATGCAGCATTCAAATGCCCAGACTTCTTGCAATTGTCCATATCAAAACGCATTCAGGAAGCTAAAATAAAACGAATTTGTCTCAATTGGTTGGGAAGAGGTCATTACGCGGCGAATTGCAAATCGTCAGGTTGTAGACGGTGTCAAAAGAAACACAATACGCTGTTGCACCACGAGCAGATCGATCAAAACACAAAAGAAGCGGCCCAAAAAGCAGTCGTTGCGCTTTGCGCCCAAGAAAAACAAAAAAGTACAAAATCAAAAGAGTTATCTTTATCGATAAATGTGGTACAAAAACCAAGTTTGCAAATCGTGCTGTCAACAGCTCAAGTTCACATCGAAGATGCTGACGGTAATCAGCAGAATTGCCGTATTCTTTTGGATCCAGGTTCACAAGCGAACATAATTACGGAAGACTTGGTACGCAAGCTCAAGCTACGAGGAAAAGAACAAACTGAGTATATCACCGGCATAAATCAAGCACAAACGACTATTGCAAAAAAGGTAAAGGTGAAATTGAGATCGATGCACACGGATTATTCAACGAAAATTAAATGTTTGATTTTGCCAAGCATTACAGAGAAATTGCCACAGGTGAAAATCAACAAAAGGCTCATATTGTTGCCGGAAGGACTGCAGCTCACAGATCCATCCTTTCACGAACCAGGAGTGATCGATCTCTTAGTTGGAGCCGGACTATTTTGGCAATTACTGTGCGTGGATTCGATAAAACAAGAAGAATCCGAGTGCGAAAAGCAATTCACTGACTTATTGCAGCGAGAAGAAGATGGTCGATTCATTGTGGCTTTACCTCAAAAATCAGACGTCCAACTCGGGGAGTCAGAAACTCAAGCAAGAAAAAGATTGTTAGCCCTGGAAAGACGGTTCAAGGTTAACCCAGATATCAAATCAGAATATGTTCGATTCTTAGACGACTACGAAAAGCAAGGCCACATGACCCTCACACCTGACAATGCGTACCTGAAATCAGAAAACATATTTGTTTTGCCGCATCAGCCGGTCATTCGTCCGGATAGCATAACGACTAAATTACGAGTCGTCTTCGATGCCTCAGCAAGAACTTCACTGGGGACAGCTTTAAATGATAAACTCATGGTCGGCCCGAATCTTCAAAGGGATTTGTTCGAGATAATTGTACGATTCAGAGCGCATCAATTCGTCTTGACAGCAGATATTGCAGCTATGTTTCGGCAGATCACAGTTCGAGAAGAAGATCGTCGTTTACAAACAATCTTGTGGAGATCAGAAACGTCGCAGCCGATTCAAGTATATCGATTGAATACCGTTACGTACGGTACAGCTCCAGCACCGTACTTGGCCATGCGGTGTCTACGGCAACTCGCAGCAGAAGACACGGAATACCATCGAGCAGCAAAAGCAATAAACGAGGATTTTTACATGGATGATGTGCTGACTGGCACGCAGACGATTGAAGAAGCTATCGCTTTGCAGCAACAACTTTCCGAAATCCTTCAACGGGGACAGTTTCAGCTCAGGAAATGGCGCTCGAATGACGATCGAACTTTGGCAAATTTATCACATGATTCCGACGCAGACAGCCTGATGAAGCTTGATAAGGAAGGAGCTCAAAAAACGTTAGGGCTGCTGTGGGATGCGACATCGGACAACCTGCAGTACAGCGTGAAGATTGACGAAACGGCAGCAATTACGAAACGTCTCGTGCTGTCGAAGATAGCTCAGATATTCGACCCTCTAGGCCTGCTCGGCCCTGTATTGGTTAACGCAAAGCACATTATGCAGAAAATTTGGCAGCTACAAACCGGTTGGGATGAAGACGTACCTCAACAACTTCAAGATACCTGGAACGAATACTACGGTTCGTTGACGAAGATCAACGATGTTCGCATACCACGAAATATAAATCCAGGAAACAACGAGGGAAAATTCGATCTGATCGGGTTCGGAGATGCGTCCGAAAAAGCTTATGGAGCGTGTCTATACGCAGTATCGAAAAACTCGCGAGGCGAGACTACCTCGCGTTTGATTTGCTCAAAGGGTAGAGTAGCCCCATTAAAAACTATCTCGCTACCAAAGCTTGAGCTCAACGCAGCACTTGTGCTCGCAAAACTTTGCGACTCAGCCGTTCAAGCTTTCGTGCATAAAATCCGAAGTATTTATCTTTGGAGCGATTCGACGATAGTGCTAAGTTGGATAGCGTCGTCACCGAATATCAGAAAGACGTACGTCGCTAACCGAGTGACGGAAATACAAGATTTGACGAAAAATGCCGTATGGCTCCATGTACCGTCTGAGGATAACCCGGCGGACTTAATATCGAGAGGCCTTGCAGTTGAAGATTGGAAACATAACGATTTGTGGTGGAATGGACCTACTTGGCTCAGAACCGGAGAATGGCCTGAAAGAAAAACGATCGACATCGATACATCAGAAATAAAATCGTCAGCTGTATTAGTCTCAGCAAAAAGCACAATCGGTGTATTGAGAAAATTCTCTTCGTACGGAAAGCTCGAAAGAGTAATAGCCTATTGTCTTAGGTTCAAATCGAATACATTAGGCACGAAGCAAAACGGTTCTTTGACGGTGAAGGAGCTTGAACACGCTGAGAGAGCCATCGTGAGAATGACTCAACGAGAATCATTTCTTCAAGAAAAAAAGGCACTGGAACAGGGTCAGCAAGTACCGAAAGGGAGTAAACTCGCTGCTTTCAGCCCCTTCCTGGATAAAGAAGGAATTATTCGCGTAGGAGGAAGATTGTCAAGAGCCAACATTCCCGAGACGCAAAAATACCCGATCTTTTTACCGGACAGGCATCATATAACACAAATTCTGATGAGACAAGAGCATCTTCGCTTACATCATTGTGGACCGGAGCAACTGCTACACTCTATGCGACAAAGGTATTGGGTCGTCAGTGGCAGGAGAGAAGCTCGAAAAATATCGAGTAATTGTATCCAGTGTTATCGCAGCAAACCGAAGGTACCAGATGTCCTCATGAGCGACTTGCCAAGTGAACGCGTGAGAGGCTCTCTGAAACCATTCGCAAACGCAGGCGTAGACTACGCGGGACCGTTGCGAGTGCGGGAAAGTCGTAGACGAGGTAGAGTCCATGAAGCAAAAGCGTGGATTGCGGTTTTCACGTGTCTCGCAACCAAAGCAACGCATCTTGAATTGGTGTCAGAACTGACCTCGGAAGCTTTCTTGTCAGCTTTGCGCAGATTCGTGGCCCGTCGAGGAATTTGTTCGACCATGACTTCCGACAATGGGACCAACTTCGTGGGAGCAGCGAGAGAATTGAAAGAAGAAAGTCAACGCATCGACTGGAAGTTTATTCCAGCAAGATCGCCACACTTTGGTGGGCTTTGGGAGGCGGCCGTGAAGGCTACGAAACGTCATTTGAATACTGTCACGAAAGGTCTTGTCTTTACCTTTGAAGAATATTATACTCTTCTTGTCGAAATCGAATCAATCCTAAACTCCCGACCCCTCACGCCTCTCTCGAGCAATCCCAATGACACGTCAGCATTGACCCCCTCCCATTTCCTTGTAGGGGACTCACTTTTATTGCCTGTTGAACATAGCTACCTCGAAGTTCCAAGTAATCGTCTTACTCGTTGGCAGCACATGCAAAAGGTTCGACAACATTTCTGTGATGGATGGTATAAAGAATATCTATCCGAGCTGCAAAAACGACAAAAATGGTATGTCAATGGAGACAACCTGAAGGTCGGCACGCTGGTTCTGCTGAAAGAAGAGAACGTTCCACCGCTGCAATGGGTTCTCGGACGAGTCATTGAGGTTCATGCGGGAGAAGACAATGTCGTGAGGGTCGCAACCGTTCGAACATCGAGAGGTCCGTTTAAAAGAGCTGTAAAAAAGCTCTGCCCCTTGCCGATCGAAGACGATGACAACCAGATCGCCTAATAGATCGACGAAAAAGAATTTATCGTTCAATCATATAAAAAAAAAATTTATATTATTAGATCAAATGACATAATTTCAATCTACAAATATTTAAGTTCCTAAAAAAAAGCAATGTATCGAAGACTAGTTTGCTAAACTTACCTTTAAGGGTATATGATACATCGCCGTTGGTAAGGAAGTCACAATGTTAAATTTTACGCAGACTCCAGCTTAAACGGACACTCGGAATTCGATAAAATTTTAAGAAAATATATAGAATGCATAGACGAATCGAAGTCCTGTCTTACTTAGTTCAACAGTGGAAAAAAAAATTACAGATTCCAGTTACCATTCCCGACCCTGTAACGTTGAACATGAGCTTGCCGTTGTCTCACAGCACGTAAACGAAAACGATGAGAACGATAGCATGCAGAACAATTCAATAAGTAATCCGGTACGTCACGAATAGGATATTCCGGCATAATTAGCGTGAAAAATATAGTTTACGATCGCGGGGGTAACTTCCCGAGTCAAAACGTCGGTAACCCAATTTAACATGGGAAACTGTATCAAATCCATTGAGCGAACGGACATCGCTATGTCAATGAAATTTGAGGATACTATGTAAAACTGTAAAATGAATCGAAGTCCTACCCTACTAAGTTCGACAGCGAAAGAAAAAATTACAGATCCGAATTATCACGCAGTCTGCTTAGAGCCGGCAGGAGGTTCGATGAAGTGCCGCGGGCCGATCTATGGCGCTTCGGTCGAGAATAGCATAGAGTCCCCACGGGAGTCTCGGCCGGCCCACGGGCGCTCGGCACGGCCATAGCTGCGCGGAGCAAAACAAAAACAAACAACATTTCGTCTGTATTACATACGAACTGCATGAAAGATGGAAATCGACGGATTGTTTATAAATGATTCATCATTACGTTCAATCTGTCGATTCTCATATGAATCGTATCGATTTTTCAACATGGAATATATCGCCAACAATTTATTATATGAATGTGTTTGTATTTATTTTTTTCTGATATGACGCAACAATTATTTTGACATTTCCACCGAGGGAAAAAGGTTTTCGTGAAAAATTTCTGAGAAATGAAAAATCAAATTTAAACATTCCTATTTTATCAGTAGTGTTCCTAAATTCTTTCATCATTCGGGCAACAAGGGCTATAAATTGATAATTTGCGAAAATTAATAAATTTTTCATCATGCACGGAATTATCGTCTGCTGTCGCCCAAGCTAGGATCGTCTCAGCTGTTTTTGACAGGTCGCTGCGGCCGGGCGGGGAAGTCTCTGAGAAGCGATGAAAGAATAATTAATATTCTTCCATTTTTCGACCCCATTGGGTTGCAATGACCTTTGTTTATTTATTTTCTATCGACCTGCAAATTTTCAACGGGTTCGGTTCATTCGATTGCGTGAAGAACGAGATGTAAGTATTCACGTGGATAGTTTAGCTCGCGCGCCCGCCCGCAATAACGCTGTGACGTCACGCCGTCGTGAGATCCCGTCCGCTAGCGTTCGCGTTTCGGCTGCCAGGAGGCGCTCGGCACGGCCATAGCTGCGCGGAGCAGAACAAAAACAAACAACGTTTCGTCTGTGTTACATACGAACTGCATGAAAGATAGAAATCGACGGATTGTTTATGAATAATTCATCATTACGTTCAATCTGTCGATTCTCATATGAATCGTATCGATTTTCCAACTTGGAATATATCGCCAACAATTTATAATAGGAATGTGTTTGTATTTATTTTTTTCTGATATGACGCAACAATTATTTTGACATTTCCACCGGGGGAAAAAGGTTTTCGTGAAAAATTTCTGAGAAATGAAAAAAAAAATTTAAACATTCCTATTTTATCAGTAGTGTTCCTAAATTCTTTCATCATCCGGGCAACAAGGGCTATAAATTGATAATTTTCGAAAATTAATAAATTTTTCATCATGCACGGAATTATCGTCTGCTGTCGCCCAAGCTAGAATCGTCTCAGCTGTTTTTGACAGGTCGCTGCGGCCGGGCGGGGAAGTCTCTGAGAAGCGATGAAAGAATAATTAATATTCTTCCATTTTTCGACCCCATTGGGTTGCAATGACCTTTGTATATTTATTTTCTATCGACCTGCAAATTTTCAACGGGTTCGGTTCATTCGATTGCGTGAAGAACGAGATGTAAGTATTCACCAGAGATGAGTAGGGAGATTGATACAGAGCCGTATATCGGCCATTCCGGCTGCTTCTCATTCGTTGGTCGTGCATAGGCGACGCCTCGTGGTCGACGTGGAAAAGACGCCGTCGTTTTTGCTCGTTTAGCGTATACCGGGTAGCCTAAAGCAAATTCTCGGCCGCATTGAACCGCTTGCGTACAGGCATAGCTCGGAGTGGTGTGTGTGAGTGCACGTACAGGAAGGCTGGCTAGGATGTATTGTAGTAGAGGGAAGGATTTTCGACGCCGCCGTGAATATCTCGTTTCGACAAGCGTTCTTGGCTTGCCGCGCAACGATGATCGAGCGTTGATGTATTTCCCTTTACAGTGTCTCCGTACATCGATGTTTTTGCATTTATTTCTAACTCATTCTGGTTATAATTATATCGCGTATTCGGTGAAATTTATATTTTTGAACTAAATTGTTTAGCATATTATCGAAAAAATAAATCTCCATTGATGGCGTATATTTATGTAAAATTTCCGAGATAAACGATTATTGCAAATATTATTTTGGATTGAACACAAACCTTTGAAAATTAAGTCTGACCGATGAAAAGCTTATAAATAATCGAGTCCATTGATATTTTCATATCAGGTATAACTCACAGCACTCCTGCCTTCTCAAGAGAACACAATTCACTCACGTTTGCACAATCTTTATGATAACTCAAGAACCAGCTAAGATTTTCCGTGGTTCTTGGGCTTAAATTAAAGATACAAATGTAGAAGTGAGGCGTGAGAAATTTTAAATAAGAAAAAATTAAGTTTCTCTATAAGTCAAAATCAAGATAGAAAATTTGGGAATAATCCTTAATGATGGAAATATATTCTTTTTAATATTAATAAATTCAAACATCCATAAGCTTTTCAATAGTGCTTGCAGAAATTTCTTAGCGTTTTTCATCTGAAAGATGTCGACGTTCAAAAACCAGTGATTTTTACGAGCACGTTTGTGGCCTGATAATGTTCTCCGGTAGTGTATAAAATAAAGAATTACTGTTTTAATATTCTGTTTTAATTTTCATGTCATGATCAAAAGTTTTTTTTCAAAATACAAAAAAAATCATTCTTTATTAATAAATAAATGAATTTGAATTATCATTTCAAACTTCACATCCTTTATATATTTCTACTAGCCGAAACAAAATGTCCACGGCCTCACAGAAAATGTTTTTTTTCTGAAATCGGCTCTCAGTCAGTTTCGATGCTTCTTCGGCAATCGAACGTTAATCTCGTAAAATTAAAGTCCTCTAAATGAAAGAATGAAAATGAAAGAAAAATAAGTAATGAAATTAAATGAAAAATTCACGGGTACGCCTCACTATTGAGATTGAGAGCTGAAATTTGGAGGATCTTCTTCTTACGATGTCAACTTAAGATTTTTCAAGTGGAATACATTTTTTTTTAATACAAATAAATTATATAATAATTTTTAAAAAAGTTGACAGGTACGCCTTAATATTAAGATAAAGCGCTAAAATTTGAAAGATCTTGATTCTTTGAGGTCACTACTAAATTTTGCAACTAGGAAAAATTAAAAAAAAAAGTTAACAAAAAAGTGAAAAAAGAAAATTCACGGACACGCTTTATCACCATATCATGATGGAGAGCTTAAATTTGAAAAACGAGTTTTTTTTGAGCTCAACTTTATATTGTTTAAATAGGAAAAAAAAATTTCAAACGTCGATAAAAAAATATTCAACACTTTTCAGGCGTCCCTTAGTGTTAAGATAGAGAGCTCAAATTTACAGGTCCAGTCAATCGGGTCTTTCGGGAGGTTTTCGCAGCTGAGGACAGTTGGGTCAACATTTTTGCCCCCGAATTTCTTACATCAATATATATCGAAAATGAAAAGAGCCGAATTTCAGCGTTTTTTATTTTGAGCCCCTGCTTTTGAGTACAGTCAAACGAATTTTTTGGACTATCGACCATGCTCCGTCATTCAAATCGAATTACCTCAGCAACGGTTAGTGATGACTTAAAGAACCACGGGTGTTCTTGAACGCTCTATACAATGAAAACATTTACGATTATGTTGCACAAATTCAACAATTACTCATAAGCGATTTAAAATTGAAAGTGAAATAGGACAAAAAATGTACCCTTAATTCAAAAAAAAAAATTTTTTTCAATTAAACGGAATAGAAAACTTCAGCCACCTTGAACTATTTGGGCCGACGCTTCGTTCGGAAGCTATAGCTTTTTTTGTCATAAAAAACCCGTAAATATACGTATGCTATTTGTAAGAAATTGCATGAAAGAAACGTATTCTTAATTATTGAAATTTATTTTTTTCCCAATACCTTTAACGAAAACAAAAATTTTGAAACCCTGCCGAACTTGGGCTGAGGCTTCTTTCGAAGGTTATAGCTTTTTTTGTTATAAAAAACCCGTAAATATACATGTTTTAGTAGTCAAAGATTACATGAAAAAAAAAATATCCTCAATTATTGAAATTTATTTTTCTTCAAATTCCTTGAACGAAAACGAAAATGTTGACAACCAGCCAGACTTGTGTCGACGCTCCGTTCTAAAGTTATAGGTTTTTTCTTGACAACCGGGTAAATATTTACGGGTTATTTATGTCGAGTAAAAGCTATAACTTCCGAACGAAGCGTCGGCCCAAAAAGTTCAAGGTGTCTAAAGTTTAATTTCCGTTTAAGAAATTGAAAAAAAAAGTTTTTAAAAAGTAAGTAAATTTTTTCTTCTATTTAACTATATATGGGGCATTCCATGGCATTCCGGGTAGTCGCGTACCCTTGACTCACAATTTTTGCCCCACGATTTTTTCCATTAATCTACATTGAAAATGAAGAGACACGTGTTTCGGGGTTTGCCGTTTTCAGCGCCCGCTAATGAGATGCAGTAGATTGAAGGTTTCCAATTATTGACGATATTTCGAATTTCAAATCGATATATCTCGACAACCGCCAATAATAATTAAAAAAACCAAGGGAGCTTTTTCTTTTGTCTTTACACGGTCTATGCAATGAAAATAAGTACAATTATGTTGCACTGTTTGAACTGTTATTAATTAACAATTAATCGATTAAACATTGAATATCTCAAAGAAACACCTATTTGATTTTTCTTATTTTTTTTCCTAAATTCTATGAATAAAAACGAAACGATTGAGACCAGTCTCTATTTGGCTATGGACTTAGTTTAGAAGTTACAGATTTTTTTGTGATAAAAAACACGTTTAATTCGGTTCATTTCTCAGCGATAATTCATACTGCACCGGGAACTATTGGCCGCTCGTTGTAACGAACATAGTAACATATATACGCATAGATAAGCATATATTAGTTTACAGATATGAGTATATGGGGGATTCCACGGTGAAACCGGAAGCTGCATACCGTCGAATCAACATTTTTGACCCACGATTTTTTATGTTGATATACGTCGAAAATGAAGAGACAGGTGTTTCGGGGTTTGACGTATTTAGAGCCCGTTATTGAGATGCAATGGAATTAAGTTTTTCAATTATTGACGAGATTCGGTATTTCAAATCGATATATCTCAACAACGGCCAATGATAAATTAAAAAACCAGGTAAGCTTTTTTTTGTCTTCACACGGTCTTTGCGATAAAGATATGTACAATTATGTTACACCGTTTGAACTATTATTAAGTAACAATTAATCGTCTAAATATTGAATATCTCGAAAAACAGCCATTTTATTTTCTTCTGTTTTACTTCTTGAATAAAAACAAAAAGACCCCGCTCAATTTTTCCGTTGG